>WBMY01001227.1:377543-394349 GCA_013397315.1 Donacobius atricapilla
ACATTTTACACAGGACAGATGTTGTCACCACAGCTGCTGTTGTAAACAAGATATGGAGACGGTCTGGATTGGGTTACCTTGCTAAAATAGGCTAAAATAAATAAAAGGATGGTTGGTCTCTCTCGGATGAATTAGCTTGATTGGAAATGTCAGATTAAAAAGGCCTAAATAAACTGAGTTGGGCATCCACCCTTAATGGATCCAAGGGCCCAGGACAAGTAGTAAAGATACAGAAAATGAAAGGCAGGATGACAGAATTATCCCTGCACAGACACAGCTGATAGGAAGGGAAGCATCTCCTAAAACCCCAGGCCGAGGAGGGTCCTGGATTTACAGACACCACGGATTTAGCTAAAAGCTGTGCTGATTCTTCTTCCCTGCTAATAAATAATTTCCCAGCAACGTAAAAACATGAGCTGAGGGCACCTGGAGGTGACAGAGGCTGTCACTGCCTGCAGGGTGAGGTGGGATGCTCTTCCATGTATTCTGCTTTGACTGAGTTAAGTCTTTAAAAATCAGAGTTATTGCACTGACGTCTCCTCCCGCGGGATTACCCAAGTTCTAGGATACTTACAGGGGTTTTGTGCTTGTTTCTGTGCCAGCACAAGTCCTTCTGGCTGCTCTGGACTGCTGAGCCATCTTTGATATCACACAATCCATTATCCTCCAGCTCCTATTTAATGCATTTAAAAGCCCCATAGAAACTGTTCATGTGGTGCAATGGCAAAAGACTGATAATTAAGGACTGGCTCTTTCTTACACTATTGCCCTTTTTTACAGTTAGCACCTTGACCTGTTCAGGCTGAAACTTTCAAAGTCTGTCTCAGAGCAAGATTTTCCCCACCAAAAAACCATTTCTGGGTTGGTTGGTTTGTACACAAATAAAACATAAAGAAAAGCATATTGTTTTGCCATGCTAAATATCTTCTATAAACGGCACGGCCCGAACCATCCAGGAGTTTTAGATTTCAACTCATTAGAAATCCCTGGATCCTGCGACTCTCCCCCAGCTAACAGCCCCGAACACACAGAGCGACCTACACAAAGAATTTGGCCCACAGCAAACACGCACTGTTGTGGAGTTGTCTAGAAAATAGACGCTGCTCAGACCAGAAATTACCTTAAATGACTGTTGAGTTGACTGGGTTACAATATTTTAAGGATCATAAAAATAAATACGGCCGTCCAAAGCAGCGAGGAGCAGGGGCTTGCCAAGGAAAACACGCGGCACGGAGGGTGCTTACCCCGGGTAGCACCGCGCTGCCTCGACGCTCCGAGGCCCGGGATGAAGTGGCTCTTTGTTCGGGCTGTGTGTTTAAAAATTGACGAGTGCTCCGTGGTATCAATCACGCCTGTCAGCCAGCACAAGTGCAGATCTGTTACACTTAAAGGCCTGTCAAACCAGACATGATTTAATTTGTCATTTTTCTCTCCCTCTCTCCGCGCCGCGGCGTGCACGTGCTCTTCATTACTCTTCATCATCAGCAAAATGAATGCATTTTTTGTATAATTTTTTTTTTCTTTCTTTCTTTGCTCCGAGAGGGTGGAGGGATGGTTGTTTACCAATGACCCAGCACTTGTGAAGAGATCATAAGCAGCTGTTCCCTACATGCCCTCACGATCCGAGAATTTAACTGAAGCCGTGGGAGGAGTGGGAGATGAGAAGGGGCTTTTGGGGCCATTTTTTTCAATAGACAAAGGCCCCGGTCCCACTCAGCTCTGCAGGAACAGAGTCTCTGGAGCTTGTCCTGCTTTCTATTCCTCCACTTAATTTTCCTTTTCAAACTTCTCTAAAAAAATGTTTTAATGTGGTGCCTTCACGGTGTGGTTTTGGGAGCACAATTGTCAGAGTTTTGTCCACTTCAGGGCTGAAATATAAAAACTTTCTGCTTTCTCTGTGAGAGTGGCTTATTTTGTTCCTGGGAAAACATTTACCTGTTGCCATAACCTAGAGGGAAAAGCAGATATACAAAATATCAGAATGTTTTTAGGGAAAAGATTAACTCCTTTTTTTCACAGGTCGTGTGGGGGGTGTTTTCCATTTAAGATAAAGAATGAATGATAAAGTAGAAAACAAATAACATAGAGCAAAATATATAACAGTTGAGAAAGAAGCATTACCTATTGACAAACATAGTTTTGAAATTGATGAGAAACTTGAAGCTACATCCCCCAAAAAACTCTGAGAAACCTGTCAGTGCTGTTGCACCTTTTCCCTTCAAAACAAGACCAAACCAATGAAAAAGTTCTTAACTGTGGGCAGAATTCCAAATATGTTTTGAAACAGGTAAATCCCCACTGCTGCCAGTGGGAGATGGTGCCCCGAAGTTGTCCTAGGATGTCACAGCTTGGTATAAGAACATTATTTTGAAATAATAATAATAATAATAATAATAATAATAATAATAATAATTTGATAGAATGAAGCTTTAAGTTGAGACCCTTCTAAAGAGCTCTCAGCACAGCCAAGGCTGTGTGGGGTTTGTCTTCATCACTTCATAGAAATGGGTGTTTCTCTGTTTATAGAGGAGAAAACCAGAACATCTCTAGAAGGCAGGAATGCCACAGGTCACCCATCCGTACAAAAAGGACTAAAAACTCTGGAACAACGCTGCAGGAAAAACAAATCTGCTCCAAATGGGGCTAGAACACCCTGATCCTGGGTCAAAGCCATTGTCTGAGCTCAGGAGTGCAGGAATTTAGGTGCATCTTTCAATTAACATTTCATTCCCCGTGAGATGTTGGATAAGAAAGCTTAAAATCCGTGGATTTTTTTTAACTTTTTTTTTTGCTTTTATTGTTTTTTTACTTTTCCCAACACCCATCTTTCTGTGCCATGAAGAAGCTCTCTGCCTTCTGCAAACACCTTCCCCCTGCAGCCAGGGCCAGCCCAGCTTAGGAGGAGATGTCATGAGAAACTCCTTCCAAGCACAACAGCGACAGCCCTGTCTCCCGTGAAGGAAAGGCAAACCCAAGCCTCACTTATTCCCACATTTCCTATGGAAAGATTTCGCAGGCCCTCGCTGCCAGGGAGCTTGAATTAAGCTGAGTGCAAACGAGGAAACTCTGCCACGGTCCATCAGCAAGGTCAGATCAGCAAGGCCCATCAACAAAGTGCAAAGTTTTTAAAGACAGGCACCTCAGTAACTGCAGTGAAACAGGATTTATTCTGGCCCTCCATGGTCCAGAGTGACCTCTGTGCTCTGAGCAGGAGGAATCCTCTCTGCAGAGCACACAATTAAGTTGGAGGCCTTTTCTTTCTCCAAGTAACTCCTGCATCAGAGGCGCAGATTCATCCAGGGATTGGGTTCTGTAAGTGTCACCCAGTTGGGCTGAATTTCTGTTGGTGGTGCATGAAGAGTCTCAAATTCCCAATGTCAAAGAAAAGGAGGGGGCCAACAAGGAGAATTGTGCCCCTCACTGAAAAAGCAGTTTATATAACCTACATTAAGAGCAAGCAAGGCAAATAATAGCAATCCCAAGTAGTTCTCCCATGGCACAAGGCACAGCCAGCCCCCAGCGTCCAGGGACCCACTTGTCCCTGAAGGACCAGTTCTGAGAGAGCAGGAAACCCCCAGGGCTCTGTGACCCTTCCAAACAGCAGGGAATTCTCCTGGGGACTGTTCCCAGTTCTGGGTCACTGGTCATGGAGACAAAAACCGAAACAGGGGCCAAGCACTGGGCTGCAGCCGGGGGTTTGGCCTGGAGCCCCTTTCCAGCCATCCCATCTGCAGGAGAGCAGATGCAGGGCTCCAGGAAGCTGCAGCCTCATAAAGCATCTCAGGACTGATGTTCCTGGGGCAGCCAAGAGCAGCAACGGGGAGCCCAAAGGCCACCGAGCCCCCAGCACATGCTCCAGGGGCTTTCTGAACCCAGTCCCAAAGCCTGCTCTCCCTATTAATGTGAAT
This sequence comes from Donacobius atricapilla, assembly GCA_013397315.1. Taxonomy (NCBI): domain Eukaryota; kingdom Metazoa; phylum Chordata; class Aves; order Passeriformes; family Mimidae; genus Donacobius; species Donacobius atricapilla. The sequence continues at coordinate 381,452 of WBMY01001227.1, forward strand.
GGCCCTATTGAGTTCACTTGGACTGCTTGTGGGAATATGGAGAGAAAAGTTTGGCTCTGCTTTGGTAAACTAAACTTCAGGAAGTCTGAGTGTACCATAACAAAGCCCCTAAAGCCAGCAAGCATCATGAAAGGAGCTTATTTCATTACTAAATCAATTTATGAGTATAAACATGGAGTTATCTGACTAAAATATGGATATTGCCCACTTGAAATATTGCACCTCAACCCCACTAAATGTCACCAACAGGCATCCCTGAAGGAAGCAGGCAGCATGCTGCCTTTGGATGCCCCAACTATAAATCAAGAGATTTCCTGAAGTCTGCCTGGAATAGTGGAGAGTAGCCAAAATTGCATGAAGTGCTATTTGTGCGCTATTAGTTGTGGGGTGGGAGTGGGGAGGAGTGTGGGAAGGAAAAAGGGGAAGAAGGAAAACCACTTTCTTAATAGTTCCTACAATGTTTGGAAAACATTCATTCACAGCATCCATTTATCAGGCTTCCATGTAATAACTCCAGACCAAAAAAAAAAAAACCCAGAAAAAGAGGCTGGAGGGAGGGAGGTGGGGGAGAGGGAAACAGGGATAGTGAGTTTTAACAGGGAAACATTGGAATGTTGTCAATGTTTCCATGTAAAAGAAATCCTGTAATTACAAAGCGCTGTTTGTGTCCAGGTGCCACCCGGAGGTAGCGGATGATGTCAATCGGTTCTGCTCAGTGCTCTCAGGTCTGAACAATAGCCCACTCTTAGAGCTTGTCAGATTTTTACACCCCTCAGCCAACTGCAGCCTCTCACACCCCAGATGAGTCCAAATCCACTTCAGGAATATCCATGGTGTCATTTCCATGGAAAATCCTGACAGGCCCTGGACTCCCAGAGACCCCCGTGAGCCGCAGCGGGAGCGTTCTGGGTTCTGTGCTAAGAAAGGGATTCTGTGAGACCTTCGATGCCTTGGAGTGGCCACCTAAAACAGAGGCTAGACAAAATGAAGAGAATAAAAGTGGGTATTTATTAACGGACTTCAATAGGCACACCCTGGGCAGTCAAAAGCCTCCAAGGGGCTACACCCAAGATGGGCAAAGTTCACGAGTCTTCCATACAGTTACATTTGGTCCATATATCAGGGGTTAATTCTCCAATTACAGCTTCAGGTAATGAAGTCATTTACTCCCAATTTGTCCCCCCCAATTCACCATTGTTTACATCTCTCTGGGGCTGAGACAGTGAGGTGTCCTTGAGTTTCAGGCCTAGAGAGGAATTGTTTTGTCTGAATAAAAGGGGAGAACAGTAGCTGACAGGCCATGGAATTTTGGAGTTATACCCTAAAGCAGTACAGGATCTGAAAAATATAAAAGTTAAATCCTAAGGCATCACCTGGAGGTGATGTGTGCATTGAAAAGGGATATTTATGGAAGAAAACATCCCCACTGCACACAGAGGGCTCCGCTCCGAGGGTCAGCCCTGCAGTTTGTCCTTTTCCCTGACTGGAACATCCCACAGGCATCCCATGGCCGGGTGGGATCCCCCAGGGAGAGCTGGCCTTTCCCAAGATGAAAAATGAAAAGGTACCGAGCAATCAGCCCCGGGATTTGATTTCATTGTGGATCTGCAAAACGCAGCGGGAACCAGGACAGGGAAATCCAGCACCGTGCCCGCGTGGAGCTGAGGACAGGGGATGGGAGCGAGGCGTGATCGGACACCGGGGCTGCCAGGAGGGACCTCCCTGCCGAGCCCCGAGAGCAGCTCCGATGCAAAAATCCTGCGGCAGCCGGGAAAGACGGATTCCCCCGCAGCTCCAGCCCCCATTCATGTCCTCGTACTTCAGCTGAACATGCTTGTGGTTGCCTTTTGATGTTTCTAGCTGAGAGAACATTTTCATAAAGCACAACAAAACAGAAAAATCTCTTTGGGAATCCCTGTCGGCGCAATGGTTTTGATTAGTGCTAATGTTTTTCTGGCTGGCTGTGAAAATGCATTTAACTCTAATTGACTGGGCATTGTAATTCCAAAGCTTTCTGCAACAAAAACCCACCGAGTGACAATCTGATACAGAAATCTGGCAAAAGATGATGTCTCTTGCTCCTCAGAGACAAGTTTAATGGAATAAAAATATTGATCTAATATAGAAAGATTGGATATACATTTTCCTATAACTTCCAGTATTGTCAAGGGGCTAAGGGAGAAAATTCTTAACATGGAAACCTTTTCATATTTGGAATAGTTTCCTCTTCAAGGAAATGGTGTAATTGCAATTTCAGCACTGCAAACCAGACAAAGCACCGAGAACTGTGCCAGAGAGAGGCTCTGCCCCAGCTGACTCCAGACCATCTTCCCCAATTCCAATTTCTGCGATTCCATTATTTCCTTTTTCACTGAAACTGGAAAAGCTGTGGGGAGGGAGGCAGGAGGAGGAAAGCAGCAGAATTTCCTCCCTGGGATCACAGTTACACCAGCACTGGATTCAGCCAGGCAGAGATGGACTCAAACACCATTGCCCATTTCCTGAAGAGCTCCTTTTCATGGGGGCCACGAGGAAACCACGTGTTTGCCCAACTCAACCTCAGAACTGGAAAAAAACACAAGCCTGGGTGATTCTCACACTGTAAATTTCAGCGGGGACTTTTAAATAATGCCCTAAATTGGATCTTCGTGTGGGAAAAAAACCTTGTCAAGAGAAGAGGCTTTTTAACTTGTGAAACCAGGAGCTCAGCTGTGCAGGAGCAACAGTGACAGCATCAATTTGGTTCTGGTAGTTGGTGCTAAACCAGGAGATGGAAATGGCACTGGCTGGATGGCACCAGGGACTGTCCCCTGCTCTCCCTTCAGTTCTAGGGTGGGGTGTCCACAACTTCATTTCAACCACAGCAAAAGTAGTTGGGGATGGTTTTGAAAGGGAAAAGAAAAAAAAAAACGGAAAAAGAAAAAAAAGACAGAAAAAAAGAACACTGTGGATAAGGGGAAAAAAATTGCAGCATCGAATCAATTAATGCAAGTTCTTCCGAACTTCCATGCAAGCCTTGCCTTCAATTAGCATGATCTCACTGAACCCTCTTGTGTAGGCCTGGAGCAAAAGCAATGGAAACTTTCTCCCTTCTTGTTTTAATCTTTCACCAAGTCCTGACTTTCGCCTCCAGCCCGTCTAATTGAAACTAATCTTCGCGGGCGAGGCCTGTCTCTTTCCCTTAATCCCTCTCTAAGGAAGCTCACATGGTCCCAATTACAGCCACACCGGCCCCTTTTATTCCCCTCCTCGGCTCCTTCTGCCAGTTTCATTTTTTGAAAGTTTGCATTATTAACTCCATGCTTGCGAGTTCCTGTCTGTCACGGGGGCCTCGAGATGTTATCGCCGCTCGCCGCGGTCTAGGGTTACCATGAAAGCATTTTATGGATTACATTCTGCGAGGAGGCGATAGAGGCCACGATAGCCCCAGCACAGTGGCGAGCTTCAGAGCAGCCCAGGGCCGCAATAAATGGGAGGCCAGGGAAGTGTTTATCTTGGATTGAAGCGTATACCTGCTCAGTTATCTGCGGGCGCGGACAATCCGAGCTAAGGAGGGAAGGGAGCGGCGGCGCTCCCCGCCAGGGGCTCACAGAGATGCTTTTGAGGTGGGTGCTGCTGCCCTGGGAGGAAGGCAGGACACGGAGAGGAGCCCGGCTCGAGAATGTGTTTAACATTACAGAGTTAATGAGGTTAGAGGAAGGCAGAGATAGCCCTCGCTGGTTCCCAAGCTGGCTCCTAATCCCAAGGCAAAGCCTGGTCCGCTAATACCGAAGCTCAAGCAATTTATTAAAAAGAGACAATTTTCTTTCTCTTCCTTTTTTTTTTCCCCCCTCTACACTTCCTTCTTATAACTTGCAGACTCCCAGGGAATAACTCCTGTGTTCCAGGATTTCTTGCACAGCTTCAAAGTCATGAATCCATGGCAGCGGTTGCCCCACTGAACAGACTGGAAATTCTCAGCACCACCAGAGTGACCTCCCTCCTTCCCATCCCCACAGGCCACTCTGGATTTCTTGCAGCTTTCCAAGAATGATCCTCCCAACCACACGTTCCTTTCCAAGAAGCCACACCAGAGAAGGAAGTTTTCCACCACAGCAGAGCAGATGAAGGAGTGCTGAGCCAACAGGAAGACACGTGTGGTCACGTTAAATTGTAGGTGCGGTCTTCATAATCACCAGTGGTTCTACAATTTGGGCTGCAAGCAACCAAAACCACCAAACCACTGCCAGGAACCAGATGTTACTGCCAGGGACAGATGTTCCCATCACCAGAACAAACACAGCTCAACTCTGGAGCCACCAACCTGTGTATTTTTCGTTCAGTTGATGTCTCACCTTTCTCTGGCCATGACCACCAAGGATGTTTAGTTGCCTAAAGAAAGTCGTGTTTTCTCATATTGTTTCCTTTCACTTTGGAGAAATATTCATTTTTTTTTAACATTTTTAAGTGTCTTCGCTTCAGTTCAATAAAGTTCAAAAGCAAAAAGTCATTTAAACCAGGAAGATGACAATTGCACCCTTTAAAATTTCAAAACAACGCGCCTTGTCAAACTCAAAGCATTTTTACAAAACACAATCCAAGTCAAGAATTGGTGAGAAACCATTCTCAAGAGGAAAAATGGCATTTTTTTAGGAAAAATAATAACTTGCACGTCTGGATAAGGAATTTCTGGCCAAGGCTAGCTCATGGACTGGGGTCTAGCGAGCTGCAGCTCCACCTGTAGCAGAGTCATAGCTGGATCCTCAAGGAATCAGCCATGAGTGGAACTGTGGCTATTTCAGCTACTCCTGGGTGAAGTCTGCTCACACGATGGCTTTTAGTCCTCCTAACCTTCCCTTATAATGGAAATAAAACATGGTCTTTTCTCCAGTGTTTTTTTTCAGTATGGAAATCCTCATGACTCACTATTTCCCTCTCTTTCAGAAAAACTTTTCAATAAATGCCTGGAAATGTCCCCCTTCAGTAACAAAAGTGGTTTTGCCTTCTGCAGCTGAGAGTCAACCTCGAAAACCCCTCCCACCTCCACATTTTGAATGAAAAAGTTATAAAATAATGAAATAATTGGGCTTTTTTGAAGTCTAACCACTAGAGGTGCTGCAGTAGTTTGGTGCAGTATTTTCTTAAATTTGTACCATAAATATAAATTTTAAAAAGAGAAAACCCATCCATACAAACCTACACGTGATCCTGGTTGTCTCTATTCTCTCTCCTGGGAGATTAGGTGGTCTCTGAACACATTTATTTCACCTCCTTTTGGCCTATAGAGTCAGCAAGAAACCCAAACACTCTGGTTTGCTGCTGAATTTCTCACCTGTGAGCTGAGGAGTAAAAACTCATGGCACAACACCACCCAATAATGGCACAGCAAGAACAGGTCATTCTTTTCCTTTCCCCAGGATATTTATGAGGACTTGGAGAATGATTAACTGAGGGGGAAGGTGGAAATGAATCCTTCTAAACAGCAAAGCTTTGGATTCTCCAACCAAACGAATGGCTCTTGTTCCAGATTTACAACCTTCCCACAGCCTGGCTGGGATGAGGGATAGCCTATCTTTGCCCTATTAAAGAATTTATGATGACTATTTATCACCAGAGCAATGTCACAGGGCTTGAGGAGGTTGGGAATAATGGGAGGAGAGCAGCCAACATTGTCCCAGCTGCTCACTTGCCCAAATACTGCAGAGCTGAAGTGGGGGTGGCACCTGTCCCAAGGGGAACGTGTCCCAGGGAAAGAGGGACAGAGAACGTATCTGTGTGCGCTTGCACCTCTGCTTTTCCATCTTTTCCCCCAGGCTTGATGCTGGGGAGGGAACTAGATTTGCAAGAGGGTATTTCGGCGGACTAATGAGGTTATTCCCCATGGAGAACAAATCCCTGCGATGGTAACTAAGTGTGACAAAGTCAGACACTGGAGATGCCCCATCCCTGAAGTGCCCCAGGCCAGGCTGGACAGGGTTTGGAGCAAGCTGGGATAGTGGAAGGTGTCCTGGCCCATGGGGATGGAAAGAGATGAGCTTTAAGGTCCCTCCCAGCCCAAACAACTCCAGGATCCCGTGTTGCCCACAGCTGAAGGAACTCCAAGAAAGTGAACAGCAATGCTGAGTGAGCAGTGAGGGCTCTGGGTCTGAGGGGAGCTCCCCAAGGATGTCCCAGGAGCCACACAATATTCCCCACGCTGCTGACTGGGTTTTCTGCAGTTTTCAGCTGTGGAGCTGTCTGAAACACAGCTGCCCTTGAGACTTTTCAGGTTGAGAACAAGGCTTGAGCCCAGGGTACAAGGAGTTTCAAAATTTCACCACCTCATTTGAGCTGAAAATATCCCTTGTGAAAGAAACATCCCCATCTCCTTACAAGAGGCTGCTGCTAGATGAGTTTTCCTCTTTGCAGAGGTTCCATGCTGATGGCAGCTCCAACCCAGGGAATCAGGAGCAATCATGGATTGGCTCCAGAGCCTCTGCGTGTAACTCAGACCAGCCCGTTCCACTTTGGAAGCAGGCTGTCAGTAAATGTCATATTTTATTTCGCTTCTGAAAGACAAATATGGCAACACAAGCTCTGCTAGCAGGCCAAAAAGAACTCTAACTGCATTTTGCTGAAAGCAATGTTGATTTGGATTTAGCCTAGCACCGCTTGTAAAACTGAATTACACTGAATTTGTTCTAAGCAGCTGCGACATGAAGATCTTCACACACACACACACACACACACACACACACACACACACTTTCTGCTGGCTGGAGTGAAACTGCAGCTGATGCCCAGGGGAAAGGCGGCTCCTCTCCACAGCACAGAAGTCTCTATCCACTCTCCCAGGCCTCAGGAGCCAAAGGAGTGAGAAGAGAGAACTCCTGGAGCGTTGTTGGCGATGCAGTACCAGGTTGGTCCCGGGGAGCTGAACCTCCATGGGCACCTGGAATCTCAGTCAGTCTCCAGCCAACAGAGCCCAGAACCAAAACGCTGAGTTTCACAGCACTTCCACTCCCCTGGCACAAGCACCTGCTGCTCCAGCCCGACCCACAGGCTGAGGGCACTAGGCAAATTCGAGGTGAGAGGTTTGTCAGAGGGGGCAAAGCCCAAGGACAGTGCTCACCGCTGCAGCAAAGGCAGGGCTGGAACTGAAAGAGGAAATCAGCAGGGCTGGGCTGGACTCAAACATCGGGCACTGCTGCAGGGGCATGCACGGCCTCGAGGCTCACACACCTTCCCAGCGGCGTGTGGCTGAGCAGAGGGGCCGGAGGCAGATGCGGGATGTGGGTGAGAGCCAGGCAAACCAGCTGAGCTATTATGGGTTCCTACTGCTCTGCAGAGGCCTGACAGCTGGGGGAAAGCAATGGGAGGATTCCCTGGGCAAAGGAGAAGGCCGTTCCCTTCTTCATGGGCAGAACTGTGAGGAATAGCCCTTCCCTGGAGATCCAGGTTTTGATGGGAGCTCCTTCCCTCCACAGAGAGCTCTGCCATGGAGCCGTTGTGTTTTAAGGGCTCGGTTCAAACACTGCCTACAGCTCATGACATTCAGATGGGGTTTCGGTCAGGTCTAACATCTCTGGGGCAGCAGTTCCTCTCTTTCCACAAATTATTTTTGTTCCATACTCCAAAGAGTTCCAGGAAACTTCACGGGGTCATGCCCCAGTCTGAGCCAGAGTCGGCTCCCAGAATAGGATCCCAGGTCTGCCAGCTTTGGGCTCCCTCAGCTGTGGTGTGTCCACTGCTGTTGTGTTGATCCCTGACACCTTTTCCTTCAGGAAAAATGAGTTACAAGTCACCAGGCAGAGCCTTCTTGTGGCAGTTGGTCCTGGTTTAGGCACGAGGGTGGACGAGAGGGGTCACTAATATGACAGGGATGGTTTCTGTGTTCCCAGAACACAATCCCCAACCCAACTCACCAATGCCAGGGCTCCGAGTTCCCAAATCCCATCTGCAGCAATCATTAAATAAACTCTTAACTGTGTCCTCTGTAGCTTTTAATAGACTGGAGTACTTATACTGTCAGTTTTTACTGGGCAAGATGTAATTTTCCAATAAACACGACCTCTTCCAAAAAGCAGCACTTTCTGAACTTTTTCCAGAACCCAAAGGTTTTGGCTGCAGCTGCAGCAATGGGAATCAAATTAGAAAAACAAAAATCCCTCCTTTCACTCCATGCTTCCAAATGTTTTTCCAGGGCTGAGACGAGAGGCGCACTCGCTGTTTGTTTCTGCTTCTGTTGGCTTTTAAAAGCACAGGAGGGTGAAGGAGCTGGGTGGCTGGGACTGGAACTTTCACAGCTTGCTTATGTACACAGAGCCGTAACCTTTGTGTCTGGCTGGGAGCAGCTGCGCTGCCATTGTGCTCCTCTGCCTGACTGTAAACTGTGGGTGAATATGGAAAACAGATTGTGAGTGATGGTGACTAATTGGAGAACATCTTGGTGGGACACCCTGAACGTGTGGGAAATGTCAGCCAGCTGGAGGCTGCCTTGGAGCCCTCTGGGTTAGCCGGGCCCACCAGGAACTTTACAGATAAATGGCATGAGGAGCACCCCTTGTTTCAGCCTCCTCCACCTCTAGTAACTGATAATTAATCAGTTATTTAGTTATTAAAGTTATCAGTTAACTGATAAGCTACTGATCAGGTATTCTTATAATTAATCAGAAATTTAGGTATAACCTCTGATTTATTTCTTCCAGGTCATTCAGAGCATCCCTGGCTAGAGGAGCCTCTGGCAGTGGTGAACTTGATAAATCAGCTGCCCTTCCAAAACAAACAAACAAACAAACACACAGAAAACCCAAGTAATAAAAAGCATCAACACACAGAGAAAAAAAAATCCTAGAAACACCCTCTTCATATTCTAAAATCTTTTCCCTGGTTCTGGTGCTCTCACAGAGGGACTGACCTCTCCTAGAAAACCGTGGTACTCCTGGCTTGGCATCACTGCCAGTGCCAGAGATACAGGCTGGGAGCCCCTGGTTCAAAATTCCAGCAGGTCCTACATCCCAAAGGGCAAATTTACCCTTTGGAAGGAGGGTTCCTGTTACAGGAACCGAGACTTGCACTGGATGAAATATTGGATTCAATTGTCACACCACTGGCCAGTCATGCTGGTGATCCTGAAAGATTCCCTTCAGGCTGATGTGGATGGGATGGTGCTCCCACCTCAGAAAGCAACTCCGGATTTATCTGTCAAAGCCTTTCACTGCAGGTGATAAAGCCAAATAAATTCTGCAGAGGGTTTCAAATGAAATCTCTAAAATTTCTTTTTAAATCACTGCTCTCCTGCATAAAAGACTAATGGGTCTGTAGCAGTAAAATGTACTTTTTAATGGACATAGAAAGTGGATCAGCTCTTTTCTTAAATCCCATTACACAACATATTTGAAAAGAAAGAAGATCGTACACTTAAAAATAACAGATTAATAAGAGTGGCCCAGTTTTAATTAAAAAAAATGTATAAATATAATGCTACTGCTGCTGGCCTGTGGGATATGTCCACAGCAACTGCCGTGCAACACACCCATGACTGGCGTCCATAGCAGGTAAAATATTTCAAATTATGATCATTAAAGGGTTGCAGCTTTTGTCTAGAGAAGCCACTAGGGCTGAGAACATGAAGGATTCCGTCGGGAATGGGAAGTCCTGGCTAGAACAGAGGGATTTGTGTGAAGGAGCCTCCTCAGGCCTGTGCAGTAACATCTCCAGAGTCACCCGCAGGCGCCCTGCGCCCTCACCACACAACACGCGTTCAAAACCCTCCAGCAGCAGAGCCCCACAGTGTCTCCCGTTGTTCTCTGCAGCTCCCCCCGGCCCAGAACAACGGCCTGGTTGTAGCCCCAAGGAGCGGGGACATATCTGCTGTCCGTGAGCAGGGAGGGGAGCTGGGGGAAACCCTGCTGCCCTCCTTGGTGCTGAAAAGCCTTTCCTTTTCTCCGCTGTCCAGGGCCCTCCAGTAACCAGGGACCGTCTCGGAGCACATCTCCCTGGCAGGGAGCGATGGGAATCCAGCCGTGTGCCCTGACGTGCCCACTCTGAATTCAAACACCGCCAGGATGGTTGGGAGGGACCAAGGCTCAGAACCAGCTCCTCCACGGAGCTCCTGGAGACCAGCAGCAGCGGGGTTGGGTTTTCCAGCCCGGCCCAGGGGCTCAGCAGGGCCCGGGGCAGCTCTGGAGGAGCTCCATGTGCTCCTCAGGTGGGGCACAGGAGCCCGGCCGTGCCCGTGACCGGGGCTTCACCCCCGGCACTCCAACAGAGCCGTTTTGTTCCCCCGGCGTGGAGGGCGTCCAAACACCGAGCGTTCAGCGAGGGCAGGAAGAGTGTTTGAAGCAAATTCTTGCAGAAATAAATGTGAATTTACTTAACTTACCATGTCTCCTGCTTTTCCCCTCAGCTCCCTCCCCTTTTCCTTCCTACTGCTGTTCCTCAATAGCATCCCTCTCCTTTCCAAGTCATCCCTCACACTCACCACTGTGTCCCCCGCTCCCTTTTGCCACCCACTGCCTGCTGCTTTACTTTCTTTTTCCAAATTCTTTTCCCTCCCTCCACCTCAGCACAGACTTCTTTCCAGGTGAGAATATTTTGCCTGGTGACTCTGTTAGAACTCGCTGTAAAAAAAGCCCCTGACTCTCACCGTTTTTAGCCCCTCAGAACGCACTCGCACAAAGCCACGCCTGCAAAAAGGGAGCCATAGAACCAAAACTGCATGGAAATATTTGTTTCCTGTGTTCTTTCCTCTAAGTGGATCTGAGGTTTTATGGCTTTGTCAGCCACAGAGATTCTTGTTCTGAGTTCCAGCGCTTTGCATCAAGCCAGAGCTTTTGCCTGGCTGTGTTTACAAGTTAATTGAATTTTCCTTTACAGCAAGCTGTGGACCACAGGTCAAATGTTAGAAACACAAACCTTCAAAACCCCAAATTTTAAAACAATCTTTCAACAGTAATCTTGTGGTTGGAGCCAATCTCATCATTTAGGGGCTGATTCCCTCATTAAGGCTCCTTGGTGAGGCTGGGCCATCTGCAGGAGGAGCAAAGCACACGATCCTGAGAATCTGCTCCCTGGAGAAGCACAGGGAGGAAGGACACAAGGAGAAAACTGGGGAAGGGCTTTTCCACACTTCAGAGTCCTGCACGGAGCCCCCACTCCCCCAGGCACAGGGCAGGGGCTGTGGGGACAGATAACAACCACGCTGCTGTGTGGGACAGTAAAATTTCCTTTCCTATTCCTCAGTTATTTCTTTTCAGGGATGTCCAAACCTCTGCATCCTCCACGCTGCCGTGATTGAACACAGGCACCTCAGTAACAGCCTCCACAACCGCTGCACCCTCTCTCCCTTGCCATCTAAATTCCCTACAAAAATGGGCTCAGAAGGAACATTTTCCAGAACAGAAACGATCCCAGCAGACAAAATAAGACGACACATTCCTGGGAAGAGTTAAATCCTCTCCTGTTCAAGCTCCCGGAGCTTTTGGAGTGCAGATATGTCCAGAATGATATTCAGGTTGCCATTAAGTATGTTATATTAATACCCTGTATTAAACTTTAATATAGTGATTATAGAGGAGAAAAATTGTCCTTCAGATAAGGAAGGTAATGAAGAGTCTGGGGGGAAAAAAGTCTTTCTTTTGAAAGAAGCATTTATCAGGAGGTTCCCAGGACTTTGGTTATTCCTCAGAGCACTTCACTGGGATGTTCAGAACCAGGGCGAGCCTCCACATTAATAAAAGTAGGAGATTCAGCAGCATCTCTTCATTTTAGTTCATCTAACATGGACTGGAAGTGTGCTCCCAAACCTAAAAAAACACCTAATTCCAAAGGCCTGGTGATGGTTCCTCCCAGTTTTAATTATCAGTACAGCACAGTCAGCCCATTGAGTGGGGATTTTCTTTACCTGACCCCACCCTTTCAGATACTGAGGAAAAACAAACTAACAAACAAACAAACAAACAAAAAACCCAACAGCCTTCTTTTGGCAAGTCCTCTGCAAATCAGACCCAAGCCAGAGCTCAGCTGGATCCCAAAACCCCAGCTCCGTTTTCTCCATGGGGATTTTATGGTGTCCAGTTCTCCCCCAGCCTACCTGGAAGGCTTCATATTTTCCAAAGGGAGGAAAATGCTTGTGCTGGGACAGCACTGGAACCATTGATCCCAGAGGCCCAGATCCTCCAGCAGCAGGAGGAAACAAAGGAGGCAGTGTTTTCTGGGAGTGAAATGGAAGAAAAATAATTTTGGCTGAACCAGCACTTAGCAATGAAAACCCTTTTTGTCAGAAAATTCCCAGCTAAGTCTGCTGGTGGGAAAAATATAAATATCTTGTCCCATTGCTCTGGATCATGCTGATCCAAGACACAGCTGATCGGGGGTATCACAGGGGAGTTCTTTCCCTTGGAAAGCCTCATGGCATCAGCAGCAGAACGCTTTGTAAGGAAAAGTTCTTCTCAATTACAAACACTGTTCCTTAGAAATATTTCAGGAGAAGAGGAGCAGATTCCAATTTTCTTCTGAAATTACTCCTTGAGTTTTGTATTACCAGCATGAAGATGAAACTGGAATGAAACAGATTTGTCAGCCTCACAGGACCACAGGAAGATACAGAAGGCTTTGGATACTGAGCTTTGTTTCATGGAAAGTTTCACTACATTCTCTTTATCCTATTTTCAAACACAAAAGACTAAACATTTCCCAAAGTGACAACTCCAAGCACTGCTCTGGCTTCCTTATATGCACAGGCACTGATAAGAGGCAGAAAATAATGTTCAGTGCTAATTGCCAAGAGTTGCCTTAACTTCTTGTTTCCTTCAGGTGCACCTTGAAGACACATCAAACACACCCAGAGCCAGCAGAGAGCCTGAATGAGTTCAGTGTCTCTGCACTTTCATTAGCAGAAAAGCCACAGTTCATTTCCTAAAGAGAAAAAAAAAAAAAA
>WBMY01001227.1:399788-436833 GCA_013397315.1 Donacobius atricapilla
CAACAAACCCACCCCCCAAAAAAAAAAATAGAACCAAATAATCAAATTATATCTAAATAATCAAACTATATCTAAATTTTCCATTAAATCAACAGAAAATTTCTGCCAAAAAAGGAAACAAAATGGAGGGGAAAACTAAAATAAATTCGTTTTTATTAGGAAATTCAGAATTTCTTGAGTAGATACCAATCAGGAAGGCTTGAGAGAGCCTTGTGCAAGGGTGCCCAGAACCTGAGTGTGCAGAGGGGTGTGCAAGGGCACATCTGGGGGCCCCAAATTGCCCAAAACAAACCCAAAACAAGCCCAGCACTGCAGCAGGACCAGCATAGGGAGAACTCCCTCGTCTGACTTCATTAATCCAACTCTTGCTCGTGTATCAAAGTGCAGCACGTTTTCTTGTAAAAATGATTAAGCTGCTAATTAAGCTGTTTATAACTTGTTTCCCTGGTTGCTAATGATAATTAACATGCAAATTAGCTGAGGGAAGAAAGGCACAGGGGTCCTCAGTTCATTACCAAGTTAATTACTGTTTGCATACTTAAACATAACAGTTATAAATGGTGGCATTTAATGTAATGGCCAAGATGATAATTATACCAACGACATTTTGAAAAGTCATTTCACTCTGTGCTATTTTTCTGGGTGATTGATGTTGCCATGGCTGGTTGATAAACTTACTGCAGGCCCAAGATGACTTGGAAACAGCAGAACCAAACAAGTTATCCCTGAACAACATCCCTTTATCCCTGTTTGTTTGGAAAGCAGGGGAGGAATGAGGGGAAATAAGAGCAGAAAGCTTCAATATTAACAGAGGAGGGATAAAGTGGGCTGGTTAACAGTGCTTAATTTCAGCTGGCAACATTAACAGCTTCCCTTTTTTATCCCTCATGGTCTGTTATTCCAAGTTTCAGCAGTGCTGGGAGTCCCTTCTGAGGCTCAGCCCGTCTAACTCATCACTGTCCTCAGCCTCCAGTGCCTCTATCCTAAATAAACGTGGCAAACAACACGTCACACCACAGAAATGTGATGGCTTTGTCACTTTGCACTGGGAAGAACAGAAGCAGAGGGCATGGCTATTTCTTGGCATATTGTAGAATTTGTTCAGACAATCCTGTTCCAAAGTCCCTCACTGGACACAGAGGTGCTGAGCCAGATGGAAAATCAGCCTAATTATGAGGGTGGGAAGTCTGGGATGTTGGAGTGTTTGGATATCCAGAGGTTGGTCTTGGTCCCCAGTCACACATGGCCCAACTGTTCCTGATTTCAGCACTTTCCATCTAGAAAATCCTGGACTTGCAAAGCCAGGCTGGGAAATTCCAGTGGAATAACTCAGAGCAGGAAAGGACAAGATTACAGAGGGTGAATTTTGTAATACTCAGCCAGATCCTGACTGACTGGGTCAGAGTATAAAATTACCAGAATAAAACTTCTCTGGCCTGGGCCACCTTCCACCCACATGTTTGAGAGCTCTCTTAAACTCACTTAAACACGTAAAAAAAATTTAATGCCTGGACGTGGCACTCAGAGCTTTGCTCTGGGTGACAAGGTGGTGATCGGTCACAGGCTGGATTTTATGGTCTTGGAAGCCTTTTCCAACCTCATAATTCTGTGATTTCAGCTGGAAATTTCTACCCTGGAGCCTCTGCATCAGAGGATGCAGCATCAGAGGGGAAGGCAGGTGCATGAACATCCTAAGGGAAAACCATGAACATCACAGGGGAACCTTCTGTTTATCCCAAGGCCAGCACTCCTATCTGCCTGGGGAATAGGCAGATCCACTTCCCTGCCTTACACTGCGGAACTCCCAGCGCAAGGAGAACTGATTAAATTCTGCAACTGCACAGCTGAATCCCAGAGTCACAGCCCAGACAGCCACCAAGACAGCAAATCTGCGTGTGGTGAGCTCTGGGTGCTGTCTGCTGTCACCGCTTTAATCTCCAGAACATAAACAAAGGGATTATTCCTTTTCCTAATGGAACAACCACGCTTTTCTTGTAATCTTGCTCAAGTGCATCTTAATCCCACTCCTAATCAAGGATCCCTGCAATCCTTTGCGTTGTCATTCTTATTGGGTGAGCAGAGATGAAAATAGCCCAGAGCATGCAGAGATCACCTTGGCTTTCTGTGCCCACACCTTCATGCACCCAGGAGGTTGTGATTATCTGGTGAGCAGAAAAGTTTGACCAAAGAGCTGTCTAACAGATTCTGTAATAAGATTTTAAGTCCTGGAGAAAAGGAGGCTCAGGAGGGACCTTCTTTCTGCACAACTGCCTGACAGGAGTCAGGTTCTGCTCTCAGGGGAAAAGGGACAGGATGAGGGTAAATGGCCCCAAGCTGTGCCAAGGGAGGTTCAGCTTGGACACCAGGAGGAATTTCTGCATGGAAAGGGTGCTCAGGCCTTGGAAGAGGCTGCCCAGGAAGGTTTGGAGCCCCCATCCCAGGAGGTGTCCAAGGAAGGGCTGGAGGTGGCACCCAGTGCTCTGGGCTGATGACAAGGTGATCAAGCACAGGATGGTCTCTGATCCTGGAGATCTTTTCCAAGCCAAATGATTCTGTGATAAAACCAGCACTTAAAAGACTAAAAACTTCCTGAAAATGAATATTTCCTACCAGACTGCATTAGGAAGCAGTTCTGTCACCGACAGCCCTTAGAGGTCTCCCTTTGAACTCTGCTGGGACCCAAAGGAGCAGCAGCAGCCGTGGGCACATGGGAACACAGTGTTTGTTATGGTAGGACAGGAAATAGATTGACTCCATATTGTTGTCAGAAGAGAAAGAAGGCTTTATTTACAATTCCAACGGTTTATTTTATAACATGCTGTGCTAAAATGGTCTATTATTGGTCCGTGGCACTGACACTACTCTCCATTGGTTCAGGAATGGGAAACAACCCCTGGGACAGTTGTTCTGGCAAAGGGAACACTGTTTACTGACCCTGTGCTGAGAAATGGAGAGAGATGTTTTGAAAAGAGAAACTGCTGGCAGCTTTCCCTTGGGAAAGGAGCCAGCAATGGTCAGCAAGCTGAAATTCAGGCTCAGAAATGTCGAGCCCACACAGTGCCAGGGCTGCAAGTTCCCTCCACAGGAGAAGGAGCTCCTGCCTCAGGCTGGTAACAGAGCTCCTGGCAGCCCAGCCCTCCCAGCAGACTGAGGGCGTGGAACTAACGATGCCTCGGGATGAAATTTCATCGTGCGGCTTCACACACCAGCAGAGCTTCAGTGGGGAGGGCACCCGGTCACCCAGGCTGGATCATTTAGGACAAACATCTTCATTCCCCAGCCCGAATGTTTACAGCAGCCTAAGGAAAGCAGAATTTGGTGTCTGCTCTCCAGCCCAGGTACAGAGCAGAGTGAAAAACAGTCATAAAATAAATCAGATTTTTTTTTGTCCCATGCCACTATGCTCCTTTCTGTCAAAGAAAGGTCATCCTCCTTATAAGCCAAACTTTCAATCCCATAATTCTGGTTTCTCAGCCTCAGTCCTAGCTACATGTGGCATTTAACAGCCATAAGAGAAGGGGCTTCTTACACTGCAGGAACTGAGAGCCTTTAAAAAGAACTGCAAGATTTCTCAGCCCTGTCTCTGAGAAGGGCTGTGGCAGATGTGTTTATGCACCTCCTGCTCTGCAAAGTAGGAAAAACAAAGTTTGCAGACTTGTTCTGTATTTACTCCCTCCTCACCCATCTCCCTTTAAAAATTCATCAGTAACCAGAGACATCCCGAGGAGCTGTTGTAGTAGAGTTACTATTTAATGAGTGTGCAGCAGACTTAATATTTAATGTTTAGATAGACATCTCCACAATTCCCCCCCCCCCGCCGTGGTTTTTTTGNCCCCGCCGTGTTTTTATGATCCTTTTAGGAAAGGAGTTGGTCTTATCAACCCCACAGGACACACAGCAAATTTTCTGGAGGCTGGAGAAGAACTTTTAAGTCTTTAAGAGACATTGCTGGTTCCACCTCTTACAAGAACAGGTTTAAACACTCATACTCTCAGGGATCACACCAGGGCACAGAGAAATATTCTCTTTTTCCACTGAGCTTCTTAGATATTGCTCCTCTTATTTCTTCAAGGTCCAACGTTAGGAACCCAGATTGGTGTAAATTTGATGCACGCCATAAAATTGGTTGTGTTTTTCTCACCTGAAGTCAACAAAATAACATTTCATGAGGCTGATGCCTTTTTGGCCAAGCACAGCATCCCCTACACCATCCATGTACAGCAGGGAGCACACGGGATGCTTATCCAGACCAGCTTTTTTCCGATGGAAATGATGGATGGAGGACAATGCCATCCTCACATTCTCTGTATCTACAGGGCGAAACATGGCTGGAAGCAACTTGCAGCCCACTCAGTCATGCAGCAAAGTCAGATGATGGGTAATGATTTCTGCAGCCTGGACTAGGCTCCATCCGAGGCTCCAGCCCCAATTTTATTCCCACAAGCTCTGCCGGAGCCTCTGAGGAGGGGCAGAGGCGTTTGATCAACCCAGCTCCCCTTAATGTGATTTCTATTTCAGAACTGCTTCTGTTGTGCCCTTGAGTCTTTTCCTGGCAATATCACCTGTGGCCCGATGTGACAGCAATGCTAAATTATATCTTGATGGCTAATTAGGGTAATTAAAGTGAAAGTAATCAAATCATCGTAATGGGCAAACTCTTAATAAAATGTCAAAAAATCTCTATCCATCATAGAGGTTTTTTTTACTCTTTCAAATGTCAAAAAATGTGCAGAAAGAAAGAGCTGAACTTCAGAGTGGCCCTGACTTAAAGGGACATCATCAAGCTAAACACTCCTAAAAACAGAGGCGATCTCCTGCTAAGAACACTCTAATTGTTAAAAAAAAAAACCCTGTTATTATTTAAAAATAAGGGTGATTATTTAAAAGAGAAGGTCCATTATTTAAAAAGTGAGAACAGTTATTAAAAATGAGGCTTACTATTAAAAAATAACGTTTATTATTAAAAAATAACGTTTATTAATAAAAAATAAGGTTAAAAGTTTAGGCTGCATCACAGAGTTTGCTGGTTTGTGTAAGTAATTCCCTGTATCTTGTCCTGTTGAGGGTCATGACCTGGGTTAGTTTCCTGGAGGTGATGGGGATCCATTCTTCAAGCTGATGGGGATCCTTTCCCTGTGGTGGGGAGGATCCTTTCCCCGAGGTGAGGGGGATCCCTTCTCCAAAATGATGAGGATCCTTTTCCCCAGAGCAAAGGGGATCCTTTCCCTGAGGTGAGGGGGATCCCTTCTCCAAAGTGATGAGGATCCCTTCTCCAAAGTGAGGGGGATCCTTTCCCCAAAGTGAGGGGGATCCTTTCCCTGAGGTGAGGGGGATCCTTTCCCTGAGGTGAGGGGGATCCCTTCTCCAAAGTGAGGGGGATCCCTTCTCCAAAGTGAGGGGGATCCTTTCCCCAAAGCAGTGGGGATCCTTTCTCCAAGGTGACGGATCATTTCTGCCAGATTAGCGGGATCCTTGCCCTGGCCATGCCCTGAGCATCCCGCCCGGTCCCTGGGGACAAGGAGAGAAGCGCAGGCACGGTCCCCGTGCCCGTCCCGCCCCGCAGGACGCCCGGACCGGGCAGTGTTTGCGGTCTCCAGGCAACACAGCGCCCGCTCCTGTTCTCCCTCCCTCCTTTTCTCCTTCCTTGCTCCGTCCCGTCCCAGCCCCGGGCTCGTCCCCTCTCAGGTATCCGCGCTCCCCCCGCGCCGGCAGGGCCGGGCCCGGGTGTGCGGGATGAGCGGCAGGAGCCTCGTCCTTCCCGCTGGCTGGAGAAGAGCGGGGTTTGTCCTCCTTTCTCCAGACCAAGGGAAAAGGTAAGCGCTGGGCGAGGCATCGAGGTGCGGCTCCGGCTCCTCCGTGTCCCCCACCAGCGGCGACACTGATGAGCAAAGATTTATCAGATGGGTGTCCCAGCCTCATTCCACGGGCAGGGAACGCTGGCGGGGAGGTGTGGGTGCTTTCCAACCTGCCCGGGCACTGTGAGCATCTGTGATGTTTTTCCTCATGGTTATACTCCCCCAGTACACTCCACTGGCTGGGACCAAACCCTGGCTTTTCACGGCACTTGGGCTTGCTGACATCTAGCATTTGAAAAGCTGCTCCCTCCACGTAGAAAAACTTGTGTTCCAGAGCCCCTCCTGGCTGATTTTCTGCTAAAATTCTACTCCGTGGTGCCCCATTGCCGATTTTGTCTCAAACCTGTGCTCCACAGCCCCTCACTGCTGATTTTCTGTCAAACCTGTTCTCTCACTGCCGATTTTGTGCTCAAATTCTGGTCCTCAGCCCCTCACAGCTGAATTTCTGTCAAGCCTGTGCTCCACAGCCCCTCACTGCCCATTTTCTGCTAAAACCCTTCTCCACAGCCCCTCACTGCTGATTTTCTGCTAAAACCCTTCTCCACAGCCCCTCACTGCTGATTTTCTGCTAAAACCCTTCTCCACAGCCCCTCATTGCCGATTTTCTGCTAAAACCCTTCTCCACAGCCCCTCACTGCTGATTTTCTGCTAAAACCCTTCTCCGCAGCCCCTCGCCGATGATTTTCTGCTCAAACCTTCCTCCATAGCCCCTCACTGCCGATTTTCTGCTGAAACCTTCCTCCACATCCCCTCGCCGATGATTTTCTGCTCAAACCTTCCTCCACATCCCCTCGCCGATGATTTTCTGCTCAAACCCTGCTCCGCAGCCCCTCATTTCTGTTTGACAGGCCCCAGCCACGTTCCAGCCCCGATGCCGCTGGGTGAAGACCCAAGGCACGGGAAATGTCACCCGAGGACCTCGCCGCCCTGCTCTGCGGGGAAGGGGACCAGCACCTCTCCCATCAGGAATTTCCAGCAGCCACCGCTTTTTACCTGGCCGCCTTCAGCTGCTGCGCGCCCACAGCAGTGCAGAGAGTGAGCTCCATGGGCCGCGGGCTCTGGGAGCCAGTGGTGGCCACCCTGGAGGCCTGGTGCCGAGGCCAGGGGCAGATCCCCGAGATCCAGAGCAGGAACCTGGCCGTGGTGTCCCTCAGCGTGGGAATAGCCGCAGTTTTCCTCTCCGCCCTGATCCCCAACAACGTGGCGGCCTCGGTGTACGAGCTGGAGGCCCTGCTGCGGCGAGGGTGCTGGGAGGAGGTGGTGAGCAAATGCGATCTCCTGCTGGAGGCTGACCCCGGGGCGTCCATGGAGCTGCTGCTGCTGAGGGCGCTGGCACGGGTGCTCTCAGGGACACAGGTTGGGAAGGGAATCGCGGATTATGTCCAAGCCTTTGCGCTGCATCGAGCTGAGGCCGCGGCCTACGTGTGCAGCAGGCAAAGGGAGCACCTGCCGCAGGTGGTCCAGGCTTTCTGTGATCACCTCTCGGCGTGGCAGGAGGAAAGCCCAGGCTGCAGCTCCTCGGAGCAGTGGCGGGGTGACTGCTGCAGTTTCCTGGCTGCCGTGGCTCCGGGGCACGCCTGGGTGTGCAGGGCACGGGCAGCTCACCTCCTGAAAACAGGCCAGTTTCAGGAGTGTGTGGCTGTTTGCTCCAAGGCCCTGGAGGGCTTCTCAGCTGAGCATCTCAGAGGTGAGGACGTTCTGGCTCTGCTCCTGGAACGAGCTGCTGGGTATTTCTTCCTGGGCGGACGGACGCAGGAAATGATGCAGGATTTGGCAGCAGCCTTTGCCGCAGACCCCGCCTGGGCGATGAGACGCTTTGAAGAGCTTTTCTCACCCTGTGACGCTGAGAAGATCGAGGAGCAGGCCAGAGCTGCCCTGGAGGGGAGGTTTGCAGCGTACAGGGAGGCTGTGCGTGTTCGGGCTGAGCTCAGGGGCAGTCGTGGCACCGAGCTGCTCCCTCCTGTCATCCAGGCAATCCAGCTGCTCCTGCACATCTGCCCAGCGTCCAGCCGGGAGCTCGCTGTCCGGCTGGCAGACTGTCACCTCCTGCAGGGCCAGCCCGCGGCCGCCCTGGACATGTGTCAGCAGCTGCTGGCAGCAGAGCAGAGCACTTACCACAACACCCTGCTGGCACTGCGAGGCTTCTGCTCCCTCCACACCCAGGACCACCAGGGAGCCCTGCAGGACTTCCAGAGGGTCATCGAGCACGATTCCCCACATCCCAGCAGCTGCATCAAAGCCCTGTGCGGGCGCGGGCTGATCCGCATTTCTGGTGGCAGCAATTACTTGACAGCCCTGGATTATATCACAGCTTGCCAGTTAAAGCTGGAGGAAACCATCTTCACCATCAAGTCCTACGTGCCATGGAACCAGAGGGGATTGCTGCTGAAGGTCCTCCAGGAGGAAGGACAGATGATGCTCCAGAAGAAGAGGTACCCAGGAGGCAGCTCAGGTTCCTTTCAGAACAAGCAAACAGGGCTGTGCACATTCCTAACCTTGAAGGTGTTTTGTTGGCTTTTTTTTTTTCCCCCTCTAGAGATGCCCCTGGGGTTTTCCAGCTGGCTTCTCTCCTGGTGGAGCTGGACAGCTCTGACGAGGCATCCCGGATCCTGTGTGCTGATGCCCTGTACCAGATGGGCCGTGGGGAAGAAGCCCACAAGATGCTGTCACTGGCCCTCTCCAGAAACCCCCAGAGAGCTCCTGTGCTGGCCAGGCTGGCGCTGCTGCAGCTCAAGAGAGGTTTTGTGCATGATGGCAACCAGGTAAGGAGCCCCAGGGAGGCCTCATCCTCAGGGCCATTCCCTCCTGGACAGCTGATTTGCCTGATTTGTCCCAGACCGCAGAGAAATCACAGATTAATCCCTGTATTCAGCGGTTTGGGTGCATTTCCCCTTTATAACTAAACTTTGCTGTTAGGAGCTCCCTGAATAGCAACAGGGAGAGCTGTGACACAGTGGAACTTGGAGCCCACATGCAGAACCTCTAGAAGAGCTTTGAAGGTGTAAATACAGGGCTGGTATTGCCATAAAATCATAGAATCACAGGAATTTGTGTCCAAAAAGGCCACACAAGGACTCCCAGCTAAATCCAGCTCATTCCTCACGTGCTTTTTAATGGCATTTCTCAGCGCCTTAACCAGGCAGAGCACCCTGTCCCTGTGGACAGCGTTATGGGATTGGGAATGCTCCCTTGGAGAAAAGAAGGCACAAGTGCCACCTCCCCAGTTATCATAATGAAGCACTGGAGAAAGAAAACTGCAGACTGATATTGGAGTTTCTGCATTTGTGTCTTTTTTCTCTGACAAATTTTGCTTGAAACCCTGAAAGCCATTCCAGCAAGTTGGTTCTCCTACCCAGGATCACAAAGCTGAATTCCCAGGCTCTGCCATCAGAGGGAACTATTGCATTTTTTAAAAAAATTCTATGAATTCTGCTAACTGATAAGGAGAAAGGTGTTATTGTCAGCACTTCACTGCTCCCTATGAAAAATAAAAGTTTTCTGCCTTTGGGAAGGCTGGTAATGAAGGATGTGGCTTTATTAGAGTTCTACATAGAACATCTGAAAATTTCTCTTCAAAATGTTTTTATCCCACCTGCCTGTCAGATGCCAATCACTTTTATTTATAAATAAAAAGAAGTTATGAGTTCAAGGGATGTGCCTGGTATATCAGGATAACTTTGTTCTTGTCCAGGCTTCTATGACTCAGATTTGAATATCCAGGCCCTGCTGAGCACTGTAAAAGCCATCTTTTAAATAATTTTCATTGGAAAAGCAGTAAAAAAAAGTGCTTGTGGAGGCAAAGATACCAAAGGTCAGACAGGATTCTTTTCCAGGAGAACAGTAATTGGTGGGTTTGAATCCATGCTTTTCCCAGATTCACAATAACAATACTAAAAAAAAGTTACAGCACTTCCCTAATTTTCCATTAATTCACTGGATTTGATTTTGCAGTCAAAAGGGTCACTGGTATCCTTGTGTTCCACAGGAACATTCTCTTTTTTTGGGCAATCGTCCTGTATTTACAAAACCACTCCACCTGCCAATGTGGAGCAGATGCTGCCCAAAACAAAGCAGGCAGCACCAGGTATTTGCCCAGAATTATTGCCACAGCTGCAGTAGTGGTGAGAAAAGATAAGAATTCCTGTTTTCTCCAAGCTGCATTCACACCAGGGCCAGCCGAGGAGATAAATCAGGGACATTTGTGGTCCAGGGCTGGCTGAAGCCCCAGGGAGAGCTGAGGAAGGGCACAGTAGTCTCACACACAGCCTCACATCTCATCCAACTCGTTCTCTGCTGCCTTTTCCTCTCCCATCCCTAAGCTGCTGAAGAGACTGATCGGAATTGGAGACTCCTCCTGCCTACTGCCAATCCTGGACATTTTCCAGGACGAGGACAGAAAGCTGCTGCAGAGCCACTGCCGCTGGCGAGCCCTGGCCATCCTGAAGGGCAAACAGGAGGGTGCTGCCATCAGAGAGGCCATTGCCCACCTGTCCTTTGCCATCCTAGCTGCAGGTAGGACACCAGGATGCCCGTGGCGATCTGCTCCTAAGGGAAACCACGAGGGTGGGACAGGAGGTCCAGGTCCCCTCTGGCACCTCCCCGGTGGGGGCTGACACAGCAGGTTCATCTGGGCCATGAAGTGGTGTAGTTAAACAATAAGGAAATCGATTTTAAATTCCTTGAGATGGGTTCAGCTCAGTTCTACAGAGACATCAGCCCCTTTTCTTCATCCAGTGCAAAGAAGTGAATGCAGCCCCCTGCACATTTCGCTGTCCCAGCCTTCCCTCAGGAGAGAGACCAGGCTGACATGGAAATGCTTCTGGCGTGTTCCAAGTAAAACCATGTTTGTATGGAAATCTGCCTTTCACTCTGAGCAAATGTTATGACAGCAGCACAGAGAAGAAGAGAGTCTGGCTCGTGGAAATGGAATAAAAAGCCTGTTAATTGCTTGGAGATGGTTCCATTTCACAGCCCGTGCATTCCAGCTTATCAGCTCCCCACCTGCTAGAACAGATGCTTGTTAAGAAATAGATGTTGTCTTTAGAGGAGCCAACTGGTAAAGCTCCAGAGTGATAATAATCTTTGGTACAGAAGTTTTGGAGCAAATCAGAGGGGAGAAAAAGCCTCATTACTGCAGAGGAATTGCTTGGAGCCTGTCTGCTGGCTGATATCTGCAGGCAGCTGCATTTGCTGACCTCCCTATGAAAACATATTTCCAGTGGCACTGATGATTTATCATCCAGTATTGGATGCCACAGTTATTGATTGCAACCCTGGGCATGTTAAGATCCTTATTGAAATTGCCTTGGAAGGCAGGGATATGTGGATGGCAGGGAGAAAAATGCTCTGCAGGCAGGGAGTGGAGGGAGCAGGATTTTCACTGATAACTCTGTGTGTTTATATGGGCAGCACTTGTGTAAAAGCAGAGAAAAAAATAAAAATAAAAAAATAGCAGCTCAGTACCCCAAATCCCAGTGCATATTAATTCTGGCAGGGAATTAGTCAGTCCCATCTGGATAACTCATTTATCCAAAACAATGTGTACTTTCCCTGCCCGTGGCAGGGGGTTGGGGATTCTTTAAGGTCCCTTCCAACCCAAACTATTCTGTGATTCTGACCCCACTTTATTGAAGCAGCCAAATGGCTTCATGCCTCCACTCTCACATCATCACAGACCTCCCTCTTTGGGCTTTCCCCTCTCATTCGCGCTGCTCCCACTCGAACCTGGCACAGATTCTTTTTTCCTTTCAACTCATGGCTGATAACACGTGGTAGGGATTCCACTTGCGATGAAAATAAAGGAAACTTCCACTTCAGCAAACTCTCATTGTACTTCATCCTGAGGTATCCCCAGGCCAAGTGGAGCTTTTCTGTGGCTTCCTGTGGGTGTCCTTGCAGTAACCATGGCTCATCCCTGTCCTCCAGGTGGTTATGCTGAGGATTGCCTCCTCACCAGGGCCCGATGCTACGGGCACCTGGGGCAGATGAAAACTGCCATTTTTGATTTTAATGCTGTCCTGAAGGAGGACCCCAGGAATGTGCAAGCTCTGAGCGGCCGAGGGTTTGTTCACCTCGCTCTGAGGCAGCAGAAGGTACTGTCCATGTGGGGCTTTGCTGATTTTTCTGAGGGTATTGAACAGTATGAGTGTAAAGTATCACAGAATTTGTTGTGGAATCAGTGAAATCAGGAGTTTCTCGCAGAATTTGGGCAGGGAAAAGCCCTAGGTTTGGCTGAGTGTATGAACAGCCCATCTGCGGTTACTGATTTTCTTTCCCAAGCCTAAGGACAGGAAGACTAAAGCTTGGCCATTATTTTCTATGATAACCCAAGAAGTTTAAAACACTTTGCAAACAACTCATTCAAACCTGCCTTTATGATCTCCTATCGCCTTTGAAAATGGGAAAATTGCAGCACAAGGACAGGGCAGAGCAAAGATTTTCCATGGCTCAGCAGAGAACAGAAAGCAGCTGAAAGAACAGATGATCAATACTTAATTATTGCTTCCATTTCTTTCCTTGGTGTTGTTTTTCCACAGGAGGCAGTGCAAGATCTGATCTCAGCACTGAAGGTGGAGGCAGGAGCAGTGATCCCAGCAATCCTGTCCTTGAAGCCTGAAGCCCAAGGGTTGGTCACTGGGTGGCTCCTCCAGCACGGCAGGGCTGCTCTCACCGAGCTCGTGGCCACCAAAGACCTCCCAGGAGAAGAAACCCTCGGGGACCTTCTCACCATGGCAAAAGCACTTACCAAAATCTGCAGGGCTGCACAACATCACATCTTCTACACGGATGTTTTGATGGCAAACGGTGAGTTCCAATCCTTCAGCACGGCTGGTCAGGCCTGGTGAAGGAGCAGAGAATGGATGGAAGCAAAATATGAAATATTAAATGTCAAGAGTGTTGCTGGATGGTGCTGGGTGGTGCTGGATCATGCAGGGTGGTGCTGGATGGTGCTTCTCAAGAGAAGTTAAAAAACATTTTGGGGCAGGGTATGACATAATTAACACCTTGAGATGTGGACTGGCTGCCTGAGCCCTGCCGGGCTGAGGTCTCTCGGTGCCTTTCTCCCCATGGGATGGGTTATGGAGTTTGTGCTGCTGTTCCCCAACAGGAAGGCACCACGAGGCGCTCAGGCACCTGCAGGAAGCCTTTGGCCACTGTCCTGCTGAGGACTTTGCCAGGGCTCGCCTGGCTGTGCTGCAGCTGCAGAGCAGGAAGGTGGCAGGGGCAGCTGCCCCGCTCAGTGTCCTGGCCAGGAGAGATGAAAAGGACTTGGCCTTTCTCCTGAACTTCGTAGACACCAAGCAACAGCAGCATCTTGCTCAGGTACAGCCCCATTTTTTTTGATCCCACGTCCATGGATTCAGCGGGGAAAGAATTGGGAAGCAAAACTGGGATTGCAGGGGTTTCTCCCTCCTTGAGAAGTGTGTGGGAAGAGTTTTATCGGATGGACAAGGCACAAATTGGCTTTTCCTCCAGCCAGGTCAGGCAGCTGGAGCCAAACTTCCACTGCAGTGACCTTGATCAGTCTCTAATAATCCATCATTGCCACATCTGAGCACCTGGGATTCCTTTTTGCTTTCCCTGGCACAAGACCTGGTGATGCCCACACTGAAATTCAGGGGGTGTGAGGGGCAGCAGGTGGGAATTTCACAGATCATTGCTAATTGTTGGAGTCTGGGGGATACATGGGGCTCATGGATGGCTCCTGGGGAAGGGGGATTTATGCTTTGTCCATTTGCTTGGTAAAATACTGAATATTTCAATTCAGTGACATTAAGTGCTTCCATCCTTCTTGCTCTTTTGTGCAACATTTAGGATTTTTAATATGTTCCTATTTTTATAAAATGAAAGGCTTTGAGGCTGGTTTTCTTAGCTAAAACTGACACAACCATTTCACATAGCTCTGGTCCCCCCCGGGTATGTATTACTCAGCATTTTTTCAAGTTTCTCCCTCAAAGTACACCCAGAAAGAATCTCCAGTAACAAGACAGGAGAAGATCAGATTGATGGCGAAGAGTTTTAACACCCAGCCAAGCATCTGCAATTCTGATTACCCAGAAGCTCTGTGTTCTGAGAATCAGTTTGCTTCCTTTTATTCAATTTGTTGCTGGTGTGCACCCTGGTGAGAAGCTATATTGTTATGCTCTCTCCCAGGTTATAATACAAACAACATGCTGATATCCTTAATGCAGCAAGAGGAGCCCTTGGAATGTATTTGAACAGAACAGCAGGAGGATATAAGTAAACAAGTATTAATTTACCAGTCCCCAGACATGCCCCATTACAGAGAAAAGAGCCCCTCTCTTCTAAATAATGTAAAAAGTTCGGTCTTAGGGGGAAGAGTTGGAAGATTTCAGAGGCAATTTGCAATCTTCCACTTTAGAAAGTTGATAAAGGAACAATTGAGACTGAGACTAGGGAGGCCCCAAGGAGGTGTCTGTAAATGAAGACACATTTTACAGCTGAATTTCCCCTGCTGCCACATCACTCCTTCTGCGGGGGTCTCACAGCCCGGTCCATCCGTGCTGCTTCCTGAGGCAACACAGGAGGGATGTTCTTTGCTGTCAACAAGAAAAGAAAAATGAGAAGGGAAAAAACAGACTAACATTTGTAAGGCTTGTACTGCGCTGACATGTGAGACCCCCCTGGTGCCACAGGTGAGTGAAGCCTTTCAAGTGGGAGAGAAACTTATTTCTGTCTCTTTTTGGTAGCTGTGTGTGAAATAAAACCCCTCAGTGTGGCTTATTTATCACAAGAGATTGCTCTGCTCCAGACAAGAGGTGTGACCAGGCTGATTTCAAAACTGGAGCCCAACACCAGTGTTGGAAGTTTAAAAAGAAAACATTGCTCTCTTTCATCTCGTGCTTTTGTTCAAATGGTTAATGTTTGAACTCAAGCACCTGGGGTTTTTTAGGTGTATTTTGTGACCAGGGGAGGAGTGTGTGCTCTCTGGGGTGGGGAAGGAATTGTTTCATCCACCTGTGCCCATTGTCTCAAAGGATTTCCCAGCAGCACTTCCTTTTGACTGCAAGGTTATTCTGGTTTGTGAAAGGAAGATCTCAGTAAAAGCAAAATTTAAAAAGCTTACAGACAGAATTAGTGCTAAAATTCCCAATGATGGCCTGACTTTGCCAGGGTTCCTATGCTGGGAGAGGGAGTTTGCTCTGCTCCTGAATTTCCCAGGTAGGAAAAGGAGAGTTGAGTGTTCACACCCAGTCTCAGCACTCCAGCACAAAAGCATTTCTGCCATATTGTTTTTTGAGTATTTGGAATTACAGGCATTTTAAAACTGTGTCATCATTATCCTGGAGCCAGGTCTGAAGGGCTAAAAATAGTTCTCCATAAGCTGAATAGGAAAGGGTGGAGGAAGGAGAGAGCTCCTTGATGTACTCTTTTTTTTTCATGGAAAACAAAGCGATAAAATTCTCCCATTATTTATAGTCGAAGGGGTCCCATGCTGAGAAATTTGTAAACAACTGGGAGAGCCCCATGGGAATAGGAATCTGAAAGATTTATTAAGCTGCAAAAGGTCAGAGGAAGGGAGTTTGCTTGCTGCTCATGCGGCTTCAACCCTTGGCTTTCCTAAGTCAAACGCACGACTGATTCCCAGCCCCTCACACAGATCCTCGGGGCTGCAGCTTCTGTGGAGATCCAGATTCCAACAAAAAGGGTCTCCAGAACTACATGGTCCATGCCAGAATAAGGTGAAATTGCCATTCCACATGCCCTTCAGAAGGAAAGACTTGCTCCAAACTCTTCTGGAAACACTCAACCCTCTCCCAAAGCTCAGTTTATCATTCCATCCACTGGATTTACTGCTCAGGGACTAACCCTTGGGCATAAATCCATGCCCAGTAAACTCCTCACTCTTTTTCTTTCTAGGGAATTAAGCCTTGATCATATCAAATGATTGGTCCCTACGGACTGGAACCAAAAATGCCACAAAAATACGTGTATGTTCAGTCCTTTATACTCAGTGAGGTGAATAGATGGGAAAAGGGGACACAGAGACCTAATCCGGGAATCCAGGGATCCACTCATGGCCCTTCCCAGGTGGCACCTGAATTATTTCCATCTTGAAGCCAAAATCCAACTTTTCAGTGACCAGCTGGACTCACGTTCCCCTGGAATGGACTCCACAGATTTTCCTGCCCTTCCAGGCCACCTGCAGTGAGGCTGATGACAAAAATGCTTCTCCAAGGCCACGTGCACGGAGCAGCTGAACTCAGCTGTGCCATGTCCTCCTGGCTTCCTTTGCCTCCTTTCCCTGAGCCTGGTTTTCATCTTTATCTCTGCTAGGAGATAATGTGCAAATTGCTGATTAATGCTTCCCTGTTACACACCAAAAGTGTCCCAGCTCAGGTCCCTTGAGTCAGGCAGAGCCAAAAGAGAATCCAGGATCCAGCTGCCCAGCCTTGCTCCAGCAGCAAGGGTGAAAAGGAATCCTTTCTTTTCAGATGGGATTTTTGCTCCAAGTGTGGCAGGAAAGGCAGAATCTTTGGCTTGATTTGGGGACTCTCAGGGAAATGTGAAGGAATCAAAGCAATGGCTCAGTGAATAAATGCAATAATGCCTGTGGTGCAATAACCCCAAATGCCCCAGGGCAGAGCGCTGAAACCTCCGGCATCAGATTCAGCATAACAACAACAATTGTGTTTTCTTCTGCCTCTGAGACAACAAATGCACCTTAGAGGCTGAAAATGACAATTTAACTGCACAAACATAAGCTATCTTGAGGAACTGCGCTGTGTTCCTTGGAACAATGTGATCCAGAACTCTGGAATTTCTAGGGGGAAGAAAAAAACAACACCTTCTCTTGGCAGGATGCTCCTCACACAGCTGCAATTCCACCTCGATCCCTTGTTAAGTTCCTGCCACCAAGGGGATTCTTGCATTGAGGAGTTGTCTTAAAAACCTTTCAAAGGATAAAGTAAATGTGTTGCTCTTTAAATGTACACAAGACAGCAGAGATGGGTTTGGACAGGCTGCCTGAAAACTTATGGCCAGAATTGGTAAAGCCAGGGGTTGACACTATCTGGGGAGAGGTCCTGTTGCTATTTCTCTGTGTGGAAGTTGAGAGACTCCTTAATAAATATGACAGTGTCAAGCAAAATAGCAAAAAAAAAAAAAACATATATTATTTGCATTATAATGGAATAACTCCTCATAAACAATGAGGAGAGGCTAAATTATTTCATGTCACTGCTCTCAGATGAGGTGCTGGGATTTGCCCTGCAGTATCGATCCCTTTCCTGCAGAACCTGTTTACCTCAGCCCTGGCAGACAGCAATTAATTCTAACCTCAGTCAGCCCAAATAAAAGGGGCACACAGAGAGACTGGAGGACCTGGCCTGGCTGCTGAGTGTGGCTACTGAGACAGTGGCTGGGCTAACTGGATTTCTGCATCCACAAGCAGGAGTTAGCCCATGAAACGAGGAGGATGGAAACATTTATCTTTTGCTTGAAGCCTCAGCTTGTTTGGCCCAGCCTTTTGTAAGCCCTCAGCTGATGGCATCCTTGTTTATAACCTGAATATTCACTCTGCTGCAGCACGTTAAAAGCTTTATTTATTACCAATAAAGGGAAATAATGAGAAATCCATTTGAGGCAAGTAGTCCTAATGGAGTTTTCTTTATTGACCTCCATGAACCTAAAAATTATGTGGCTCTTTTGGCCTTCTCTATTTTCTTGTTGTTTTTCTCTTCAGATGAGGGCAGAGAGTTCAAATTGCACTGGAGATTAACAATTAGCAAAGCCACCAGTTGGCTTTTTTTTTTTCCTACGTCTTAGGTAAGCTCCAGTAGAGACAAAAAAAAATTCACTTTTAGCACTTGCATTTGTGGGGACCTTGCACCTGGGGATGTTGGTCCAGGCAGCTTTTTCTTCACCATTCCTAAGGAACGTAAACAAATTCAGAAGAAATTATGGCAGACATGGAGAAACAAAGGACTTCGAGAGCTCCTGAGATAACAGCAAGTGCCCAGTGAGCCAAGAGTTTTATATCTTATCTGTATGCAAAAATACACCGATTATTAGTTCTCCAGCTAGAAGCAATTCCAGCATTTGATAAAATAACTACAATTTCTTAGTGTCTGTGTCTATGACCAGTCCAGACGAGATATTCCCCTATTTTTTTCCCTTTACTAACTAACATGGATGACCTCTGTCCCCACAGGCAGCAGCCCAGGAAGGGAAGGTGCTGATGAAAAACCATCACCACGAGCAGGCTCTGGGCTATCTCAGCCTGGCTGTGCTGGCCAGCAGGGACAGCCCCAGGTACCTGCGGCGCAGAGCTGCCTGCCTGATGCACCTGAAAAGGTACGAAAAAGCTCTGAAAGACATGGCCAAAGTGATCCAGGGGCACGGCTGTAACAGCCCAAAAACACGGGCTGGGGACCACTGCTGCCAGGGCTTCGTGCTGCTGGCCCTGGCTCAGGAGGAGGCAGCAGTGCAGCATTACATGCAGGCCCTGCAGCTGGACGAGCCCCTGGCCCTGGGCACCATCACTAACTGCCCTGGCAGGGAATCTTTAACCAAAACTTTTCACAAAATTGCACAGTGTAACTTCGAAAAGCAGCGCTACGAAGAGGCCTGGAAAATCACAGACTATGGGCTTAAAATTGATAAAAGTTCTGAGCTCCAGAAGCTGAAAGCAAGACTCAAAAGAGAGGCATTGAGCTGTAGCATACATTGATTTCTCTGTTTGGGGATTTTCCAGTCTGATTGCTTTCTGGGAGGCTGCAAGAATGAAGGAAAGATGAGAAAGATAAGAAAGAAGAGAAGCTCATGATCAATATGCAACAGATGTGACACCGAACATGGGACAGCAGAATTAGGAGCAGAAAGTTTGAGGCAGCAAAACAAAACTGAGCAAGAGAGCAATGAAGAAAAAAAGCAAATTGCAGCATTCAGTGTTCCTTAAAAATATTATGGATTATGTGAACTCCCCATTGTGAAAAAAAAAACATTTTTTCTGGCTAAACAAGGAATTCTAACACAGGGGTTCCAGTCCTACTGAAGGAAAACATTCAAATCACTTGCAGCTCATGAATAATAATCATGCATTTCCTAGCTAGTATTTGATGAGCTCTAACACGTACTGTTCAATCAAATGGCCTTATTTTTACGGGCCAGTCAAAAGGATCAGTCAAAGGTAACTCCTGTAAGGTGTTGTGAAGGCCCATTTGTGTTACACCTTTCTTCTGCCCCACTCCTGGATGAAGGATCTGCCTTGGTGGGAATGCAGTGGATTTGCCAGGATCAGCACCAATACAGGGGCTGGGGCAGCACAAACACCAAATAAGCAGTTCCACTGCCCCAGGGAGCAGTGAAATTACGGATAAGGTGAAGGGTGAGACTCGGCAGAGATCAAACACGCACTCCAGGGACTCCTGCCCCGATACCCAGGGCACACGGGCAGCTCCGCTCCAGGCTTCCCCTTGGATTCCCAGACCCCGTGTCTCCCTTTGCCAGGGCAGACAACAGGGATCAGCTCTCCACAGGGGTGTCTGCCAGAGCTGCTGGATCCCATCCCTCCCACTCCAGGCTGTTCAAGCCCCAGAGCCAGCCCTGCAGCTCATCCAGCAGCAGTGATGCACTAGCAGGGGGCTGGAGACAGCAGCCAAGATGGGATGGCTCCCAGTGCTGCAGCATTCCTTCCTCCTCCTCCTCCTCCCTGCTGGACAGCGCAGAATCAGCCCCTGGCAGGCCCAGGAGGGCTTGTCCTGCTGTCATGTGCCTGTTTTCCAGCTTTCAGGTGGACTTGGGGCACCCCAGAGGCATTCCTGGGGATTCGCCTGTGTGACAGGAGCCCTCAGCTCAGTGCAGAAGCAGAAAGGGCCCAAGGTGGAGCCCAGAGCAGCAGCTCCTTTCTTTGTTTTGGCTGCTCCCAAGGAGTTGTCCCAATGTTTTTGGAGTGTGATAATACAACCATGGAGGAAAACAGAAACTACTGCTGAAAAGAAAGATTAAAGCAATGCTGAGGACTGCTCTGCTGCTTTGATTAGGATGAAAGGGAAGAGGGAGCATTGTCTTTTTTTGTTGTGCTTTTGTCTCAAAGGCAACATTCCAGGGTAGAACTTGATTCAGCAGCCATGGGATCAGCCCACAGCAATGATACCATCTGGAACCTTCCACCTTTTTCTCTTCTCTGCATGCTCCTTTTTTTCTGCCCTAAGAGAACAGGTAAGACTGGGCTTCTTGCCCTTCAAATTCGATTTTAATCCTAGTGACACTGATGAGGGTTTTTTCCCCCTAATGGGCATCAAAATGCTGTGGGAGAACTTCTTTCCAAGCATGAAATTACATCCTTAAACAAATGTTGGCTCCATTCGCAAGCTGAAAAAAAAAAATTGATCATGTTTTCCTTCAAGAAGTAACCAATAGACAGGAAATTCCCTCTGTCTCAAGAAATTTTTGAGACGTGGTTGTTTAAGGCTTTGGAATTTTTCTGGAAGTCTTTTCGTTTTGTAAAAACAGGATATCCCACTTTTTTTCAGACCATGGAAAGCACTGGGAAGACAATCCAGTTGTCCTGTCCCCCAGAGTAATATTCCTTCCATTAGTCTGGAAGTTTGGGGCATTTGGGCCTGTTCTTTTTGTTAAGCAATGCATTCTCCTGGACAGAATGCATTTATTACTCCTAAAGAATTTTTTTCTTTAAAAATAAGCACCGGACATCCCTGCACGACTGCTAGAGAGTTATCCTGAGGAAGAATTCCTTTTCAGGTGACTGTCTGTTCCTCATGGCCTGGAGGAATGGCTGCTTCTCCCAGCAGCTCCTGACTCTTCTCATCAGAATTTTCATTGGTTTGTTTAATTTTCCTTGTCCTCTGCCTGTTCCCACAAAAGTCCTTTGCCTGTGCCCAGGCTTCTGATTTGTTCTTTAATTCTCTGTTGTGTTTTTACTCTTCCTATCAATTTCTGGGAGAGGGCTTGGAGCAGCCTGGGNGCAGCAGTGATGCACTAGCAGGGGGCTGGAGACAGCAGCCAAGATGGGATGGCTCCCAGTGCTGCAGCATTCCTTCCTCCTCCTCCTCCTCCTCCTCCCCCATCGCCCTTCCTCCTCCCCCTCCAGCCCGGCCCGCGGGGATGGAGCCTCTCTCTTCCCGGGAAATCGCTTCGCCCGCCGCCGGTTTCCATCCCCCCGCCGCTCCCGGCCCGACCCGGCCCAGGGGGGCCCGCAAAGGGTGAGAGGAAGAAGAGTCTGGGGGCACGTCCCACCGCGGCTCCACGCTGGAGGTGCGGGGAAACTTCCGCGGGAAAGAGAGAGGCCGGGACAAACGGGGCAGCCCCATTCCAAGAGGAGCTCAGTTCACCCACTGCCCCAGGGGCGAGGGCCAGGCTCTCATCCACATCGCTGTCCCCGAGCCCAGGGAAGCCTTCTGCTCCCCAGCGTCCCGAAATTCTCCAGCAGAGCGCCAGAGCAGTGGCGGGTGGGTGTGAGTGCTGGGAGCTCACTTTGCTCTGCAGCTGGTTGAAGATGCCTGGGCTGCATCTCACATCTGCCAGGACGAGATGTCAACCAACCCCCACGGGCACGGCTGCTCTCTAAAATGATGTCAGTGAAGCTGAATGAAGATATCAGCTGTCTCCACAACTCCTTCCTGCCTTATACCATCCCAGAATGCCCCCACCAGCAGAGGGAAGGNCTCCTGACTCTTCTCATCAGAATTTTCATTGGTTTGTTTAATTTTCCTTGTCCTCTGCCTGTTCCCACAAAAGTCCTTTGCCTGTGCCCAGGCTTCTGATTTGTTCTTTAATTCTCTGTTGTGTTTTTACTCTTCCTATCAATTTCTGGGAGAGGGCTTGGAGCAGCCTGGGATAGTGGAGGTGTCCCCGCCCATGGCAGGGGTGGAACCAGGTGAGCTTTAAGGTCCCTCCCAACCCAAACCAGTCCACAATTCTATGATTAGATTTTAAAAAAATTCTAAAAATCCCCAACAAACAAACAAACAAAAAACCCACACCAAGCAACAACAACGACTGGTTCTACTTCTTCCAGATTGAAGAATCTGGCAGAAAAACCTGCAGTGATGGTTTCAGTGCCTTTCTTTAATGTTCAGCTGCAATTCATGCGGATTATGGAGCTGTTTCCCACTGCTTTGAGACCTTTCCCTCACCCTGTGCAAGCAGCCCAAGGCTGAATACTTAGTAAAGGAACTTTATTGCTCCTTGTACAATGTGCTGTAGGACATACCCTCAAGGAATTCTGCTGTGAATGTCACACAACTGTGAAGAATGCAAATATATTTATATTAATCAAGATTAATGTTATCAAGAAGAAAATACGGCCTAATAAAAGATGAAACTGGATACCTGTTTGTAATCCAGCTTGCAGCTGCAGTCATTAATAAATTACAGTTTAAATATCTGTAGTTTATTCAGCTCTGAACTCTATACAGACACTACCAACTATTTCTTTGCTGTCCATAAATTTTGTTCCTTTTAAGTATTCTGCAGCCTTAATAACCACGTTGCACATCATCACCAGGTAATGAACGGTGAAAGAAAACTGTGAAATCATGGTTGAGAATGTTCCTGCACAAACAGTGCCCTGCCAGGCTTGCCCCTCTGAAGTATTCAACATTCCTTCTCAGCATGTGAAAGGAAAATCAGATGTGAGAATATTTGCATCACAAATAGAGTTAGACAAGGGAAGTTTCCTGACCTCATGCTCTGCAGTCCAGCAGGCAAAGAACAGCTTAGAAATGATGGCAAAGTGTTAGGAATTAAATATTCCACTGGAAGCTTTTCCTCGGAGTTCAGGCCGAGCTAAACTTTGAGCTTTTGTGATCTCAGAAGGTTTCATTTCCTTTTAAACCCCACCACTCCCGTTAATTTGTCCTATTTCACTTCACTGTGTGCTCCCAGGTACTAAGGGAATCTAAACACATGAACCAACTCCTGCAGCTGCTTTGGAAGCTGACATATCTCCAGGGAATTCATCTTCCTGCCTTTCAGCCCAAGTCATTGTGCTTCCCAGCTTCAGAGCGTGGTGGAAGTGTGGCTCTGGCTCAGAGCCATGCAAACCCAGGAATTTAATGAGCTTCCTTGTGCCCAAGTGAGGACAGTCCCCTTGGCTTGCAGGGGCAGATGTTTCACTCTAATGACAGCTAATCTAAAAGCCATTTCTTTTACCATCATGCCCCTGCAGAAGATTAACTGTTATCCTTGTGCTGCTGCTGCATCCAGCAGTTTCCAATTTGCCAGGGCTCCAAGGAGTCGCTGTCACCAGAAATTTCGTGTGTTACATGAAATTATCACTGGCATTGGAGCCTGCATTTGGAGCCCTGGCTGCTTCAGTTGGATTTCAGCCACACTGGGCTGGGCTGGGGTCTGCTGCTTCACTCAGCCATTACTCAGTGGCACCTTAAGAAAAGCTGTCCATTATTTAGGAGGCACGGCATTCCAAAGCTCTGGGATTCAGGAGACTCTCTCCCCTCCGGCTCCTGCTGTGGATTTCGGGAATGACTTTTCCATATCCATTTGTTCTGTCAAAGCTGCAGAGACTGCACCTGCCCACAGGTGTGTACAGACAACCCTGAGCACAGGAGCAGTGGTTTATTGGCTTCCAGAAGTGCCTGGAGGGCAGAAAACAAGCGCAGCTGATATTGCTGGTTGTAGCTCTCAGCAGCTGAGGATGTTTGAGGACAGATGGGGAACAAATTTCCACCCCAAATGGAAGGTTGGAGAACATGAGCCAGTCCCAAAGATGTCAGCAGAGAGTTGGAAACCACTCATGATCACAGTGATGCTGTTTTTAGCTCCTCACTAATGAACCAGCAGTTGAGAAAAGTGAGAAAGTGAGAAAACAGCTTCGGACCTGGCCCTCCCTGAAGTCACAGCTTGGTGTCACCAACCCCTGGGTCCCACACATCAATACACGTGTGGAACCTTCACCTCTAAGACATGTGCAACCAGGTAATTTTCAATTAATTCACTTCCAAAACCTCTCTTGGGTGCAAGATGCATGGCCAAGACCTCCGGGAAACCTTGACAAGCCTCCCTTGTGTCCCTGAGTGCCACTGAGGGCTTGTTCTGTGCCAGAGCAGCTGTGGCTTTAGGTGTGCCACCACCCAACCCCATCATTTCTGTGTTTGCACGTTCCCTACACAACCCCAAAAAGTCAGGAGTTGCAGAGAATGAACAAGAATAAGAATTTCCCCCTGGACTGCAAAGGAAATTAAGAGCAGTAGCTGATAATCAGTTTGCATGCCTCATTCCTGAACTGCATCAGTGAATGAGAAACTGTAGCTGTAAAGCCAGGAGGGGATTGTAGGAGGGAGCACAAAGCAGAGGAGGATGTTAATGATTCCATTCCACCCTGGTTTGTATTTTGTTATGTCCCTCAGTTGTGCTTTCATCTCCAGGTAGGTGCTGCCACACCAAAAACACTTCCTTGGGGTCACCCCAAGTGAGGGACCTGGAGTCCCCACAGAGCCCCAATCTCAGATCCAGCTCAGTAGTGGATGAAATGGAAAACTGACAGGGATTAGCATTTCCCCACTTGAAATGACCATCTCAGAGAGCTTCTTGATTGCTTAGAAACCTCAGATGTGCCATTATTAGACATTCCAGCACTGGTAATGTGCTCAATCTGTTCCCTGGAAGTCACATTCAAATCTGAAATTATTGGGAACACCTCTGAGTGCCTGTCACGGTGTAGGGTTTGTTCTCTCACTACACTTTAACAATGGAAACAATTATACCTTGCCGTGTGCTAATTTTTGCAGCCTTGCCGACAGGATTTTTGTTTCTTTTCTTCTCATGCATCATTTGGCCATTCTTGAGCTGCTTCCTGAAGTAAACAGGTAATTAGCCATCTACATAAATTGCCCTGTGTCCACACCATTAATGTGCTCGGATGTTTTAATTGATTGCTTTCTCAAATGGCTTGGATGGCTTAAATTCCAGCTAATGCAATCCAATTAAGTCTCCTAATAAACCTGCCTGATGAACTGCAGGATAATCACACATCAAGCACAGATGTAGAGGAAAATGCTACAGAACTGACAGTTCAGAGTAGACTGTGTCATTTGGAAAGATCCAAACCATTCTCAGCAGGGAAACTGGGAACATTCACTCTAATTGGTGCTGGATTTTGTCCCCAAGGCTGGTCCAACGCAACCTTTAAGCCCACACTTACATCAGTTCCTATACACAAAATCTTTTACACAGAACCATAGAACAGCCCAGGTTGGAAGGGACATCGTCATCTGAGCCAACCTCCCATGGGAAAGGGGTCCTTGATAAGATTATCCAGCACCCTGCCCAGCCTGGGAAATCTCGTAAACTCCAGTGAGGGGGACCTTATCACGTCCCTGGGGAGGCTCTTCCAGTGATTGGTTATTCTCTGGAGAAAAAAAAAAAAAAGGAATTCTTTTATCAAAATTAAACTTTTCCCACTCCAACATCCTTTTGGCTCTCGTCTCCCACATGAAAAGTATCAACTCAATAATCACCTCAAGGGAGCACAAAGGCAAAAGAGATTTCAGGTGATATGGGGGGGGGGAGGCTCTTAAAAATATTATTCAAAAAAATTAGCTGAGGCAGCAGGAAGTCAATTAAACTCCTACTGGGATAGGATGTGAGCTTCCAGTAGTGCCCCACAAGCAACTCACTTCAAGATGGTGCAGTGTCTGTGTCAGCTCTGGAGGTCTTTTGCTTAGCCCAAACAGAGATGAGGGATTTAATGGAGCAATCTGTGTGAAATTCTCCACTCTGTTCTGCCAGATGCCAGACAAGACATAATAGCTCCTCTGGCATCAATGTCTATTAATCTAATCTTGACTTTGATTCTCTGTGTGACTCCCTTTCATCTGTAAAATGGGGATAATTCTCTCTTTCAGATGCTTGTCAGTACCTCTTAGTTCCGGGTACACAGCGCTTTGAAGATGACATTATTTGTACATTTTCCGTTCTTGTAAAAGAGCTGCACGCTGTCCCTGTCCCCAGGCCGTGCTGCTGCTGGAGGTCACCCCCTGCTCTGTGCCCCACCCGGGTATCAGCACAGCTGCCCCGGCACAGACCCTCAGCAGGGACGAGGAAACGTCCCGGGCATCCCGCGGGATCCACCCCAGCGCAGGCTCTGTGTCTGCCTTTGATAATGGCAAGGCTTGAGAAGTACCAAAGACATTCAGGTGCCCTGTGCAGGCCTGACCCTGCCTGGCTGAGCCCCGGAGGCTTTGCTGCACAAGGAACCACCCAGAGCTGGCCATTCCAACTGTCCCTAACGGGAAATTCCCAGCAGAGGTGCACCTGGAACCCAAACCCTGCTCTGAGGGCACCCAGGGCCTCTCTGCACCCCAGCACCCATTCCTAATCCTAAACTGAAGCAGCGATGGCCATAAACCAAAACACAACAAGTTCCACCTCAGCCTGAGGAAGGACTTCTTTCCACAGAGGTGGCAGATCTCTGGAACAGCTTCCCAGGGAGGCTGGGTGTATAGTCTCTCTCTCTGGAGAATTCCAACCCCCTGGATGCTCTCCTGCATCACCTGCTCCTAATCCTAATCCTAAACTGAAGCAGCGATGGCCATAAACCAAAACACAAGTTCCACCTCAGCCTGAGGAAGGACTTCTTTCCACAGAGGTGGCAGAGCTCTGGAACAGCTTCCCAGGGAGGCTGGGTGTACAGTCTCNCCCTGTGTCCACACCATTAATGTGCTCGGATGTTTTAATTGATTGCTTTCTCAAATGGCTTGGATGGCTTAAATTCCAGCTAATGCAATCCAATTAAGTCTCCTAATAAACCTGCCTGATGAACTGCAGGATAATCACACATCAAGCACAGATGTAGAGGAAAATGCTACAGAACTGACAGTTCAGAGTAGACTGTGTCATTTGGAAAGATCCAAACCATTCTCAGCAGGGAAACTGGGAACATTCACTCTAATTGGTGCTGGATTTTGTCCCCAAGGCTGGTCCAACGCAACCTTTAAGCCCACACTTACATCAGTTCCTATACACAAAATCTTTTACACAGAACCATAGAACAGCCCAGGTTGGAAGGGACATCGTCATCTGAGCCAACCTCCCATGGGAAAGGGGTCCTTGATAAGATTATCCAGCACCCTGCCCAGCCTGGGAAATCTCGTAAACTCCAGTGAGGGGGACCTTATCACGTCCCTGGGGAGGCTCTTCCAGTGATTGGTTATTCTCTGGAGAAAAAAAAAAAAAAGGAATTCTTTTATCAAAATTAAACTTTTCCCACTCCAACATCCTTTTGGCTCTCGTCTCCCACATGAAAAGTATCAACTCAATAATCACCTCAAGGGAGCACAAAGGCAAAAGAGATTTCAGGTGATATGGGGGGGGGGAGGCTCTTAAAAATATTATTCAAAAAAATTAGCTGAGGCAGCAGGAAGTCAATTAAACTCCTACTGGGATAGGATGTGAGCTTCCAGTAGTGCCCCACAAGCAACTCACTTCAAGATGGTGCAGTGTCTGTGTCAGCTCTGGAGGTCTTTTGCTTAGCCCAAACAGAGATGAGGGATTTAATGGAGCAATCTGTGTGAAATTCTCCACTCTGTTCTGCCAGATGCCAGACAAGACATAATAGCTCCTCTGGCATCAATGTCTATTAATCTAATCTTGACTTTGATTCTCTGTGTGACTCCCTTTCATCTGTAAAATGGGGATAATTCTCTCTTTCAGATGCTTGTCAGTACCTCTTAGTTCCGGGTACACAGCGCTTTGAAGATGACATTATTTGTACATTTTCCGTTCTTGTAAAAGAGCTGCACGCTGTCCCTGTCCCCAGGCCGTGCTGCTGCTGGAGGTCACCCCCTGCTCTGTGCCCCACCCGGGTATCAGCACAGCTGCCCCGGCACAGACCCTCAGCAGGGACGAGGAAACGTCCCGGGCATCCCGCGGGATCCACCCCAGCGCAGGCTCTGTGTCTGCCTTTGATAATGGCAAGGCTTGAGAAGTACCAAAGACATTCAGGTGCCCTGTGCAGGCCTGACCCTGCCTGGCTGAGCCCCGGAGGCTTTGCTGCACAAGGAACCACCCAGAGCTGGCCATTCCAACTGTCCCTAACGGGAAATTCCCAGCAGAGGTGCACCTGGAACCCAAACCCTGCTCTGAGGGCACCCAGGGCCTCTCTGCACCCCAGCACCCATTCCTAATCCTAAACTGAAGCAGTGATGGCCATAAACCAAAACACAACAAGTTCCACCTCAGCCTGAGGAAGGACTTCTTTCCACAGAGGTGGCAGATCTCTGGAACAGCTTCCCAGGGAGGCTGGGTGTATAGTCTCTCTCTCTGGAGAATTCCAACCCCCTGGATGCTCTCCTGCATCACCTGCTCCTAATCCTAATCCTAAACTGAAGCAGCGATGGCCATAAACCAAAACACAAGTTCCACCTCAGCCTGAGGAAGGACTTCTTTCCACAGAGGTGGCAGAGCTCTGGAACAGCTTCCCAGGGAGGCTGGGTGTACAGTCTCCCTCTCTGGAGAATTCCAAACCCCCCCTGGATGCTCTCCTGCGTCACCTGCTCCAGGTGGCCCTGCCTTGGCTGGGGTTTGGATGGGGTGAAGTCCAGAGGGCCCTTCCAAACCAAACCAAACCAAACCAAACCAAACCAAACCATCCTGGGATTCTGGGATTTGAGGCACCTTCAGCAGGTGTTACCTGAGAGAGGGG
Organism: Donacobius atricapilla; assembly: GCA_013397315.1. Taxonomy (NCBI): domain Eukaryota; kingdom Metazoa; phylum Chordata; class Aves; order Passeriformes; family Mimidae; genus Donacobius; species Donacobius atricapilla. The sequence goes on from WBMY01001227.1 coordinate 428,292, forward strand.
ACCAGACTCTGCCTCCTCCTGTCCTGCAGCTCCTGCCACAACCACCCCTCACGCTCCAATTGTCCAGTCAGGGTGCAAGCTCAGCCCTCGGGCTGAAGGATGCCAAGCCCCTGATTTCCCCCGTAGCATCCTCACTGCCAGTGGGAATGCAAGAAAAGGGTAAGGGCCAGTTGAAAATGGGAAGTTTGCTGAAAGTTAAGCATATTTACAAACATTTTGATAATCCAGGACTTCACAGTCTTGCTGAAACCAAGTGTAATAATTTATTGAAGAGGATTTTATGGCTTGGACTTCTGTGTTGCATTAAGTAACATGTGCTTGGTGTTCAAATACAGGACTAGGGTTATATACTCTAACTTTTCAACTGGTCTGAACAGCTTTCCTTGGAAACAGGGATTATCTCCTGGTCATTTTAAAAAGCAGTACATTGAAACAGCTGAAACTTGCATGTGCTCTGTAACTGAAAATAATTTAAGGTAAAATATCTGAGATTTATTTTGTTTGGAATCTGTCATCCTATCCAGCAAAGCAATGCAAATATATACTTTTATACCTCTAAAGTCATGTACAAATGATTTTGAAGAGGTGTTTTTTTAATTAGAAATATAACTGCAATACTGAAATAATTACAGTAATGAAATTAGGTGGGAAAATGAGACACTTCATTCCAGAAGCCTCAAAAGCCTCATGGGGGAAAAGGTAGAGCACCTCATGGAAAATGAGAACTTTCCTAAGAATTAATTACTGTAATAGAAGTGAATTCTCCAAATGCTAATTCGGCAGGAAATCACCTTGTCCTCTTAAAGGCAGCCCTGCTACACAACCTGTTTTCCAGTCTAGACATAAAACCAAGTGATTTCAGACACGTTGGAAGGGGTTAAATCCCTGAGAAGTCTCAGAGCAGAGCATTTAATTCATTGGGCACTGGGAGACACCTGCGTGTGAGTGAGGGGGAGAGAGGCAGATTTGGGCACAGCACTTTGCAAAGACCATTCCTGGGGAGAGCCTGGAAGGGGATCAGTGCTGGGAACATGAATAAACATTTATTTCCGACTGCCAGAAAACACAAACACTCCAGTTCCACCCCAGAAACTGCTCAAGGCACCTCTGCAGCTGAAAAACCTCTTCCACAAGAGCCAGGTAAGACACCTTCACCTTTTTACCTGCTTGTCTCTGCAGTGAATGCATCCAGAAACTCAGAGCAGGGGCTACTGTACCTTTCCTGCACAATAACCATGATGTCTGGTAGTTTTTAATTCTGAGAGTGCTCCAAAGATGCTCATCTCTAAAGGGAGAACAAGAGAAGAGTTTTGAAACATCGCCTAAACTTCGAGGTTTTCCCAATTCTGAACTGTTTCAGCTCTACCAGGACTTATTTCCACCACACACAGCTGGCAGCCAACCTGCTCCAAGAAGATATTTCAATGCTGAGCTTTATTTCTTTTCTGCTGGCTGACAGATGACAGGATTCTGCTGGCTCTCAGAGACAAACCCATTATTTCTGAGCACAATGAGTTCTCCTCTGTGGGCAGCATCCCTGCCACAATAAATCACAGGCTACATCCAGCCATTGTCCTGGAGCCAGGCATCTGCTGATTCACTGGGGAGAGGCTGCTGGGTTGGGTTTTTTTGTTTTAATGTTACCCTATAGCTTCAGATTTTCTTCTGTATTTAAGTTGAAAGTGCATAATAATCTCATTTGCTGACATTTTGATTGGAATAAATGGACACTGTTCTGGTTACTAAACTGAGCATTTTACACATGCATGATAAATCTTGGTTCAGGTCAGTTTTCCTGTTTAGATTGATTTATATACACAGAAGAAATAGATGTTTGTGTCCGTGTAACCTGAACATTGAAACTCAGATGACAACAGGTAACAGCTCTCTTTCCAGACTCGTGGCTCTTTATTGTGCTAAAACCAAAAAGGTAAATGATAGAAGAGATTTGAAGCAGTCTTGGGGGAGTTTTGGAGCTGATCCCCACACTCTGCCCCTCACACAGAGGAGCTGATCATTTCTAACCTGCAGCTCCCGCACAGGTGATTCCAGATCTGGAATTGCACTTCCATTGACGCAGCACTCCTTCAAATCAATTTTTTTTCTTTTTTTTTTTTTTTGCATAGGCAAAACATTCAGGGCAAACTACAAACCCTGACACCCAGAGGTAAGAGAATTTCCCTCACGTCTCACTATGGATATCTATAAGGATGTACCAGATAGAGAGGTTGTTTCCATGGCAACAACTCTTAAGACAAATCATGCTAAAGATGCTGCCACGTCCTGCTTGGCTCAGATTGCTTTAGGACACGGAGTTGTTTTTACATTTGGTGGAGCTGTTTAATTCCTGCAGGAGAACCCCAGAGCTCCAGCTGGGAAATCACTGCCCTGGAGCACATCCACTCCCTGGATTTCTGGGGGCATGCAGGGAGCAGCAACCGTGGGCTCATCTATTCTGGCGACCCAGAGCATTCAATCACACCGATATTAAGACTAAAAACTGTGCAAAAAATAGGGCAGGCAACTAAAGTAGGTGATATATTCTCATATAATAATATCAGCTGCATATATATATAATTTTAGGTGATATAGTCTCATGTATTCTCATAAGCACAAAGTTCTTCAGGTTCACATCACCAGTGGCAAAACAAACACAGGCAGAGGGGGGAAAAAATGCACAACTCCTGACAGTTTCTGTCTTCAGAATCAATTCCCTCTAAAGGAGGGGTTGAAGGTCAACTTGACATTGTGGCAACTATGACACAGCAAGCAAACTTCTGAGCAAGGTAAAAATATCCTTGAATAATCTCATCCCAGCTCAGTATCCCAGGTATAGCCGTGGCTATTCCAGGTTCTCCAGGGGAAATGCAAAGACAAAAATACTCAAGTGCTGTCTTCCAGACAAGTAAGGCACCAGCTCAAATATTTGCTGTCCAGGGCTGGAACCTCTGACCTAAATTCCCCCCAGAGTTGAGAATTTTTCCCAAGAGGAAAAGCACTGCATAAAACCCCAGAGCTGCTCCCTCCCCGTGTTCAGTAGTTCTGTGCAGTTTGGGGCGCCTTGTGCCTGAGGAAGCACCTTTTGAGTGAACTTTCACATGTGGGGTCTCTGTTCCCAGTAAACACAACCCACAAAGAGGCAGTCATCCATCTTGGCTGCTCCAGCCCCATCCCCGCAGGATCCAAGGGTAAAAATCCCTGATCTGAGGCTTTTTTCAAGCTGCAACCCTGCCACTCGGAGCTCTTTTCACTTCCAAATTCCAGTAACAGGAGAACCTCCTCTGCAAAGTTACAAAGTAAGCAAAAAGGGAAAAATCCTTTCAAAGTGGCCCAACCCAAACAGCAAATGCCTCATTGCTTCATATGTTTTGCGACTACATTGCTTTGGGGAGAGAGGATGTTTTCCAAGAACTGAAAACCCCCGCTGTTACTCAATCTCTGGCGGAAGAAATCCCCAGACCAGCGTTCACCTTCCCAGGACTGCAAAGAGGGATTAAGCTTTTAAAGCTCTTTTGTTAAAATAAGGGGCTAAGGGATGGTGGAATGGGCCAGCAGATGGGAATTTCTGCAGGCAGTGATTAAATGATGAATAATTTCACTTCACAGCATCAAGTTGCCTTTGCCACAGAGGCTCCAAGGTGAGAGTGAGACTGTCAGAAATCAAAGCAGGTCTGTGCCCTTCGAAGCAATGACCAGAACGGGGACCTTGCTGCACTGTCAGGATGATGGATTGCTCCATTCCAGTGACCACTCAAAGTTGTTCAAGACAATCAAAATTAATGGTTCTGCAAATATGTCCTTTACAGTTGCTGGTGCTCCTCACACAGAGAATAAGGGGTCTCTTGAGTTTCGTTGGGTTGTTTGTTTGAGTTGGGTTGGTTTGGTTTTTTTTTTTTTTCACTTAGAACAGCAGAAGGAATGAAGCTCTTAGATTCTTCGCATCTTGATTCTCCACCTCCAAAATGGGCAAAATAATACCCTGCAGTGTCTTATAGCCATGGTGTAAGAATAAATACATGAAATCTATGAGACTAACTACATTAAAATTACAAGAATAACCACTTTAAATCTACAAAAAATAACTACATTAAATCTATGAGAATAACCACATTAAATCTACAAAAATTGCCACGTTAAGGCACCTGCCTATTGCAGTTTTACAGATGTTAACAGGGTAGATCCAACTCAGAGCCAGCTACGTTGTAAAGTAAAAGTAAAAACTGCTCAACAAGGAAGATTCCCATAAACACAGAAAACCAATCTTTGTTAGCTGTAGAAATTTCTGCTAAACTAAATGAGAGATCACGTAAACCCTAATTAAATGTATAGTTTTGTCCTCAGAAGTGACCCTGCCTTCTGCAGCTCTGTTTCCCATATGGACACCCAGGATCTGCTCAAGCACGCGTGCGTTTCACATCCCTGTGTTCCCCTACTCCTCCTCAGCTGGTGGGATGAGAATTGCTGCCTTCACACTTGCCAGGAGCCGGAGTTAACATGACTCTGGAGGAAAAAATACAAGGGAAATTCTCGCAGGGATTTTGTGGCAGAATGCTGACCAGGAGAGGAGGCTTGGGCTCCTGGCAGAAGGAACTGGTGTTCATTGTTCCCCATTCTTGGAACACTGTGTGTCCATTCCCAGCGAACAGCCACAAAGGAATCCCTGCTCTGCCCCCAGCGCCTCCTCCTGAACTCACACAAAACTTGGAGCGCAGCGGCACAACCTGAGCGTTGAACTCTTGCGGCCAGTGACCCCAGCTCGGGGGAAAACACCCCCAGCACCAGCCCGCCTCTCCCTCCTCCCGGAGTGCGCTCTGGGGCAGGGTGAAACAAAACCCGAGGGAAACCGCCCGCCAGCCCTGCCCTTGCTTTTACTGCCTTGCCCGGTTGTTCCCAGCCCGATTTCCATGAAGGAATCGCGCGCATCGCCGGCAACAACCCATAAATCAGCTTCTTTGCGCACACATTCATCCCAGCCCAAAGCCGCCGGCGCTCTGGGAAGCCAGAGAGAGCTTCGGCAGGTGCCCACCTGCCCGGCCAGCGCAGCGCCCGAAGGAGCGGGGGGCGTCCCGGGCATCGCGGAATCCCGGGGAGCCGGAGGGAGCTCGGGAGAAGCCGCAGCGGCGCCGCTGATTAAGGGGGAGCATCCCGGGGATCACAGAATCACGGGGAGCCCGGGAGAAGCCGCAGAGGTGCGGCCGAATAGGGGGTGGCATCCCGGGCATCGCAGAATCCCGGGGAGCCCGGGAGGAGCCGCAGCGGCTCGCAGCGCCTCCAGCCCATCCCAGCACCTCCTCCTCCCGCGGAGCGTCTCCCCGGAGCTGGGAAGGGCTCGGGGCTGAGCTCCCAACGCCGAGCATGGCCCGGAGCATCCCCGCAGCCGCCGGAGCTGCCCCGCGGCCCCGGCGCCGCCCGCTGCCCCCGTCCCGCATCGCCGCTGCCCCCGGGGCCGCCGCAGGGCGCTCGCACCGGGCAGGATCGCAGCCGGCATTCCCNCCAGCCCGCCTCTCCCTCCTCCCGGAGTGCGCTCTGGGGCAGGGTGAAACAAAACCCGAGGGAAACCGCCCGCCAGCCCTGCCCTTGCTTTTACTGCCTTGCCCGGTTGTTCCCAGCCCGATTTCCATGAAGGAATCGCGCGCATCGCCGGCAACAACCCATAAATCAGCTTCTTTGCGCACACATTCATCCCAGCCCAAAGCCGCCGGCGCTCTGGGAAGCCAGAGAGAGCTTCGGCAGGTGCCCACCTGCCCGGCCAGCGCAGCGCCCGAAGGAGCGGGGGGCGTCCCGGGCATCGCGGAATCCCGGGGAGCGGAAGGGAGCTCGGGAGAAGCCGCAGCGGCGCCGCTGAATAAGGGGGGCCATCCCGGGGGTCACAGAATCCCGGGGAGCTCGGGAGAAGCCGCAGCGCCCGAAGGAGCGGGGGGCATCCCAGGGGTCACAGAATCCCGGGGAGCTCGGGAGGAGCCGCAGAGGTGCGGCCAAATAAGGGGGTGGCATCCCGAGACTCGCAGAATCCCGGGGAGCTCGGGAGGAGCCGCAGAGGTGCGGCCGAATAGGGGGTGGCATCCCGGGCATCGCAGAATCCCGGGGAGCCCGGGAGGAGCCGCAGCGGCTCGCAGCGCCTCCAGCCCATCCCAGCACCTCCTCCTCCCGCGGAGCGTCTCCCCGGAGCTGGGAAGGGCTCGGGGCTGAGCTCCCAACGCCGAGCATGGCCCGGAGCATCCCCGCAGCCGCCGGAGCTGCCCCGCGGCCCCGGCGCCGCCCGCTGCCCCCGTCCCGCATCGCCGCTGCCCCCGGGGCCGCCGCAGGGCGCTCGCACCGGGCAGGATCGCAGCCGGCATTCCCTGGCTGTTAGCAGAGCCCGGCAGGAGCTGCCCAGCGCCGCGGAGGGAACTCCTCGTGGCAGCGAGAACGCTTTGGAAGCGGGCAGAGGAAGGCGGCAGTTTACCCCTCCCTCCCTCTGCTCGGGAGAAAGGAGTTGCCCAACCTGGTCATGAGACTTTTCCGTACTTCCCAAAGAGGCTCCTGAAGTTCTGACACTGCACCGCGGAGAGCCTGGGGCAGCACAGCCCCCCCCGAGAGCAGACACGCAGGCACAGGGGATGGAGAACGAGGTTGGCAAATCTGTGGACAATCAAATGGACAAATACATGTAATAATTTGGAAGTTTTCTTTCTCTCTTTGCTTTTATTCTGCTACCTTTTTTTTTTTTCCCTCTCACGCATTTCTTCTCCCTATCCTGATGTAGCCGTGCTGTTAACCCTTTCTCGCCCTCCCCTCCCCGATTTAGAGTTACAATAATGGGGAAATCAGAAAGTCAAATGGATATTGTGGAAAAATCGACCAAACCCGGGAAGAAGCCCTGGAGCTTTGTGGCCATCGGGCTGGCTGTCCTGCTGCTCCTCATGACTTGTGCTGCCGTCGCCCTGGTGATCCTCTATGCCAGCAGCAGAGGTAAGAACCTGGGAATAATCCTCCCCTTCCCTCTGCAAATAGCAGAAAAAGTCCTTTTTTCCACAGAGCTAAATGAAAACAAAAATACGGGGAGACCGTGAGGTCACCTCTGTGAAGGACTGGGCTCTCCTTGCCTTGCTCCCACCTTGTGCACAGAGATTATGCTGGCTTTTACTCACATTTTGAATTATGCTATGCTTTTATTTAATTCCATGCAGTGTGTTGAATTCAGAGCTGTTTTGACAAAGCTGATGCGCTGTTTTAGAGGGAAGGTGTGTGTCTGTGTGCAAGGACTGACATTTCCTTATTTTATCCAAGCACAAGCCAAGATTCATTATTGTCAGGGTTTTTAAAGCAACAGCTGCTTTAAAACACTTCTAAAAACAATCTCCCTGAAGGGGAAATTGCTTATTATAATGTGAAAGCTTAAGAAAAAAAAAAGAAGAAAAAGGCACTTGCTGTTGAGGAAAAGGAGACTTTTTAAATATTCCATCAGGCAGTTGGATCTCTAAGTGTGATTTGCTTCAGTGACTTGAATGCAAATATCTTGCCAGAAACCTGACATTAAGCCATGTTATTTTGAAGTGTTTTGCCTAAATATTTTAACTGCAGAGCACACTTGGTAAAACCAAAGTTTTCCCACTGGCACAGCAAGTGCAAAGTCCCACTTTAAAACCCTGTGAAGCATCAAATGCTCGGGAGCAGCTCTGCCTCATGTTTGTCACTTCCATTAAAATCCCTTGGACTGGGAGCTTTGTTAAAACACTCGAGAACAAAATTAAAGTGGGAACAGCAAAATTAGAGCAAGGCTTTTCTGCCTCCTGACACTGTCTCTGCACCCCCCTGCTGCAGGGAGCTGCATTTTCAGCACTTGTGAGTGAAACACTGCACAATCCTGAGCAATAATTCATGAAAAAAGCCTCATTATTTTTCCTTTTGCTACCAGCAGTTGAACGCCAGGCAAAATCTGAGTATTTAGCATTCATAAAGTTCATCAGAAAGTTTATTCTATTAGCTCAGGAGATGAGAGGAAAGAAATTCCCCAGAGCCAGGTCCTGGAGGAGTTTTTGCATCAAACATTGAGCTAGGCAGGGGGTTGCTGCCTGCATGCATAAAGGATTTGAGAAATCTGCCCTGCATCATCTGCTGGGTCCAGATAATCCAGAATCCAGGTATGAATAACATTTCCCCAAGTGTTGCTCTCGTCCAAATCCAGAGGCAGAGTCTGTGCTCACTACATGTGTTTAAGGAAGGCTCATCTATGAGAAAAGAGGTCTAAAACCAAAATATTTTTGTGGGCTCGTATGTGGAATTAAACTTTCCCTGGCAGTGTTCCCTGAGCGCAGGGCTGATGTTCTGCCTGTCTGTGCTCCTCACGCCCCACCAGGTGTGTTCAGCTCTGCCCTGCAGCCACTTTGTGCCTCTGTCCCCATCCGAGCTCACAGCTGGAGCAGCCACGAGCTGTAGGTAATTCCAGGTGGGAAATGAGATTCCAGATGGGAAACGAGCAGTGTCAACATGCACTGCCTGGGTCAAGAGCTGAGACAATAGGAGCTTTTCAGGCTGTTTCTGCAGCAGAATCATCTTTTTT
>WBMY01001227.1:436862-462101 GCA_013397315.1 Donacobius atricapilla
TTTTTTTTTTTTTTTTTTTTTTGTCTTGAGAAGTTTTGTCCCAATGCCTCCCTCAGCTCTCTTTTGCTGTCACACTTCAGCCCATTCCCAATGCTCAGCTAAAAGCCTCAAGTCTCAGGTTCCCCAAGGGAAAAGCACCTCTGGCTCAAAGCTGTGCCACATAAATCCCAAAGAACAGGAAAAAAAAACAGCGTGGCTGAGCACCACTCATGTGATAGAACCAACAGTGTTATCCTGGGATTATTCTATTGCTAATTCCACTGAAATGTTAATTTTGGGATGTGTATGGGACACTGGATTGTTCACTAAGTGCAGATTCAGATTCCTCACTTCACCTTGATACATCCTTGATCAGAATGACACTACTCAAGCTTCTAAAAATAATTTTGTTTCGCTTGTAATTAGGAATTAAATTAGAAAATTAAAGCATTGCTTGTCCTGCTTTGCATTAACTTTTTTTTTTTTTTTTAATTTATAAAGGCACATTTAGGCTTTGTGGTTCAGGGAGAATATTTTTTTGCTTGAATATATCTTGCAGAAGAGCACTGTGGTGCATGAAATAGCCCTGTGGGCACAGCAATAATTCCTGGAGTTCTGTTAATGCTGACTGGGATCTTTATCTCTATTCCCAGCCAACAAAAACACTCAAGCTCTCACAGCAGTGCAGTTACAGAGTTCTGGACACAATTTTGGGGATTTTTGACATCCAAGGAAGTTTTCAGACCCAAAAAACACCCTCATCTAAATAAGCTGAAAGAAAACATAGGAAGAATAAAGTAATATTTGGGTGATCCTAGCAAGGGGAAGCAGGGCTGGGTTTGGACCTGAGCACACCATGCTCTCAATCCTTCCCTCACACCCACCTCAGCAGCCTTTTCACAGCTCCCCCTCAGACTTTACTGAACTCCAAAGCTCATCCCTGCTGGAAAGGTCACAGCCTGAGGAACATCTCAGCCCTCTGTAGCTGGCACATCAACTCACTCAGCAGCTCCTCCAGCAACTTCGCTCCGAACTTCCAGCCTCACCTGACTGCGGCTCCTGTAATTCTGGTTATTTGATTGCCGTTCTGGCTCCCAAGGTGCCTTCTCAGGAGGAACACTCACTGATATTTTTTGTGTCTGCATCCCGCATAGTGCCACTGCTGGCTGTTAGGAAGCCCAAGGTCACGGCCCTCTGCCGTCTTCTTAGGCAGGCTCCAAACGAACAGAAACACAAACAAGCGGCACCTTATTCTGGGGGTGGATTTTAAAAAAATCCCTATGTTTTTCTCCTGCATTCCCTGTGCCGAATGTTATTGTTGCACACTTAAATAACAGATTTACACAAGCCTGCTGAGCAGGAGCAGTATCTCAACTAAAAGCTGAGACAAGTTTGAGGCTGAGCTCTGGCTCCTCTCCTTCACCGGTGTGAAGTCCAAATGTCCTTTGACGTCAGGAACGTTCATTAACGAGGCAGCTATTCAGGGGAGAGGCAGAATCTCAACAAGTGGCAGCTAACACACGAGTCATGATGACATTTGGGTGGCAAGACTCTCCTCGGTCATACTCAGACGGAGCCACATGAATGCAGAGCAGTAATGGGGAGTGACAGGCCATGCAGGGCTGCAAAACGGGCAAATGAACACACAATTTACTGATTCTCACACAAAATTCTGGCTCAGCCACGATTATAGGTAAGAAATCCTAGGAAAGGTGGGATAAACCCAAACATTTGTGTTCTGCACTCCGTCTGAAGACGCTGACACCTGGCACAGGCAGCCCTCTCTGACAAAGAAAACCTGAATTTGGCAATTCCGTTGTTTGTTGCGAGCAAATTTCTGTTTTAACAGCAACCAGGGCAGCTTGCAGCGCCAAGAGCACTTCTGCAGAGGAGATCTGAGAAAAGGGAAGGTGCTGAGAGGTAAAAGCTCCCACGTGAGCGCCTGGTGACAACTGTGGCTCTAATTGTCTCCGTGTGTGCCATCCCCAGCCATCTGCGCTCCTCCAAACGCGCAGTGGGGAGACACTAAACACAAGCTGTGTCCTCCAGAGCCCTGCAGAAGGCTTGGCTTGGCTTTTGTTCTCTAAAAAAGGAGCTGCAATAAGGCCCTGGAAAAGCAGCTTGGGTTTGAAAAGCACCATCATTCCAAAGGTGAGCTGCTGAGAGGGACTGCAGCCATCCAGAGCTGCCACAAGTCATCCCTGGCTCCTGCCGCTGGCCAGGAAATGTGACAGGGCTCAGTGGCTCCTGGCGAGGCCAGAGTAAGACAATAAAATTCTCTACAGTGACCCCAGGGGCTTTGAAGCGTGTCCCAGCTCTGCCATCTCTCAGGTGAGCAGTTCACCTCTGAAGTAGCATCTGGAGCTCTTTATTTCCCTCATTTTCTTCCATTTGGAGAAGTCCCACAGCTCAGGCCATTTCATTTATCTCCATTAAAGCTCCTCTTCCCTGATCAGCTCCCTGCTGCTGCCGTATCAGACTGAAATGGATGTCAAAGCAGGAGCCTCTCTATCATTGTAACTCAACCTGTCAGCAATGCTTCACCAGGAAGGAAAATAAATAGAGAAATACCTGTGTTCCTACTGAAAACTTGGCCTCTTGTTCTAGAAAAGTAATTGAGAAAAGGCAGAGCTGTGGAGAATTCAGAAGGTGCATTTTAAGTTCATTTCTAGTTTCTGGAAGGTGCAGGTGACAAAGCTCCAGTCGAGCGGGCAAAGATCTGAGATTGTAAAGCCAAAGAGGGCAGAGCTGGTCATACCCAGAGCCTGTGGCAGGCAAGCTACTGAGGAATAAAATAACAGAATTGATAGAGAAACAAAGGAGACACTTTGCGAGGTAAGCCGAGATCTCTTCCCCAGCCATTTCCCATGATCTGCTTTTGGGGCAGAGTTTCAGGGCCCTGAGTGTGCCCTCGAATTCCAAAACAAGCCCTGGCTCCCCTGCTCATCCTGCTCAGTTACAGCATCACAATCACGAGGGGAGGGAGGGGAGTTCAAGCCTCACTCAAAGCAGTTGGTTCCAGAAATTGAAGTGAGACATTATCAGGTTATAGTAGAGAGAGAAGCTCTGATTTTAAAATAAATAAATAAGCAAATGAAAGAAAAGATATTTCAGTCCTGCCTGGTCACTGGGAAACAATGAGAGACACACAAAATTCTTGTAGTACAATTATTTCTTCTTCACGTTGCTCTTTGCCATTGTTCCTTTCCTTTTGCCCTTGAACTACTAATTTCTTTTTTTCTAAGTATCCTTTTTTCTCCTTGGAGATACCCTGGACTCTTAGGTTTGATTTTGTCAATTGTTTAATTATGAGAGAGAAACTCCAAAAATTTGGCTTAGTTTCAGCCAGCACACCAAAAGATCCCAACAGATACTGAAAAAAATGCCAAAAAAAAAGGAAAAAGAAAAAAAAAATATAACTATCTCTGTGAAGCTTCCCATTGTTCCATATATTTTAGTCCTCCCCTGTTCAGGTTGCCAGACACCAGCCAGGGCAGGACACAGAGTCTTTCTCATGCAGATGTGCTCCCACCCAGCATGGCCACGCTCAGCTGAACCCTGAACATTCCGCAGCACAGTGGGGGCTTTTTATGTCTCTTCCCCCGATGAACTTCAAAGCCCTCTTTTCTCCCCCACTGTTTTATTTCTCTGTGAATTACTGTAATCTTGTTTGCTCTCATGTAAAGCACTTACTTGCATTGAAAGCGATTTTTTATAGTAACTCTTTCCTGCAAACAAGGATCAAAAACAAAGCTTAAAAATGGCTAAATCTGCTGGAAAGTACCAAGGTTTTGTTTTCCAGACTGGAATCACATAGTTGCCTATTTGATACAAGTGGGTAGTACACCAAGACATCCAGTTTCTCAAATGGGAAATTAAACCAGCAAAATTAATTTCCTTCTCTCCGGGCCAAGGCCCTCAGGGTGGGGGGCTCCAATCCCCCCCCTGCAGCTCCACAGGGAACAGCACATGAGAGGGACCTGACACCTGCCCAGCACCACAAGTACATTCACTTTTTCAGCATCAAAAACCATGTGTGCACTGGCTTTTTGGGGATCTTCTGCCCTGGGAGAACGTCACAAGCCAAGACTAAGCACACAAAAATAGTAAATGAATAGCCAAGAGCAGGACTTGAGTGACCTTTTCCATGCTTAACTCAAGGCAGGACAAATTTGAACACAGGTCCACAGTCTCCTTATCCCTGCACTATTCCATCAGCTCTGAAAATTCCAGATTAGGGATGACCTCTCAGAGGAGCAGCAAGAACCAACCTTAAGGGCCACATGAAACTGTGGCCAAACAAGTCTGTGACAGGCTCCCCCTTCCCAGCACACAAATACCTGGAGATATGAAAGTCATTTCTTTTTCTAGATTTGATCCTGGTGACTCAAAGCAGTGTGGCAGCAGTAACCCAGCTCTGGGCTTTTTGCCCCCTGTTTAAACCTCTCAGTCTCAGTGACTTGGAAGATGCTCAGAGCATCTTAATAGATTGTCTAAAAAAGGATCCCATACTTTCAGAGTAGACTGTGGAGGCAGTTAGCAGGTAGAAAAGATGGTCTTATTCTCCTTCCAGGAGAGATAAAACTCACTGTCAAGACTGTTGCAATGCTGCTGCCAATAAATTTTCCTCAAAAAACCCCAGATTTCTTCACGGTTGTCATCTGATGTCTTTGACTGGCACCAACATTCACTCGCCTGCTCTCAAACCAAGCAGAGCTGTCACTGAGTTTGGGCTCTGCTGAGTGACTTTGGGAGCAATTTCCTTCCAAAAGAAGTAATTCCATCTGCTTTCCTCTACTCTCCCTGCAGGCTCCCACTATGGCACCAACTCGGGCAACATCTGTACCACCCCGGGCTGTGTGACAGCAGGTAATGGGTTATTGTGAATTACTGCTGCAGAGAGGAGGCTTTGGGTGTTGTTACTGAGCCTAAATAAGAGATAATTCAGAGTTCAAGGCTGCAGTAGATGAAAAGGAATGAGATTTCCCCTTGGGCAAGGAATATCATTCCTAAGTGGCACAGGAATATTGCCAGTGTGGCCAAGAGCTCTGGCTCTGAGCCACAAGGCCATGGAGTGACCAACACAATCCATATCTATAAACATAATAAAATTCCCTTTAGACTGAATTTTCTCTCTCATGGGGTATTTAATCTTCTTATTTTTGGTATCGACACCTCAAGAGAGGTGAGACTCCAGCACAGATGTTCCCAATAGCCCCCTGGAAGCACTGGTCTCTTGGGCAGTACCTCAGCTGGAGCCCAGGGGAGCACTGGGCACTCTTCCCTGCATGGCCTCATGCTCTGGGACAACTCTTCTGCCATTCAGATCCATTTTAAGCAGAAAATAAGATTCCTCAAGTCATAATATGTGGGAATGTGTCTTGCCAAGCAGCTCCTTGAGAGTCTTCAGTAGTCCCAGAGATCTCTGGGCAGTCTGTAGAATTCAGCTGTCCAATTTTGCTGCCCAGCTGCCAGAATAATCCAGAACATGGACCCCACAGCTGACCCGTGCAAGGATTTCTACCAGTACGCCTGCGGGGGCTGGCTGAACCGGCACGTGATCCCGGAGACCAGCTCCAGATACAGCATCTTTGACATCCTGAGGGACGAGCTGGAGATCATCCTGAAAGGTAGGGATGAGGCTGCTCCATCTCCAGGCACCTGGGCTTATTTCAGAGGTTACTGACCACATATCAGACAGAAATAAACTCGTAGGGAAGTGTTGATTGGGATTTTTTTCTCTCTGGTCCTTTAATCTCTACATCTCTTACTACACCCATTTTGTGGGAACATCCTGTTCCCACTAAAAATTAGCCCGAGGTGATTGAGTACTGACTCCAAAAGAAGCAGGACAAGCTCTGTCTGCAGGCCTTTCCTCCTGACACTTTTTTCATTAATAGCATGAAGAGCTCTCTAGTTTGACAGTAACTGCAGCCTACAAGTGCTTCTCACAGCCCTGAATCCTCAGGGATTTCTGTAAAATGATCAAAGCTCTCCAGGACAAAAATCTCATGGCACTGGTTCCTTCCCCAGGTGTGCTGGAGACTTCAGATCAAGGGGACAGAGAAGCATTTCAGAAAGCTAAAATCCTTTACAAGTCCTGCATGAACGAGAGTGAGTGTCTTCTTGTTCCATCGATTCCCCAGTTCAAAGCCAGGTGTACAGAAAAACCAAAGTCCTGTTAAACAAAATCCAGTCAATATCTGTCTAATCCATGTGGCCGTGCCTGGAAAATTCATCTTCAGACGGATGAAGATGCCTTGGTACTTCATTAAACCTCACTATACCCACTGGGGATGTGGAAAGGATGGTGTTGGGTGTCCACCCCTGGTGTGGATGCAAAGCCTTTCCTTCAGAAGGCACAAACCTGTCTTAGCTCATCTTTCCTAAACCAATCCAGCCCAAATCAGCACTGGAGCCACAGAAGTATTTTCATTCCTTTTCTGAAGACTAATATAGAATGGTCTCATGATATCTCTTATTTCTTGTTATGACACATTCACTTGCAAATTGAAGCTGTTAGGCCCATAACCTTTTTTTCCTAATTTTATCTTTGCATGGAAACAATAAAGAATTTGTCTTTCCTCCCTCAGGCCTTATAGAGCAACGAGATTCCCTGCCTTTGCTGGAGGCCTTGAGGATGGTTGGAGATTGGCCAGTGGCTTCTGCAGACTGGAGTGAGACCAAAGGTAATGCTGGGCCTGGAAGTGTTTGGCCAGAATTATGTACTGAATCACAGAGGCCGCTGTCACCAAATGAAATCCTCCATTCTCAGTTTCTCTTCCCAAACAGAAGTCAGGTCATCACACATTTAACACTCATTGATCCATCTCCAAATTTTCAACAGCCAGCTTGTGAACTGTACAACTTCCATCAGTCTGACACAGATTGACAAATTAAGTCTATTTTCCCTTTTATCTCCCAGAGCCAAGCTGGAGCATGGAGGAAAACCTTTCCATAATGAACTCCAGGTTTAACAAACGTGTCCTCATTGACATGTTTGTGTGGAATGATGACCGGGATTCCAGCAGACACATCATTTATGTAAGAAAAAAATGACAGGGAATTATTTATATGCCAGAATCATAATGGATAATTATTTACACTGCAAACAGATGAGCTTCCCATAGAACAGTAGTGGTAAAATGTAGGCAACAATTCTGTATCCCACGTGTCAGATCTGTCTCAAAGACAGACTGGGAAATGTTCTATGGCAGCATAGTTTTTGTTTCAGCAAAAGAAATAAGCATCAATGGAACTTTGCTGATTTACAGCATTTAAGGGCTGCAAATTCTTGTGACTTCCAAAAATGATGATGAGGTTTAATATATTCTAGGAAACCATGGGTTTAAAATACAGAAGGAGTATTTCAGAGTTTGTTCATGAACGGTTGTGCGAGAAGTACAGCCCTAAAGTCAAGCAAGAAAGAAAAGTTACTTAAATTGGATCTCCATGATTACTGAAAGATTTTGCTTTATAACCCACACTAAGATCCACCCTGTCCTTACCTGGAAGCCCAGAGATAAGAATTGTACCTTCCACCTCGCCCCAGACCCAGGAGCGCCCAGGTTCTCTGGGTGTTGGGCAGGGGGGTCATTCCAGCCCTGGCAGGGTGGCACACACAGCATTTCCTGCTGTCTTTCAAAGATTCCTTTGGACAACCCCAGATCCCGTTCACCACTAACCAGAGAAATGCATTTTCCTTCAGATTGACCAGCCAAGTTTGGGAATGCCATCCAGGGACTACTACTTTAATGGGGGTAACTATCAAAGAGTAAGTATCCCTTGTATTGATTTACTCTGTGCCACTAAAACAACTTTATTCCTTATCCCTGTGCTTTTGAAAAACCCCACATGAATCTTCACACTATGCAACAATCAGAATTAGACTGTGACATTCATTGCTACATTTTTTTCCTAATTAAGCCAACATTTTGTAAAGTTTACAAAAGAACTGAACACCTGTATAAATATCAAGCCTCCTCAGAACTGGTCAACTCATGAAGAAGGTTATGGGAAAATAAAATTGTGTTTTATGGCTTAGACAGTCTCTCATTTTGAAGGACAGCTTCACATTTTCAGTGCAGGGGATTTGCTTGTATCTTGCTCTGAATCTCTGATGTTCAGCAAGTAAGAATTTGCTGCCACTTACTCTCCCCTTCCCCCAAAATTACATGAAATTGTGAGACATTATTTTCTAGCTGCTTTCCTCTGCCAACGCTCAGGGCAAAAACACTGATTCTGCAAAAACACTGTTTCTGTGAATACACAGAAAGCTGTTGCAAACAGAGCCAGATAATTTGTCTGTTTCCAAGATGAAAATACTGCTTTAGTACATTTTATTTTCCTCAATTATGCCTTGCTAACAAAGAGTATTTGCAGCCTAACATCAAACCAATTTTCCTAACAAGAATGGAAGGGAATACAGAGGGACAACAATCAGCATTTGAGACTCTTTTGTCTCGTGGTTGTAAAGGCAGATGAAAACATCAGTGGGAAGAGTTTTTTCTCTCTTCAGTATATATGAGTACACTTTATACAGAATATAGCTAAAGTATAGCCCTGGGAGGTTTAAAGGGGATTGTCCCCACACCTTCTGGGCGCCTTTAGGAGCTGCCAGCTCCTGGGACAAAACAATCTCCTGGAAGCTGGGAAATGTGGAGAGCTGTTGATGCGGGAATCTCCCCTGCAAGTGTCACCACCACAGCAGCACTCACAGCAGAAAAGAGGGATATTTATGCATTGGGGCATGAAGGTCAGACATAGATTGACTTGCAGGAGGTAGGAAATCAGGTACAGTGCAGAGACAATCCTAAATTAGCGAATGAAAACCAGTTCTGCTCAATACAGCTTTAATTTGAAGGCACAAAGCAGGGGGGCTGAGGCTGTGCTTTTAATCCTAATGACCAAGGAGGAGACACAACCCCTTTTTATTTGTATTTACCAGCTCGCTGCCCCCAGACAATGAGCCCAACTCTGATGACCCAAACTCCCCCTGTGCTTAGTCCAGCATCTTTTGGCAAAACTCCTCCTGAGGCCTGGGGGAGTCTGGCCTGATTAAGGCTCAGCATTCAGCCTAAAACCACAAATCATCATCTGTAAGTGCCCAGACTCAATTTCACCACAGTCACTGCATTTATCTGGCTTCCAGGGTCTACAGAGGAAGAGAAGTATGTGAGAAGAACAGGTAGCATCAAGTTTTCCTGTATCAGGGATCAGCACTCCCTCAGCAGCCAAATGTCTTTTCAAGGCCCGTTCTGAGGCATAAATCAGTCAGAGCCTCCCATCAGAAATAAAGCAAAGGTGTCACAGGAAACTGTCTGAAACAGAGCTTTTCTTTCAGACACTAAAACCAGGCCTGAGAAGAGTTATGGTATTACTTTCAGAGAACTCAGACCTTCCCTGTTCACCCTGGAATTTTGGATCACTGTTCCCATACTGTAACTCAAAGCACAGAGCCTCCTCTTTGCCCAAGCAGTAATTCTAACTCAGAATGCTGGGGTTGGATGGCACAGAGAAGCACAAAATGTGTTTTGAGGCTGGCAGGTGCCCTGTAAGGTATTCATGACAAAGAGAATGCTTTGCTGAATGAGAAATGTGAAGATGAACTACAGAAATAGTGAAGAGAGACTATTTTCATGGGCCTGGAGTGACATGACAATGGGAATGGGTTCAAACTGACAGAGGGCAGGGATAGATGGGGTTCTGCGGAGAAATCCTTCTTTGTGAGGGTGGTGTGGCCCTGGCACAGGGTGCCCAGAGCAGCTGTGGCTGCCCCAACCCTGGAAGTGCCCAAGGCCAGGTTGGACATTGGGTCTTGGAGCAGTCTGGGACAGTGGGAGGTGTCCCTGTGATGGCAGGGGCTGGAAGTGGATGGGCTTTAAGCTCCTTTCCAACCCAAACCATTCTGAGATTCCACAATTTTATACAAATATATATAAACTTTTATTCTGTGCTGGCTTGGCTGCTTGTTTAGAAGTCTTGAGGCAAATATCCAAAGCAGTTGAGCAACTCAAGCATTTTCTGTGGTGGCCTGGGACACAGAACCCTGGGAATGTCTATCCCAGGGAAACCTGGGATAATGGAAGGTATCCTTGCCCATGGCTGGGGGAGGCACTGGATGGGTTTAAGGTCCTTCCAACCCCAGCCATTCTGGGATTCTATGAAATGATGGACAGCAAACCTTTTCTGCACATTCTGTGTCTGACTGCAGGTGAGAGAAGCTTATCTGCAGTTCATGATCACCATCGCCAAAATGATCCGGGAAGACAAGAATGTGTCCAGAGATGATTCCTTTGTCCAAGAGGAAATGGCAAAGGTCATGGAGCTTGAAACAGAGATTGCAAATGTGAGTAGAGAGATCAAGAATGCCTCAGGAAGCTGTGGGGGACAAGGGGTGAGGGGGAAGAGTCTCTTGCTGCTTTGTGCAGCAGTTTTCAACGCACCAGAAAGCCCACAGCACAGAACAATGTGCGGGAAGAAGATTTTTTTTGTGCCATGAGCAGCCCAAAAATCAGAGCCTCTGTGTCTCTAATTCTGCCTGCTGTGTACACTGCTGCTGGGCTGCTCCAGCCACAGCCTTATTTCTATCTGGAACTCTTCTAAAGCAGGATAATTCATCTCCTGCTGACCATGCACTGGGGTAACACCAGGGCAGGCTCCCTTGCGTCCTTAATGACCCACAGCACCCTAAAAATCCCCCAGAGGAGGCTTCCATTCTAAAGAGGACAGAAGGAACCACTTGGCTCAACATACCCCTGAAACATTATTGAAAAGGGGGCACCCAGGTTCCTGTACTGAATTTTTTGAAGCAGCACTGGGCACAACCAAATGATTTTCCTTTTCCCAAACAAACTAGTTAATCTGAATATTATTGGAGTGTGTATTTGTGCACCTGCATGTGATTTCAGCCACTGATATTTCTGTCAGCTGATTGCAGTAATAACCTTGTGAATGTCTTCAGGCCACGACCCCAGCAGAGGAAAGGCACGATGTGACCTTGTTGTACAACAAAATGACCTTAGCAGAGCTGCAGGAAAAGTTTGCATTCAATGTAAGTGTTTCATGAGCAGTCTCATACCTCAAGTCTCTTAATTCCATGCCAGTTGGAAATGGCTTTGTGAATTTATCAGTGCTTCAACAAAGAGGTACAAAATCATTCCCATTCCTAATTTTGTCTTCAGAATTCCTTCAAAAGCTTTGTCCTACTGAACAGCTGCATTCAAGGTCATAAGACCATCAAAAGTCCAGTTACTGAGGCATTTAATCATGCAACATTGGAATGTCTCTCTGTCTGCCTAGGAATTTAACTGGACCTTCTTCATCCAACGTGTCATGTCTTCAGTAAGTGTTCAGGTGGACCCCGAGGAAGAGGTGGTTGTGTATGGCATGCCTTATCTGCAAGAGCTGAAAGCAATTATCTCCAAGTACTCAGCCAGGTAAAGAAACTGCACGATAGGTAGGACAAAAGGCACAGAAGGATTGCTGAAATGTCAATTATTGGACCCTCTTGCTAGTTCTGAGCTTCTGAGGAAAAATGACACCCCTGGAGAATACAGGAATTGCCTTTGGAGGTTTCAAAATCTAAATATTGCAGTACAAGGTGTCTTACTTGCTGCTTGCTTAGAAAAGGTTAAATGGGAAGAAAAAATACATGACAGGCTTAGCTCTTGTTACATTCTAGAAGGAAGAAAAATAAGAAATTAATCCCAAGACAGACATGACAGCCCGGTCCTCAGGCTGGATGACTCTGCAGTTAAATGAGATGCTGTGAAACCCAGGACTGGCAGCAATTATTTCCTTCCTTGTCTCCATCCAAAACTGAGATTCCCCTCTGCCTGCCTGCACTAGTGCTGGTTTTTAGAGGGGATTAAGCTCAGCTTCGCTTTCCCACACAGCACCATCCAGAACTACCTCATCTGGCGGCTGGTGATCGACCGGGTCAGCAGCTTGAGCCGGCGCTTCAAGGACGCTCGGGCCAGCTACAGGAAGGTATTTCCTCTCTTCACAAAGAGGAGAGCACAACTGCCACCAAATCCAGCCTGGTCAACACAATAACCCTGTGCAGAGAGATGAACTTAGAGCTCCCTCCCAGCCCAAACCATCCCAGACTCTGTGATTACATCACGGAATCCACAAACAAACCCAATGCCGGCGGTGGAAACCCTTGGGTTAATTTAGGCAAAGGTCTGGAGGAGCTGCAGGGGCAGGGTTAATGCTGGGCTCTGGTGCTGCAGGCCCTGTACGGGACGACGCTGGAGGAGGCGCGCTGGAGGGAGTGCGTGAGTTACGTCAACAACAACATGGAGAACGCGGTGGGAGCGATGTATGTCCGGGAGACTTTTGCTGGTGAGAGCAAGAGGATGGTATGTAGTTTACCCTTCGTACTACTGAACATCCACAATGCCCACAGCGCCTGTTCCCCCTGGTGTGAGCTCCCTGTTTTGTGCCTGGGAGAGTTATGCACCAGTCAAGAAGGTGCAAGATCTCATTCGTGATGCTCTTTTAGATGCTCAGTACCACGGTTTGGAGCACAGAATTTGGAGACATCACCTTCCACCAGGAAGCTTTTCATCCCTCCTTAGCTGTGCCTGGGAATAGGGCACGTGGATGATGAGTGTCTCCCTGGCTCTCTTTCAGGTCCGAGATTTAATAGAGAAGATCCGTGAAGTGTTCGTGGAGACTTTGGATGAGTTACAGTGGATGGATGAGGCATCCAAGGAGAAAGCTCGTGAGAAGGTCAGAGATAACTAGGAACTTCAATATTCCCTTATGAACATAAAATATTTGAAATTTTCTAGTATCACCATTTCCAGTTTCTCCACAAACAAAAGGAAAAGAGGACATTAATATCCTGTTACATTGTCCTCTCCTTTCAATCCTTTGTTAGCCCACATCAATAAAAATACCAACTGGATACAATGCAATTCCTAAAAAAAAACCCATTTCCAACTTTTAAATGACCTCAGGACCATCAGCATCATTCCAAAGCCAATAAAGAACCCCAAACATTTAACTATTCTTTGTATTGAAACTTTAGTAAAAACAACAACCCTACAACAACACACCAAAAAAACCCACAATTAAGAGGAAACATTCAACTCTTTTCTTCCAGGCAATGGCAATCAAAGAACAAATTGGCTACCCAGATTATATTTTGGAAGATCAGAATGAGAAACTGGACCTGGAATATGCCAATGTAAGTGTTTTGTGCACATCCCACTAAATACTTCAAAATAAACACCTGCATTTGCTTTCTTGCCCCTGGAATATTTGTACCTGTGCAACTGCCCTTTCCAAGGACATTGAAATGAACATATTAATAAATAATTAGTGCAAAAGAAACAACTATTCAGTGAAACCATACAACCAAAACATTCTTTAGAGGACATTCAGTGGGACGAGGAGTTCCTCTTCCTGCTCAGCTGACCAATGTACTTGGATCCCTGTTTGTGCAGTTAAACTTCAGTGAACACAACTACTTTGAAAACATCCTGGAAAACTTGCGAGCTGGAGCCCAAAAGAGCCTGAAAAAGCTTCGAGAGAGAGTTGACCAAGATATGTGAGTTTCCAGACAGAGTCACAGACACAACCTAGATTCTGGGTTAATGGTGGGGGTTTTTAACTCATACCTGGGAATGCCTGTGGCTGAGATAATCAAGGAATTAAACAATTCCAAGGTAAAGTGAAAAATATTTTTGCCCTTGAATGTTGTGTGTTTGGGATGAAAGCTGCCCATAAACAAGACACCAGGTATTTCCGGGTATCAGGAATTCCTTATAGCTGTGATCAATGCACCCCTTTTCCTACATTAATCCTTTCCTTATATAATCTCCTTATAAGGATTTTCCTTCTTGTTACGAGGCACTTCTTTCTCCTAACAAGGAAATTATATTTCTTTATATATCCGTATATACATTCCTGATGATATATATATATATATAATCCCTGAAAGGATTGTATTCTTACAATGCTTTCCTATATACCTTGCATTTTTTAACCAGAATTAAATTTCAAAAATGTCGGAGGAAAAAAACGCATCATGACTAACTGTGCGCAACATTTATTTTTAGATGGATAATCGGAGCTGCAGTGGTCAATGCATTCTATTCCCCCAACAGGAACCAGATAGGTAGGTTTAAACACTTTTAACCAGCTAATTTTATCCACACAACTGTGCAGGTCTGCATCCAGAGGTAAACCTGCCTGTACCCATCCAGGAATTCTGGGCCAGGCTGCTGAGCTCAAGCACTTTGCTGATGAATATTCAGCTCCCCCTCCTTGGCAGGTGTGGTTCATACCCTGTCACTGGACAGCCCTGGGTTTGAAAGCCTGGGACAGCACCAGTGCCAGCTCCCAGAGAACGCTCCCAGGGTGTCCCGGGCTGCTCCTGCTCCTGCTCCTACGTTCTGAGAGCACATGGGGCAGCTCCCCAGTCTGCTCTGGGCATGTGGCACTGGAATCACACTGCGAGGAGCCACCCCAGACTGCAGAAACTGCCTCTGCTCCCAGAGCATCAGCAGTGTGAGCTCTGCAGAGCTGCTGGGCTGCCCTTCGTTGTTCTTAGCACAGGAGCCCCTCAGACCCTGCCTGGCTCCCTGTGCTCCCTGAGCTCAGACATCATGCAGGAGCTCAGGTTAGAACTGCTGAGTCTCTGCTGAGCTCTGAGCAGCCCCAGCAGCAGAGACAGTAGATAATTCCCTCCAGAAGTGCTTATTCAAATTCCCAGACTGCTAGGAAGATCTGCGACTCAACTACTGATATCAGAGAAGGACAAATCATGGGGGTTTAGACCAGACAGTAACTGCATCCGGCTCCCAGGGCAAAGGCCAAGGGCGGAAACAGCCCAATCTACCAACAGTCACAACAGAAAACTTCTGCCATTGCTAAAAGCAGAAACACCCAAATTGCTGATAATTTAGCCCTCTGACCTTACCTAAAATGTGTTTCCCTTTGTGCAGCTTCCACTCACCTCCATCCTGCAGGTACAGCTGCACCAGGACCTTCAGCCATGGCAGGGCCCTCCTGGGGGCTTTACTGGGGGCCAACCTCAGCTCCCAGTTCATCCCCATTTGTTTTACACAGATTGGAATCAGCTTTCCAGGCAGGGAACTCAGGTCCTGAAGCCACCTGGTTCCTCTCCAGCTTTGTCCTTATAAATCATACAAAAGTAACTCATTTAAGTAACTTGGAGATGAATATGCCTGTGTAAAAATCCAAGCACAACCACCCAGAGTAGTGTGCATGTCACTTAAATTCTGTTTCTTCATGTCTCTAGCTTGAGAAAACAATTTTCCACACTTCTCTGTCTTACTGCAGTCTGGCTTATGCATTTCTCCACTAAATTGTATGGATAAAACCTGTGTAGCCAAAAGTGTTTTGTCTCTGAATTAACTAGTTGCAATATGATTTCAATATCTCCCTTTCTATTGATATAGAAAATATCTCATTAGAGTGAATTACTGCCAGTCTGAATTCCTCTAGAAGCATTTATGCTTTTCAGCTTGTGTAGAAGGGGTGAAAAGCACATCCCATGGCTCTGGATAAGGTTTTTGCCAGCAGACTAAGGCAGAAGAGATCTCATATTGCCCTCCTCAACTGGGATTGAGTGCCCTTGGTGGTCTGTAGGAATCACTGCTGTGCACGTTTTACACTCCAGGTGTTGGTGGTACCATTTCTGACCTCTCCTTAACCCAAATAAAGCAATAAAACCTCCATTACCTCCCCTATAAAATGGCTCTGACACACAAACTGTGCCTATCTCCAAAGGACAGCTCCTAAACATTCTGTTCTTGACTCACTGCAGCAAACATTATGGACCAAATTAGGCTAAGCTTAAAGTAAATGCTGCTTGGGCTCAAACAGGGAGATATTGAAGCTGCAGATGTGCTAAATTAAACCTTTATTAACTTGTCATTTTCCATTTATCAAGAGAGAAACAATTTCACATGAAGCATGAGCTTGTTTCTAATCATTTTATATTTTCTGTTCTTTCCTGACCCTTACACCAAGCAAACAATCTGTCTGCCAGGCATGCAAAAACAAAGCCACCTTACAGCATTTCCCTCTTTCTCCCTGTCTTTGCAGTTTTTCCTGCTGGGATTCTCCAGCCCCCCTTCTTCAGCAAACACCAGCCCCAGGCCCTGAACTTCGGAGGGATTGGGATGGTTATTGGGCATGAGATCACTCATGGGTTCGATGACAACGGTGAGGAGATGACTGAAAAAATGTTATTATTTCTGCTAAAACTTGTGGCATGGCAGGAATTAGTGCGCTGGGACTGAAGATCCCTGTACAGTCACACCCAGCTCAGCAGCAATAGGAGCACACTGGGAACACTCTGTGGAAGGTTTTGCAGGGAATGTTTCCTGAACAGAGCACAAGAAATAAGCAGACTTTAAAAATAAACTGAGGCAATGATAGTTCTCAGGAAAAAAATGTCATTTTTACAGCATCATCGGATCAGAAACACATAGCAGGCAGATGCATGCGCTCCTGAATATAGTGAAATCTGTGAACAACATTTTTGGGAGAGAACAAATGTCAGTAGTGCCTTGAAATCCCAGGACACTTTGTTTTTCAATACAAATGCTTGAAAGCTTTTAATTTTCTATAAACCTCAGTTCTGTCACGTGGCCACACAGAACCAGCACCTCAGACACCTCAGAGGTGAGAGAAGGTTTCGTTATATGATATCTGCAAAATCCACTTGAAAATAAAACCAGGCCCTGGAGCTATACCTGAAGTCAGGGTGCTGACTGAACAGGAAATCAGGGAACAACAGAAACCACAATTCCATTGCCTTGTGACAAAGAGAATAAACTGTGCCCAAAATATTTCTGAGCATCTACATTCAAGGAGGAAAGAGGAAGGGAGAGCAGCTCCAACACCCCAGGTGCTACACTGGAAAAGTGGCAGCTTCAAAATCTTGCTCAAAACTTCCCTTTTATCCCTGGGTTTTCCTGCAGGTAGGAATTTTGACAAAGATGGGAACATGCTGGACTGGTGGAGCAACTTCTCAGCTCTGCATTTCAAGGAGCAGTCCCTGTGCATGGTGCACCAGTACGGGAACTACACCTGGGAGCTGGCCGGGGGACAGAACGTGAGTTACAACCAGGACCAGCCCAGGAACAGCTCTGGGTGTGCACAAATAATGTCTTTAACAGGGGATCCCTATGGGGGATAAGCACAAATCCCAGCTACTGCAGGTAACTCTCCTGGGAGCAAGGCACAAGGGTTGTGATAAATTGGGGACACTGGTGTGGCCCAGAAAGCCCAAGGGGTGTGTGCAGTGATGTTCTGTCCAGCAGCAGCCCAAGTTCTGTCCATGTTATATTTGTACATGTTCTGTTCCAATCTACAGCTTTTACCCTGTCATTTGTTTAATTTCATTCTCTTCTTTCTTGTCCCAGCACAAAGTCACAGGTTCCCTTTGCTCCAGGCTGTTGTATGACTGACCTGTGGTTCTTAGCATTGCTGATTTTACTGACAATAGAGTAAATAAATGAATATTTTTACAGGTCAGTGGCATAAGCACATTAGGAGAAAATATTGCAGATAACGGAGGAGTCCGACAGGCCTATAAGGTAATCATCAAACACCTTGTGAGTTAACTTTACCTGGCATCCAGCAATGGGAGGATTTGTTCTGGGCTAAAAAAAATGACACTTAACACATTATTACCATATTCCAAAAGCTGAAGCCTCAGTTGTACACCTGGAAGTTCATGTGCCTATGGCTTGCTGCCATTCTGGCACCAGGAGCAGCCCAAAGGTGGAGCTCAGGTGTGAGCAGGGAATGCTCTTTCCTACAAAGAACCCTCACAGATGTCACAGTAAAACCTTTGGTGTTTTGAGTATGGTGTTAAGGGTGCTTATAGAACATCCTGAAATTTCAGAAATCTAAATTCCAACCCTAAGGAACATCATTTCAGTTAATTATTTCATTAGGATTGTTCTAAAAGCCATCAGAGACGTGGTGGAGCCATGTGGGGTGACACAAACTGCCTGCACAAGGAATCCGTGGATGTTCTGTGGTGCTCGATCTCTTTTTATCCTCAGCTCTCCCTTTTGTTTTGTGCTTTGGGACTGTCAGCACCTGAGAGGCTGCAGGAACAGAATGTTGGGAATTAACCAGCGTGGGGGCACATTAACTTGTCTCCATCGTGTCAATATACCTAAAAAAAGCAAATTGGCCAATTAATGTGTGACAATAACAGGTAATGGGTTTAACACTAAGCAAGGTTGTTATCTGCTATTTAATGAGCAGTTACCTGAAGAGAGAAAAACCATCACTATAGAGAAGCAGAGGAGACTTAACACTTTATTTCCAGATACAAATTCCTATAGAAGGAGTTTATGAAGCCAACAGTGCTTATGCTGACAGCTTTTTCATAAAATTCTCTGCACTGTTTGTATTAGAGAGAGAAAATTTATATGAATAGAGACGAGAAACGCGCTGGTTAATGCATGGGGTGACTAAAATCCCTCCTCCCAAAACAACATTTGAAATCCACCTTCCTGCTGCTCCTGTGAGTTGATCTGTGATCATTTCCAGGCCTACTTGAAGTGGCTGGAACGGGAAGGGAAGGAGCCAAAGCTGCCTGGACTGAACCTGTCCCACAAACAGCTTTTCTTCCTCAACTTTGCCCAGGTGAGAACACACAGGGTTGTGCCTCAGGCCCTTGGACTCTGTTGGAGGAAACACCTGGCGGAAATCAAGAGCAGATAGATCTGTCCCAGAGTATCACATCTTGATCCAAGACCTTGATAAAACAAAAGCTAATTAGTAAATAATTGCATCTATTCTGCCTCTCTATAAAATACACCCCAATGACATCACAGCAAACTGGGATGGCTCTTAGGAAAGCCACAGAGAGGGTTCCCAACATGAATTCCCATTAATACTGACCCACTAATGATGAATCTCCCTGTCCAGGTTTGGTGTGGTTCCTACAGACCAGAATATGCCAGTCAGTCCATAAAGACAGATGTTCACAGCCCTCTGAAGTACAGGTGGGTTTTACTCATTTACTAACTCACAACTCACATCTTCAACCCCTTGCACCACAGCGGCACAGAGAGTCTGATAACGCACAAGATAACTCCAGACTGACTACCAGATTTTCTCCCACTGCTGGGGAGCACATGCCTGCACCTGACTTGGTGAATGTGCCAACCCAGAGGGGATGGAGCACGACCAAAGCCACTCTATTCTGGCATTTCATTGCTCATATTACCTGTATTTCCTAAAGCATCCCAAATTCTGAAGTGAAATCAAGTTCAGAGGATCCAAACCGCTTTGTGTCCCCCAGAACAGCAATTTCCATGTCAATGAGTCCCTTCTCTTTGTTTAGGGTGATGGGCTCCTTGCAGAACTTTGAAGCCTTCTCCGAGGTGTTCCACTGTAAGAAGGGCACGGCCATGCATCCCGCCGGGAAGTGCCGGCTGTGGTAACCGCGGACGGGGCGCTCTGGTGACACCACAACAGCTCGTGGCAGGGATGTGCCCGCTGTTCTGCTGCTCAGGCACAGCCAGGGCTGCCGGGCAGCCGCTGCAGTGAGAGCCAAGGAAGCACTCAGCTCTCCCGGTGCCAGCGGGAGGCACACAGGGATCGCGGGGATCACAGGGATGGAGCCGGGACTGGCGGGCTGTGCCAGAGGCCGCGCTGTGCTCCCGGCCACAACGACTGTTTCCAGCGACATCCTGACTGTTACTAAGACACCGCATCAGGGCTACAAGGACTAATTCTTACACGAGAACAAAACCAACAAGCAGCCACGAATCTATTTTTCAGAGAGGAATAATAATTTTAATATGTCAGCTCCACTTTCTGGGGCTCAGCAATGCTGTCTGAGAGGTTCTGGTTCCGTTTCTGGTGCATTCTTCCCCAGAGCAGGTCAGAGCCTGGTGTAAACTCTCGTGCTGTCTGTGCCCCTGCACTTTGATCACTGCTTTGTTGTCATGGGTTGCTATTTGTCGTGCCATGTCACACAGTGAGCTCTATGTCAAGACGCCTGTCGCGCTCTCCTCCTGCACTTGAGTTCCTCTGCTCCAAAGAACCCCTTTCAAGTGAGGCATCACTACAATTATCACATTTTAGGAGTACAAATTCTGTCTTTATGGTTAAATTACAGGGTCCCACCCTTCAGAGATATATTTAAAATTATGCTTATTCTTGTAGAAAGTGTATAAAATACCTTTTGCCAAATAGCAGACATGTATCCATGGAAACAATTAAGCTGGTTTTAATCTTGTGCCTTTTTATTTTGCCATAGGCTATTTTTCAGTATTTACACTTGAAAATGTAACATGTATTAATTTTTAATAAAATTCAAAAGAAAAAATCATGGTGGCCATTTCAGCAAGGATTTCTCTGTGGAGAGGTATGGAGGGCTTTCCTTCATAAGCATCCTACTACAATGAGAATATTTTAAACTTCCAACATTTAATAGTGAGTTTTGAATATTATTCCAGCACATGCTTTTCTTTCTAGCGCAGGAATCACTTGACAGCCAGGCAGTAACTGCCTGTGTGACTCTGCAAAATCATTGAGCCCTGCAGATGGGCCACTAAAGGTTCTGGCACATGCAACTGTTAAAGGATAATTAAAATGTGCCTGGAAGGGTTAATTCCAAGTGACCATCACAGCACATGGAAGTTACTCTATTTTTTCATGTAAGTTTATCCCATCTCCCACCTGCAGAACATTTCCCAGCTGCCAGTTTGTGTCCGTGCCAAGTGCAGGAGCTCCAACCTCCCCTTCCAGCCCCACTGATCCCGGTGCTGTGGCCACACACGGACTGGAGATAAGAGGCAGGCTCCCAATCCCCAGGAAACGGCCCTGAATTCCTCCTGACCACTGTGTTACCTTTCCACAACCATAAAATGCTTCTGCCCTGCGGGAAGTTCTCTACTCAGAGGTGTTTGCTGCACTTTAGACTCGTAGACAATGAAGCCTCAGGGAAGCTTTATTACATATGTAGGGAAAGAAGGAAGAGCCTGATGTTTGCCAGGAGGAATCCGAAGCCTTTCCTTCTCCCATGCTGCCACCTGGTGACAAATCCCACTCCAGCTCCTAAAAGGCCAGAATTCACATCCAACAGGAGCAAATTTCAGACTCCATTGAACCACAGTTGGTGCAGACATCAAACCCTGCAAAACAACTCATTTTTAGTTGGTAGATGAATGATCCTGGTTGATGCTGCAGCTCTGTCCCTGGCTGTGCAGAGCTCCCAGCTCACCTACAGCAGCTTCCACCTGGAAGTGAGCTCACTGGAAATCATAATTATGGGGCTGGAGGACAGGCATTTCTTTACCAAAACATCTTTGGAGAAACTTCTGCCTAAAAATTAATAAATCCCTCCTCCTAATTACAACACTTACTGAACAACAGCAATATTTAACTCCTTTCCCTCCTTAAGAGCTGCTTTCACTGCTGTTTATTTAAAAGTTCACCCCAGTAAAACGGTAACACTGAATACCTCAAGATCCAATTGCCTTCAACAATAACAAGAAGTCATTATCAGATTTTAAAAAAATCCAAAACAGAACTTAGCAGAAAATGTTTGTAGCACAGAGATGAGTGAAGGTGCCTTGTCACTGTTCTGTGAATTTTCTCCGTTTGGGGGTTTGGTTTTGTCTTGAAAGTTTTTCACTCAACAATCACAGTGGCCTCTCCTGAGTGTTGTGGTGGGATGAGCAGTGGTTAACAATTAGCAACTTCCACAATTGCAAGTGTTGGAAAACAACCAACCCCTGCAATGAAACATCAATCAGCTACAAAAACAAAAAAAAAAATCGGCAAAAAATAATTGTGTTTTCCAAATTTCTGTCTTTACTGCCCACTGTGACACAGTCAGGAAGCCAGACTAGCCAAAAAAGCAGCAAGCGCAAAACCAGCAGTAGATTTGCTGGGTGCTCCTGGTATTTTCAGAAAGAAAAGTTAGAAAATAATTTATTGATTGGTCACGTATTTGACCACCAAAAGCAAACCAAATTCTCAGGAGACACACAAGAATCAGCCTCTTTTTAGGTTCAGACCCCTCCCAAATTTTGGAATTGTGGCATTCCTTTTCAGAATCAGCCTTTTTTAGGTTCAGATCCTTCCCAAACTTTGGAAATGTGGCACTGCTTTTTGTACAAAAAGAGCTGGGGGTGACAGAAACTGGAGGCAGTTTGCCCTTCCACAATTACTGCAATGCTCAGGTTTTCAAAACATAAGAATGGGACCAGTATTTGCACTTGAAAACCAAATCCCACCCTAAAAATCACAATGGTTTTATTCTTAGGACTGTAACAGAAAGGGTTTCTTCATGGACAGATCTACCTGTGTACAGCTGAGACTTTTTTAAGGAATTTCAAAGCATTCCCTGAACCCTTCCACTTTCCATTGCCCGCAGCTTTTCCCATCAGAGCTGTGATTTTGCACAGCCATTCCTATAAACCACAGAGTTTCCAAAACATCACTTTACTCTGCAAAAACACACAGAACTAATTCTGCTGAAAAAACTAATACAGTTTAAAAAAAAACAAAAAACTTAAGAAGTTGTCTATGATATTTCCCTTAAGCAAAAAGCCAACGTTTCCCATTTTTTCCATTCCTCATGGTCATGTGGATGCCACCGCCCAGATGTCCCAGCACACCCATCCAGGGCCTTTCTCTGTGCCTCTGAACATTCTTCCACGTCTCATTTTACAGACAATTCTGATAAGTAAAGCATTTCTATCCTCACCAAATCCTTCCTTAAAAAACATCCACAGGGATGCTCTTCCAGCATAATCCTTTTCCTTAAGGTAAAGCCAACAGCCACATAACACAGAGTTTTCTCTTCTGCAGGTACCAGGAAAGTTCTTTCACAGACAGAATATGTTTTCTTTAGTAAAAACTTTATTTTTAGACACAGTGGACACAGAGGATATTAACTTTCTTTACTAAAAGCTACATGGTTCTTCCTGTGAAGAATTCCTTTTCCCAGCAATATCGTCTTTTCTCCTAAAAACTGAAAAATTTGTACAAAAATACTTTTGGAAACAGCATTGTGTATTATGCAGAATGTTTAAAAGGGGAAAAAAAAAAACCAGTTTTTTTTCCCACCAACAAGCAACAGTGGAATAATTAATGCATACCAAGTGTCAACTGTCCATAGGGGAAGAAGAAAAGTCCAGGCATTCCACACAGCCCACTGCTCCTGAAGGGGATGTAAAAGGGAAGAGCTTTCCAGCCCCTGATGACACTCCCAGTGTCTTGATCACTCGGCTATTGCAGACTCTCATGCTTCACAAGATGCCACTGGGCTATTTCATTAACTCCTTTGCAAACCCTCCTTTTCATTTTCAAGCTGCCTTTCTCTCCATGACAATTTAGGAAAAAAAAAAAAAAGAAAAAGAAAAAAGGAGGTTGTGCTTGGGTTATTTAACTATCCCCATTGTCTGTCACAGTTCAAATAATGTCCAATTCAGGCCTGGTTTCTTCAGGGTCGGCACCAACTTCCTGCACAGGAGCAGTTGTTTGATCCCCTTTCTCCTCGTTAACATCAAAACCTGCCCATGCTGTTCATGTTTTG
The DNA here is from genome assembly GCA_013397315.1 of Donacobius atricapilla. Taxonomy (NCBI): domain Eukaryota; kingdom Metazoa; phylum Chordata; class Aves; order Passeriformes; family Mimidae; genus Donacobius; species Donacobius atricapilla. The sequence continues at coordinate 460,405 of WBMY01001227.1, forward strand.
TGACACGTCAAAGGAAAACACAGAGTATGAACAGTCAGCTTTTATCAGCTTTTATCAGCTTTTATCAGCAAATCCTACTCTTTCCACTCTAACAGCCAGGCTTCTCTCTTAAGAGCACGAACCACTGTTGGGTCACTCACAAATCAGACTGTGATGTATTACCCAAAAAGAGAGACCTCTGACTCCTGCACTGCTGCAAAGGAAAGGAAACAGTCCCACCAAGGAATGAGGGGAATTTTCATCTGAAGAACTAAGACAATTCTTCAGGATGTTATTACAAAACTACCCATTTACAATCATGTTCTTCATCTTAATTGGGCACAGAACTTTTTCCTCCTTTGCCAGGTATCTGTGAGGGCAGCTGCACCAGCCAGCAGAACCACAGAGACAAGGATTGCCATGATTGCTGTCAGAGGTAGAGCAAGGGAAGTGTTCTGCTCCTCAGGTGTGATGTGAGAAAAGAAATAATTTTGGTAGTATCTGTCCCTGGAACTGCTGCCCTGTTTTCCACACCTCACAAACGTCTTCCTGACTTGGTGGGCAATCCAAGCGGGAGCTGGCTCTTTCCTCTTTGCTTTAATGCTTGTAAGTGCAAAATTATTCTCCTCAGAAGCAAACTGTCAGCTGTTCTACTCTAGATAAGGGATGTGTCACCTGAAACCCAGGTACCAGGAGTGTGCTGCTCTCCATGGCTCCAGATCCAGCTCTCTGCTGGAGCCACTCTGAGAGCCTCCCACACAGTGACAAGTTTGGATGAGAGGCTGAAAGCTAAATCTGTCATGTCAATGAGCTTAAAAAGAGAGGAGTTCAGCTGTTCTCAAGAGTAGGAACAGGACTCCACACTTGGAGCTTTACTGAAAGGAGGATGCTGCTGTTTGGAAGAGACCAAAATGCAGACCCAACAGCCTCACTCACGCAAAAGGAATCCGAGCTGCTTCCCTGGGCAGTGAGGTGCAGTTCTCACACATGCAGGCTGCGGTGGAGGTGCTAAGAGGACAAACTTCACACACGTTGTCCTTGGGGTTTGTGCCTAGAAGGGAGAGGCCCACAGGATTTCTCTGTGCCTCTGGCTAAGGGGGCTTTGGCACAGTCTTTGAGACCAAATGATTCCTGCAGAGACCCTTCACCACAGGCAGCAGCCCATACACTTCTGCATTTCACGCAGGGAAAAAGCATAAAGTGCTCTTGGCCACATCACACTGGGTGCCCACAGGGCACAGCCAGCGCTCCAACAGTGCCACCGACACCATGGCGAGGACCTCGGGGCATCACAGGGACCAGGTTACACCGCAAGAACCGGGCCCCTGAGGCCAGTTCCTCATGGCTGCTGAGGCGGTTTCCCCTCACGGCAACCGAGGTTGTTTCTCCTCGTGGTCCGTGAGGCGGGTCCCTCACGGCCCCTCAGGTGGTTCCTTCATGGCCACCAAGGCAGGTCCCTCACGGCCCCTCNCCCTCACGGCCGTTCCCTCACGCTCCCTGGTCTCCTCACTCGCCATCCTCACGGTGCCCCGGCAGGGGTCCCCGCAGGACGCCAAAGCGAAAGAAGGCATGGAGGAAGGGGACGGGAATGGGAAGGGAACGGAAGGGAAGGGGATTGGAAGCCGCCGGGCTGTGCGGCTCGGATTCCCTCAGCGCTTCCCGCCCTCCCGGCCGGCCACAGCGGGGCAGGCGTTGGCAGGGAGAGGAATATGCCCGGA
>WBMY01001227.1:462713-484375 GCA_013397315.1 Donacobius atricapilla
CCCTCAAATCCTGGCAAACCAAGCCCTCAAATCCTGGTACAAACTCCTCTATACCTGGCACAAACCCACCCCTCAAAACCTGGCATAAACCAAGCCCTCACATCCTGGTAAAAACCAAGCCCCTCAAATCCTGGTAGAAGCCCCTCTAAATCTGGCATAAACCAAGCCCTCAAAACTCGGCTTAGGGGGCTAAGTCTGTGAACAAACGGTGTGGAAGGAGGACTCAGGTTCTGGGCAGTTGCTGCTCAGGTGAGGGATTTGGGGACAGGAGGGGCATTGAGTGAGGAAATGCTCGGTAGGATTCTGCAGGAATCTGTGTGACAGGAGCATTCCCTGAGGTTTGGGGTGACTCACATGGTGGGATTCACGAGACTATACGGGGTAAATATGAATAGGAGTTCCTTGAGCTTTACGAAAAACTCATTTCTTCAGAATGACATTAACTTTTCTAAGAGTGCAAGCAGCTGCACATCCCTCGGATGGAGAGCACCCACACAGAAGTTGCACACAAATGCATTTTATTGCTCTCTACACACACAGAGACGCATACACAGTATGCAGGTGAGCCATAGGGCAGTCCCAGCACTGGGAGAAACACCATCCACCAGGAATTTAACCACTCAATACAGATAAAAATCATTATTATAATGAAAATGCTAAAAAAAGCATAGCTTACACCCAAAATGTATAACATTGACAAATCAAGCCTGTTACCTACTACTTTTCTTTAACATAAAGCAATAACATACTCTTTTTCTAAATTGAAAAAAGCATCAAAAAGTAGAAATATTCCACATAGTTTCCTAACTCCTGGTCATCCCTCACACTGTATATACAGGACTATGAAAGGGCCATAGGGCAGAAATCCAAACCAAAACCAACCCCATTTTTGATGCTGCACAACTGACAAGCAAACAGAGAGAAATACTTTAACCAAGTGTGCATGAACCAAAGGGAATAAATTTATCCTCCAGAGTGACTGAGCCAACAGAGTTGCCAGTCAAGCCAGAGCAGAGCTGATGGCTCTTACTGGGAATATTAGAGAAAATCTCCTACAGCAATGCCTGTCCATCACAACTGTAACATTTACAAACACCCTCCTTCATTCTGAAGGCGTTGCCCCTGCCTGGGCAGCACTGCACCAGTGCCTACCCAGCTTCAGCACTAAACAGAACACCTCAACTTTTGCCAGAGGATCCCAAAAAAGTCAAAAGCATGGCATTCTCTCATACATAAATAAAACACAGGGGGAAATAAAGTTCCCTACAGGAGAGAGGATCAGAGCTGGACTATCAGATGGAGTCAGATCCTTCCTCTGGACTGTCACAGGTCCCTGCAGTGAGGACTCCCCCGACTACCAGGGCCTCCAGAGAGGGCTGCTGTCCTTTGGAGACACTTGTTTCAGGGCACCGGCGTTCCCAGGGGAGAAGGAGACCTCTGGAGCAGCTGACTGGCTCTTCTGGAAGTGGCTTAAAAGTTTGGTCTGTGTTTCAGTTCGGACTTTGTGGAGAGAGAGGAAATAGAAAGCTTCTTGCAAACACCTGGAATAGCCCTCTCTGAAGTCAAACTGGGAGCTTTTATGGAAGGACCCTGCAGCTGAAGAAGGGAAGAAAAGAGGGAGAGGAAGAAAGAAAAGTTTAGAACACTTGTTCATGGCTCGAGATTCATACAACAGTCACAGATTTGCAGTAAAATGGAGACTGAAAGAAAACTCAATGCTTACTCTTCATCTGCAGCTGGCTCTGCTGCTTCAGGTAGCTGACAGCCACTTCCAGGATGTCGGCTTTCTCCAGCTTGGAGTTGGGCTGGTGCCTCTGGAACTCCTTCTCCAGGAGCAGTTTCAGCTGCTCGATGCTGCTGTTAATCCGGTCCCGGCGCATTTTCTCCACCACCGGCTTCCTGAGCTGTAAAAAGCAAAGGAAAAGAGACCTGTTATTAAAGGATCCTCTCCCTGACACTCCTCAGGGCTGTTTGTTGCCCACCACTGCTCCTAAACAGAGTGAGGCAAGGTCTCAGCTGGTGTGCTCTGCTCTGCCTGCACTTACTTTGTTTTTCTCCTTTGGTGTCAGCAGGTTGTCGGGCTCCAAGAAAACGGTGCTGGGAGCCATCTGTCCTGAGCAGAGAGATCCTGGAGTGGAATCCAGCAGAAACGTGTTGCTGGAAGCTGCCTGTGCCCGATCTTTATACTGTCCCAGCCCTGAGCGAGTGTGTGGGTCTGCGGCTCGGTGGCGTTTCCCACACTCGCCAGCCAATCCGGGCCACGGGCAGCACAATGGGAGAAGCAGCTATTCTTGCATGCTCCAGTGGCAGTGAATAGCCCGCGGATAATGACCTTCTCCCAGATGAGCAGGTGGGGAGTGTGTGCGCCCTGAAAGGCTGGGATCAGAGTTACGTGTCAGGAGCTGGGAAAGAGCTGCCCTTCAACGGGAAAGGCTGCTGACTAATGCCGCGGATCAATAGCATTCCCGGGGCAGGCCGGGGTTCACATGCGGGAGGAGGCAGGAGGAGGTCAGCTGCCGATGGCGGGAATGCTGCTCCCGGGAGCGCGCCCGGGCACACGCTGCAGCGGGCACCAGGCACACGCACTCGCCAGCAGCTCCTGGCGACCAGAAACTCCTCAAATCCACTCACCTGCTTTCCACAGTGGGCCACCCGTGGTCCTCCCATAAGTAACTCTGGCACCAGCTTTGCCCATGGGAAGCAGAAAATGGCTTTCCCGCTTTGACCCGCTGCAAATAAAAACATTTAATTTAAGTACACACAATTATTGAGAACATTTTCTGGTTTGATCCTTGTTCCCTTCCCTCAGTACCTTACGCAGCCCTTTAGAAAACTCTCAAGCCAAGTCATAAGAGCTTCATGTTTCTGTTTCCAAATACCTGCAAGACAAATACTTGTGGAGAAGTGTCTTGGAATGTTTTGGGATCCATTCAGTATCATATGCTGCCTCTTACTTCCTCCCCAAAACACATTTTACTCTAATTATTTTCATTTATTCTATCAACAAAGGAAAACTAGGTGCAGAAGAGGTTTATATCCTCATAAACTTATTAGAAATCGAATTCCTGATTCCTCGTTATTCTCCCCTGGGCAAGTTGCTGTGTTTGATGCACAGCCTGTGCTCAGAAGGTGCCTGCAGCTGGGAGAGCTGACAGTCTCTGATAAAAACACAGCCCGGGATTCCTGCTGGAAAACTTCAACCACATCTGCCAGCAAGTTATCCATCAAGTAATGTCAGGGGTTATGTTTGTGAAGCTCTTACTGTAGTGAGTAAATACCAGTTGTATTCACATAAACATGTGTAGGTGTGTTCACCTTTACATTAATGAGTGTGTGTGGTCACACACGGCCTTTAATGTGAGCACACACACCCAGAGCACAGGGACACATTTCTCTCTCATTCTGCAGCTCATTATCGGTGCACCAGGTAAGGCTTCAATGACCTCTTCCAAGCTCTGTTTTTCCATCCCTATTGTGCTGCCCTGAATGGGCTCCCTTCTCTCGGCACAGAGCAGCAGCTGTTGTGCTCCGGGTCTTTTATGTCAAGTTGTGGGAAAGCTTTTGTGACACTGTTTCACATGTTCTCCTCAAAGCCTGTGGATTATCTCTGAGCCCATGTAATGCCACCTCTGAAACCAATCTTGCCCTCTGCGCATCCCCCTCGGGGAGATTCCCTGAAACAGAAACTCCGGAGCTGGGACTCGTTTCTCCAGCTCGTTAACTGAGCACACGAAGAAAAGTGCCGGTCCTGCAGGACAGTTTTGCTAGAGACAATTGCTGTTTCCCTCTTGCTGCTTTCCTCTGACTCTCCACTCAACACCCAGATAAAAACAACATTAATTCCATTGGGAACAGTCATGCCAACCTCACCCTCCTTGCTCTTGGGAGTGGTTGTGCACTGGCACAGTCAAGGGGTCAGTGCTCAGAATTTCCTCTCCACCAGCATCCGAACTGACCCAGAGCCTGCACCTGAGGAGGCTGAATGCAAAATAATCTTCTGTGGCATTCCACTATGGCTGGAGAGGCTGGAAGACCTACATACTTAAACTGGGTGAGATAATAAGAATTACAATATTCAATATATTGTTGGGAGGTGAACATAACAAAATCTCTCCTAAGTGGGACATCCTTCGAGGTTCCTACACCCTCGGTCTGTGTCACACACAAATTTTAAAGAATTGGAAATAAAAATGTATTTAAAACAGCTTTTTATTTTCTCTTTGGTTGCACAAGTTCTGAGGGGAAAAATTAGCCAATTACTGACCAAGTTGGAAGACTTACTCAAATTAGATGCTCAATTACCCAAAATAGATGCTCCTTTTTGGCTGGAAATCCTAAAGAACGTGGTAACAAAAATTGCTCCTTATTATAAAGTTCACAGAGTCTGTGGACTTTACACTAAGTAAAATGAGTTTGGAATTACACATCTCCTACTCCAAACACCCACACTACTGGACAGAAAGTTCATTAGGATCCCAAAATACTGGATCTGGATGTTTGAAACAGGGCATCAGCAACAGCCTTGCCCCAGAATCCCTGCCAGATGTTAACCCTTTGGAAAGCCTTAAGGATGCTGCTGCTTTGCCAAGTCTGGAGAGATGCTCCCTGCTCGCACTGCTTCCCTCCCGGTCCGTGCAGCCCAGATGGCCTTTGGGGACCAGGGTTTCCCACTGAACACAAAGCAGAGCCAAGCACCGTTGCTAATGTGGTTTGTAGTCGGGCACACTTCCTTTGTGACAGGAGGGAATGCAGTTAAGGAATGGTGTGGGAAACTCCCGAGTACGCAAACTTCCACAGCCCTATGTTAGTAAGTCATTCAGAAAGGGGAGCAGGGGCAGAGAGGAACTGGGAACAGGAAAGACAGCAAAATGTGGGATATTTAGTTACTGCTCCTGAGGTGGAAAATAAAATGGGTCCAATCCCAAGGGCCTTACTGGCATCCCCACTGAGGCCAACAGAGAATTTGGACTCCAAGATTTGCTCTGCAGATTTCGTACCACTGGAGCTATTTCCTGATCTCTGCAACTTGTAAATACAAATTACCTCCATGCCTACCTCAGAATTTATCAAAACCTAATCAAAATTTGAATTTTCTCCTGCCAAATACCAAAATGAGAATCGGGTCTGTTGTTTCTTATCTCTTTCCTCCGCCTGGTAATGCTAGTATAAAACCTGACTGAGTTTTCTTAAAAATCAGGCTCAGCTCCCATAGCTCCACATGGGTCACCCAAAGCTCTCACTATATCCTCATGGTCCACAGGAATTATTGCATTTCCTGGGACATACTGAACAGATTGGGGAGTTAAAGAGGCAGACGGGATGTGGCTCAGCATTCTCAGTGCAATCTAACCCACCTCTGCCACCTCCAGTGGGATGATTGGCTCTGGCCTGACTGGTGGATGAGCAAAGTTCTGCTCTGCAGCTCCTTTCCCTGTCATTTCCTCCCAGCCCTTCCCTGCTTTTCCTGCTAACCCTTCCCTGGATTTCTTCCCTGTCCTTCCCTGTCCTGCTGCTTGGCTGGTGCAATTTCTGTCTACCTGCACAGCTTCCATCCCATTTTTTTTTTCCTTTTTCCTCCTGGTGTCCTTTCCCTTCATGCAGGTTTTATAATCTGATTTTTCGATCTGTCACTCCTTTCCCCCCTGCCTGTCACAGGCAGATGTGGTTTGAGGACAGGGGTGTCTCAGAGCCCTGCAGCCATGGTGAGTGTGGAGTTCCCTCCAGTTTCCCACACCGCTCTCCCATTCAGGGCATTCAGGCGCAGGATAAAGGAAGTGTGCCATGCTACAAGCTGAATTAGAAATGGTGTTTGACTTCCCTTTGTACTCCACAGAAACCTTGCTCTGGGCAGACCATCTGCATAGCCCTCACCGTGGAGAAAACCATTGATCAAGGCCTGTCAGCCCAGCTGGGGGAACTTGGGAAAGTAATTCCTTGTGCCACTTCAGTTCTTTAGGGCTTAACATCTGGCTGGAGGGGGAGGCGACAGTTGATGGTTTAACAGTCTTGCTTCCTTTCAAGTTTGGGATGCTGTTTTGATCCCAGATAAGCCTTTCTGAAATCCTGATTTTAATAACATGGAAAGCATCCAGAAGAGTAGGAATAATGCACTGGCTTTGCATTTTCAAAGTGCTTTACAAATACCGGCTAATGAATTCTCAGCGACCTCCTCCGTGGGTGAGGATGTATTATTAGCAGTGTTTTACAAAGGCGGGAAAATGAGGCTGAGAGGAGAAAATCAAGATTTCAAGATTTCAAACAGCCTACAGGTCGCAGGCTTCTGTGGCCAAGAGGTTGTTTGAGACATCTGGTTTGCAAAAATGCTCAGCACCCACTTTTGTTTTAATTAGCTTTGGCATCTCTGAATAGGGCCAGCTCCCTTGCTTGTGGGAGGACTTGGATTTCTAGGCTGGACCACACTCACAGCCATGCACCACCCAGATAAGCAGATACCAAAGTTCTCCTTTTCCCCTTAAGTTCAGCAGTAGGGTTTAAAAATATTATTTAGAATAATTTTTCTAAGCCCATGAAATGGCTGGAAAGGAAGGCAGACTCAAATCCCCAATTAGGAAATACTTATTGCTGTGTTCAACAGAAAATAACTCCACCTCTCCAGAAAGTAAACTAAGTTTTCATTTGCTTAGTCTTACTTCTGCAGATGTGCAGCTGGGCTTAGTCCCTGGGCAAGTCTGTCTGTCAGCACCATGGGATTCTGCTCAGCAGGTATGGTTATCCTGGGGCTGGGGGCCCTCGGGGGGGTGCAGTGTGCCCTGAATTACATGGAACCCTAAGGGAATATGAGGAAATCTGACAATGTGCCTTGCCCTGCGGGTGGATTCGAGGGCACCCAGCCCTGCCCATGGCCTGGCAGCTCTTGTGTGTTCCCCTATGCCAGCCCTTTGCCTGGCTCAGGACCAGGTTATCCACCTTCTGAAAAACCCTTCTTCCTTTTATCAGACCCTATCTCTTCATTCTGCTGCCAGCTGAGCGTGGCAAAGATGTCTCCAAAACCCACCTGCCTGCCAGGGCAGGACCTCACAGGAGCCCCGGGACACTTCCCCCAGGCACACGTGCTCCATTATGCTCTGCAGCTGGTGACTGACAGCTGCCAGGCACGAGAAAATGGGTTCCATTAGGAGTTTACACCCCAAAAGTCACCTCAAAACTCAGGCTGAGCTCAAGGGAAGGGGAGCAATCCACTGGGTCATAAGGGAGAGTCAGCTTCAGGTTACAGACTTGTTCCCAAGGCAGGGACAATCACACAAGGCTCAGGGGACACCCAGGAAGCCTGTGACTCTTATCTCCCACCACTGCCCTCACTGGCCTCTGAGTGATTAAATATCTGCCCCATGCAGATGGGATTAATTGCTGCTCCCGCCAGGGGAGCGGTGCCTGTCCTCCTCTCTGGCACAGACACCATGCCCCTCTTGTTAATGCCAGTAAGTGGTTGCTGGGGCCAGACTTCAGAAGCCACATTCCCTATTCCCAACCTGCTCTGCTGAAATATCCTCTCTGCAGGATACCTGCTCCCTGCCAAAAGCTCGGCAGCACTGTTTGCTGAGTCTTGTGACTTTTATCAGGAGACTCATAATACTTAGGGCCTTCAGCAGGAATTCACCTCCAAGCCTCATAGATCTATATAGAGCGAAAATTAATTCTATCAATCCAAGGTCCAAATGCTCGGTAAAAGAAAAAAAATCCATCAAAATGCTTTTATTTTTATTGGAAACATCAAATTGTTTTTGTCAGACCTCTGAGATGTTCAGCCTATTTCTTGGTTCCTCAAAGCCCAGCTTTTGACATCTGAAAGGCTGGCAGCACTGCCAGATCCGCAGAGGTGCGGAGCTCATTGTCAGAGCTGAGTGCCACCATCTCCCAAAAAAATCCACCCAAAACCAAACGATGACAGAAGTGCATGAACCCAGCAGCTTCTGTTTGCTGCCCCCACCGCATTGCCAGTGACAGGCTGGTCCCTTCCTCGGCCAGAGCAGGGCTGGGGATTGATGAGGAGCTCCTGGGGACTTTCAGGGAGCTCCCAGAGAACTCAGCGCTCTCCGGGGTGCTTGGGAGAAACCTCAAACCCAGCTGGGAGATCCCTCAGCCCCATCGCAGAGACGGGGAACAGCAGCATTTCCAAAATCCCTGGTAACTCAGCACTGAGCACCGTGAGCCCAATGAAGGAGCAGAAGGACAGGATTCATCGCGTGGTTGTTTTATCCGGGTTTGGAAGGAGGAGGGTGGTAAACACAGAACATGGTGGCTCCCGCCAAGCCTGCTCCCAGGGCAATGTGTTCCTTTGAGACATAATTGATTCCTGCCATCAGGCACCAGCCTGCTCTCCCCCAGGGTCGGCGCTTTCCCACATCCAACCCCATTATCCCACAGACCATGCCTTTTGTACAACACACTCCAGCTATTCATGTGCAAAGCAGCTGTAATCCCCAGACCTTTCAGAGTCAATATACCAGGAAATAATAAATCCCTCTTGTGCACTCTTGAATGTGCCGAGAGGTGACTTGTGGGAATTTCAGCCGGGCAGAAAAATAATAAATTCTCCTTAATTTTTAATTATTTGTGATACTCACTGTAGAAGGACTATGTCATTGGGGCATGACTACTTGGGGGTCACCACACAAGCAGCTATAGAAATTGCTTTTGCTTCTAACAACCTAAAAATGCAGATCAAGTTGTTTCAGATGTTTCTTAATGATCAAAGTCCACTTTCCTTCACTCATGCACCTGGGAATGGCAGTATATTAAACATTCTGGATCTGAAGAAAAGCTAATTTAAAAAGGTTAAATCCGTGAAGAATGTACTTTACAGTATTAAGACCTCTTTTTAGTGGGTTCTGATGTCTCAAGGAGGCAAGATAAGGCCATGTTAATGACATTTAATGGAATATTTCATACAACAGTTCTAATAACAACATAACCTTTTCCCCTGGAAGAGGCAGATTTCCCTTGACTCCCACTCCATTGGTTCACATGCAGAGTTATGATTCCCCTGTGGGAACAGAAGCCAGTCCTGAATAACAAGTTTTACATGGTTATTTCTTTATATATTGCCTTCCAGCCAAACCATTTTTATACTATTTTCTTGTCGAATGTCATGTCACTGAAAGACCCTGAGCAGAGCATGATAGGCAGGATTAGGGTTAGGCTTGAGGTTAGGGGCAGGGCTAGGGCCAGGGTTAGGGCTGGGAGAAGGGATCTTCATCTGAGACACCAAAGGAAGCCGTGGCTGTGGCTCCTCAATCAAGAACTTTTAGAGGATCATTAGAGGTCACCTCAAACAGGTAGTTCCTTGTCTTTTCACACTTTGGCCAAGTACCTCCCGAGAAGAAGCTGTGAGAACATGAGGGTGATGAAGGGATGTGCTAACACTGCAGGGATTGGCAGTGCTGAAATCTGTGAATCTTAGCCATTAGATCAGATCCACCCAGCAGTGACGTACAGACCCGGTAGTTTACCAGGGTTCATCATTTTGAATAGCATTCAAAGACAATATTTCCCACTCAGGTGTGTCTGCCTGGAACACTGGCAGTGTTATCGCTGCTGTGTCCCCCAGTGGTGCTGCCACCAGCACATTCCCCATTAAACTGAGATCAGAGCTGGTTTGATCCTGACCTCCCTCCATTTCCCTGGGTAAAAGAGCTTTCCCAGCACTGCTCCCAAGAGACAGGGAGAAAAGAAACCCCTCTACAAGGCAGGGAGAAGACGCTCTCTCCACACCCCCAGCACTGCTGCTCCTCCACTCTGCTCCCTGAGGTGTTCCCAGGTGATGCCAGAAAAGCACAAGAGCCACGCGAGCCCCGTCCCTGCCTCTCACCACAGGCACAGGTCAGCTCCTAGTTCCAAGAGGGCTCTGTGGAAGAGCTCAGCACCTCTCCCATTTCCCAGAAGAGCAAACTGAGGCACGGTAGAACAAACCAGAGCCCCAGGATAGCCTGAGCTGCAGCTCAGCTCAGCATTCCTGCAACCACCCCTGCATGAGCCAGTGTCCCTGCCCCTTGTCTCCCCTTTCTCCCCATGCACACGGATCCTGGAGAAGCCCCTGGATGGTGAAACGTGCCCGTTTCAGCCTTCCTGGGTGAAAAAGCCACAGAGTTCATGGTGCCCCAACAGAAGCACAGCTCCACAAAGGGGTTATTAGCACCAGGCTGTGTGGGTTTGGATTTCTCTGCCTTTCCCATACTCTTCCCCCATTGATAACATTTCTTGCTGGGACAATAGAAGTGTGCCTTGCAACTACTTTCGACATTAGTGACGGTGCTTGAGCCTGAATGATTTAAAGGGAACGAATCCAACTCCCAAAAGACCATCTGGCTATCAGTTCTAATACAGCAATAAAGGTCAGGGCTTCTCAGGAGTTGGGAAAAAGATGGGTTTTGACACTGAAGAGTCTTCAACCAGCTTGGGCCATGCCTACCTGTCAGCTCGTGGCTGCAAGGTCTGCCAGCATGGCTCCCCAGCTAGGAAAGGGATAACCCGCGATACCAGCTCCTGGAGAAAGGCCAGCCAGAGAGCACAGGAAAACAGGCATCACCTCATTAAAGCTGGCAGAAGCTGGGACATGGTCTCTGAGCTGTGCCTTATTTTGTATCATAATCCTTTGACTGCTTCAAAGTGTTCATGAGATGTCTTGTCTCCTGGCTTTCCCACAAGGCAGGGAATAAAGGGCTCCAAGGACAACATCTGCCCTTCACAAAGAGCTGAGTCCATTCAGGCCGCTACAATGAGTCCCACATCGCTGCCTATTGCAGTGACACCTCCCTCCTTCCTGTCAACTGCCCATTACCCCCGGGCTTCACCGCAGCATTTCCAAGCAAGGAATTCTTTGGCTTTCTTACCTCACTGCACACTTCCCTCCTCCCTTGCCGTGCCCAGATGCTCGGAGGAGGAGCACACCTCTGCCTGGGGCACCCCGGGCTGGACCCACACACATGGCCCCAGGTAACTTCTGGGTTGTTTTTGCTGCTGCCTCAAGGGCTGTACCCAAGCAAATGTTTTACTCACAACACAAAATCAGAACTGACCTTCACTGCCCTCACAGCTTCATTCTTTTTCTTGCCTTTATCACCAAAGAAATGGTTGCTGAATTCATCCTGGTGCTTCCATGCAGATACAAGCAAGCAGCACATTTTCCAGATAGAAACATGGGGTGGGGATGACATGCTGAGGGTTGCACAGCGAGGCAGGTACAAGTGTCTGAGATCTGACATTCAAAACACTCGCCAGGGCCAGGCTGCAGCCAGGTCGGAACCAAACACACCTGAAACCAAAGCAAGAAGCAGAATCAACCTCCTTGCTGAGGGCCAAAGATGGGCCTTGGCTGCTAAATCCCATTCATGGCCCACCTCTGGTTTCCCAAGATTTCCCAGCCTCCTGGGTTGAGCCTCATGCTCTCCTTTAGCCCATCTTAACCATCATTCCTGAAAATGGAAGAGGTAGATGAGAAAAGGAAGAGCAAGAGCTACAGGGGTGACTGCATGGCCCAGCTCTGTGGGAAGGTGTGGGCTGCCCTTCATGGGCACAATGGGAACAGCGGTGCAATGGGCTCACAGATCCTGGTGTGTTATGGGGAAGAGACAAAGTGGGGTTACAGTTCTCTAGTTATTCTCGCTGTTGATCCAACAACCATTTAGGAATGTCCAACGAGGAAACCCGTGTCACACTTCGGGTCACCCATCAAAGCGCAATGACTGGATGGACACACACACACACACACAGAGCTGCCCCAGGCTCTGGGAAGGGCAGAGATGTCCCTGGAGCTGTTGATCTGAACCCTAGCAGAGGGCTGCCCTCCCTTCCCCACCTTCCCCCAAAAGCGTGCCTCCTCCACACCGCGGCCGTGCCTGGCACAAGCGGGGCCTCAGGAATGCCACTGATCCCAGCCCATCCAGCTGGAGGGTCGGTGCTGTCCCAGCTCCCCACGCCGCACACTCCACCAGCAGCGTGGGCAGAAGGTTATTCTCCCCGGGGCATTGGCAATCAATGTACCATGCACTAATGGATGCTTCCTCTATTGTCCCGCTGCGGGCCTGGATTGGCTGCGGGGCTGTGGGAAACACCGGCGATCCCGACACTCACGTATCTGCCCCGGCTCCCCGGGTATAAATAAAGGCAGTCGGGAGCTGCCAAAGCATCGCCTCACGCTCGGCACAGCAGCTGGCTGGGGTCTGTGCCCAGGGCTGAGCGCTTGGAATGGCTCCCAGCAATGCTCTCATGGTCCACATGGAGGAGAAGCTGCTGCCAAAGGAAAAGAATAAAGTAAGTGGAGCCCCGGAGGGCGTTGGAAAGGCTGGCCTGCCCCTAGCAAATAAATATAACATGGGAGAAGAGGGGGAAGTGGTCTGGGGTAAAGCAAATATGTTAAAGAGAGATAAGGGGGGTTATATAGATTTTTAAAAATTAAAATAAATGGGGAATGCGTAGGCAGCATCACACAGGTCTCCTGCCAAAAAAAAAAAAAAAAAAAAAGCATCTTTAAACATGGATACATCAGGGCATCAGAGGGGAAATTGGGTCAGGTCTCACAAAATCCCTGACACTCTGCTCTGTCTCTCACAGCTCAGGAAGCCGGTGGTGGAGAAAATGCGCCGGGACCGGATTAACAGCAGCATCGAGCAGCTGAAACTGCTCCTGGAGAAGGAGTTCCAGAGGCACCAGCCCAACTCCAAGCTGGAGAAAGCCGACATCCTGGAAGTGGCTGTCAGCTACCTGAAGCAGCAGAGCCAGCTGCAGGACCAAAAAAGTGAGTGCAGAGCAGGTATTGCACACCTGGACCTGCTCCAGGGCTGTGCCCTCGCAGACACCCCGAGGCAGGCAGGGGCTGGAGCATCCCAGCCCCAGGCACATGAAAGTCACTGCACAAATCATCACTGCCCCATCGTTTGGCCATGATTTTAACCCACTGCATTTGCTTTTCTTCCTCTTTCAGCCTTCATCCACAGGAACCCAGAGCAGGACTTTAACAGCGGGTACCTGCGGTGCCTCAAGGAAGCGATGCACTTTCTGTCCTACTACGAGCCCAAGAAGGAGACCCAGGTCCAGCTCATCAAGCACTTCTGCAAGGCTCAGCTGGGTGCAGATGCCTCGTACTCTGCAGCTCTGCGCGCCTCCCCCCTGTCTCCCTGCGTGTTTCCCAGAAAACAGCCCGTCCAGAAGAGCGTGGCTGCTGCTCCCACCATCTGGAGACCCTGGTAGACCTGCTGAGCTTTATTCCCACGTTTTGCTACAAAAACTAGAGGGACCTGTGGTTTATTAGTTCCTCTTTGAAGTAGGAAACATTGCTTTCCAAAGGTGGGAGGTGGGGCCGGTTATGGTTTTTCTGTCACCAGAAATGAGGGTCGCTGGATGGTTTCCCTTCATAGTGAAGGACTGTGGGTATGTCTTGCAGCAAATTTGTTGCTTTTATTGGTGGCTCCTGGCCAAAGACAAGACCAAGTTCTGTGGTGATTTAGAGAGCAAATGCCCTTTGGTTTCCATCACAGGCTGCCGAGCCTGTGGCTGTCAGTGGAAATCTTTCTGCTGACTGCCTGGGTCACAGGTTCAAGTGCTCCATTGTCTCTAGATAATGTATTGACCTTCCTCAAGAAGGAGCCCTTCAGAGAATGTATTTTGTATCATAAAGAGAGGATTGAGCCTTTCCCTTTCGAGTGAAAGTTGTTATTAAGAAATGCTGATTCTTCTGAAGCTCCTCTGCTATTTTTAGTATCCTTCTTACAGAAAGTTGTGATGATCACAGAGCGCTCTAGGGACAATTCTCTTCATGTCACTTTTGCTGCTCTCATTTGAGGGATAATTGGTGCCTTTTGTAAAGGAAATACCTCTGCTATACCTTAAGGAAAAGGGGGAGGAAGGGAGGCAATAAGTGCTTTATAATCATTCACTGAGCACGCTAAGGAGCTTAAAAAGCTTTTATAAAGTTGTGATGTATTCATCCTGTGTGATGTTCAACTTCACTGTACAGTACAATAAAAATGGGTTTAGACATTAATGCTTTGCTTTGGAATGATTAAAGGGGCTGACACGGCTGGACTGGGTGCATGCAGACACTCCTGTGGCGGGGAAGCCATCAGGAGGTGTCAGTTCTGAGCCCTTCACTCCACTACATGAAATATAGATCTGTGAAATCCCTCTGGCAGAACAGGGTTTCAGATCCTGTAAGGAAGCAACCTCTGGAAAAATCATCAAAAATCAAAATGGAAGTGAAACCGAAGTGAGGTGATGATAGCTGCCAGCCTTTCAGATTTAACAGCAATCTGTTCAGCCTCCAACAAATCACTCATTCCACAGCCCCTTCATTTCCCCCACTAATTCTTCCACCAAGCTGAGATCAGCCTTCTGCTTTCTGCCTGTTTGGGAGGGAGTATTGTGCAAATTTCCCAATAACTTCCAAAGAGTTTGGCACCTGCCTCAGCGTGGGGATCTTTGAAACTACCTGCAATGCGGTGAACTAAGTTTTGCCGTCTTAATTTTATGCCACAAGTTCTGTTAGGCTCCCTTTACTGAAGTGAAATGAGCCCACATACAACTAAAAGTATAATTAGATAGGAGAGATTGAGGAAGCATTTCCTCTCCTTAACTATTTCCTTTTATTTTACCTTCTCTTCAAAATAAATCTGCCCAACTAATCAGTTCACAAAACTATTCTCTAACCACAGTAATTCACTGTTTTGGGTTAATGACAGGGAACGCTCTCCTTCTTCCAGAGACAGAGAAAAACACATTTGGTCAACAATCCAGCTTACCTCAGATTCCCGGGGAGAGGTGCCCTTGAAAAGCTTAAGCACACAATTCCCAAACAAAAGGAAACACTGAATACCTGATGTTGTCAAAAGCAGGGAGCAACCTGAGATATGCTCAGCTGACAGATTCAACTGCATCCACCACTGAACCTGCCCAGTCCTCGTTTGGTTTGTGGTAAAACCCTCTGTTAGCCGCACAGAAAGGCCCCAAAAGCCAAACAGCCTTGTCTGGGACGTGCTGCTCTGCCTCATTTTGGGCCATGGATCGTTTTGGTTCTTACCTGTGCACAGGCTGGCTGAGGGCTCTTCACCTCTGTGCCAGTGCAGCGCAAGGGGGGTTTGGTACAGGTCTCTACCAGTGCTCCAGATTTGCTCTTCCTAATGAACTGCTAAATTATTATAAGAGATATTTTTAGGTTTTATGGTCGCTTAGTGAGCTTGAAGAAACCACTTCAACCTCACAGTGCTCAACTTGTCCCTGTCAATTAGCACAGGCTTCTGAATCCCAGCAAAACTCCAGCTGTTGTCCATGCCTGTGGGGTTTTAAATCAGGCCTAATTCGGGCAGTTTGGGGGAGTTCAGGCTCAGCTGGAGCACCATGTGCCCCAAAGCGCCGCCAGCCTGATGTGCACCGCTGGCAGCAGAGCCACACGTGGCACAGAACCGGCTGCTGCGCTTCTGGGGAGCGGATTCCACCCAGGGAAAGCTCGTCTGAGGGTCACAGCTGGCAGCACCTCTGCAGGTCGTGTAAAAAAGAGTGTAAGGGGGAGAAGCAGTGAATGCCCCCCTGGGCGGTGGGAAGGCACCAAACCCCACTGGAAATCTGCTTTTTGTGGTCCAAGGAGTCGGACCCACGCTGGTGCAAGTGCTCCCCTTCTGCTTTTCATCAAGCACCGACTTGCCCCCCTGGGCTTTAATTTACCAATTACCCCCGAGCTAAAAGCCAGACCTCCGGCCTGCCCGGCCCCCGCACAGCAAAGGTTATGTTTACAATTTATTAATTATTATCACTTCTCGTAATTGAACGCAAAGCTTCTTAAGGCTCCTGCGGCCCCTGGGGTGACTCTCCCCTGCTCCCAACACATTCCCACCCTTAGGGAAAATGTTGTTTATTATGCTGATCCCACAGCTCAGGAATACTCTCCTGACAAAGCCCCTATTAACCTCAGAGTGTGGGCCTGAGTTTCTCGGAGTTTCCCACACTTTCTTCCCTATTTAGGGCATTCAGAGGCCCACAAAGGAAGCGTGCCTCACAACAGCCCACATTAGTGACGCTTTTTGGCTCCGCATTGTGACGACCAGCAATTCCTGTCCCGATGGACCATCTGGAGAGCTATTTTCCCAAGGAGCACATTGATCGATCAGTATTATCCGAGGGCCCTTTTAAAACTTGGGAACGTTATGCTCTTTGACACTAAATAGGTGTCTCAAGAGGGGTTGTCAGAAAGATTTTCAACCATTTAAGGAAGGCACAGGGAAGAAAAAAGCATTAAAAAATCGTAATTATTTCTTTAAAAATGCCAGCAATGGCATCTGGGAGACAGGCTGGCACGAATGTAGGAAATGGACTAAAATAAAAGTGCTCTAAAATTGGTGCAAGCCAATCGAGTTGTGTGCTGGAAGCACAGCCACAGAGGTACAGGGCGCTGCTTTTTAAACCGGCATGACACAGACAAGGAAATTCTGGGTTTCCACACTCTTTGCTGGTAGTCCACCCTCCTCCAGACCTGTTGCTCCATTGCAGCACACTGAGCTCACCTCCGTGGAAAATTATGGATTAGTTGGGCTAAGAAAGATGCCCACTGGTGTTACAAGCAGCAGCAGCTTTTGTGCAAACTGTGTGTGGAGTAAATCTACACCTGGGCTGAAAGCACTGCCCATAAACCAGGAGCAGAAAGGCCCAGTAGCAATTCCTCAGGGTGTTGGTCCTCCAGCTGTTCTGATTTATGGATTGCCATGGACACCAGCCTGTAATGACAGTCTTGGGGGGGCTGGATCCTTTCGTGGATGCCCTGTGGTTGTTCCTCAGCTCACAGCAATCCCACAGGTTCCCACCACAGCTCAGGGTCACCGGGGAGCAGCTCCAGCTGGAGATGGTGAACTGGGAAAAGCTCCTGCCTGGCATTGCAGGGCTGTAAGGACAGACAGGGACAGCCCCTGGCAGGTTGTGATTTTGGAAAGAGCATCTTCATGATGCAACTCAGGATTTGATGGGATTTACAGAGGAGCAGCCTCTGCCCACAACATCTCCAGATCTCCCACCCCCCTCCAAAAAAGAGATTATTGTGTGCCGTTGTTAAGTCAACTCCGCGTTTGGCAATTTTGGGGATTTGTCTCTTTTAATCCTTCATTCCCAAACCAGGGGAAGTCGTATCTCTGAGCCTCAGACAGCCCAACTTTCTGGCTCGGCAGCAACAGTCCAAGGCGCAAACTCCTCCCAAGGACTTGGAGCACAGGGACAAGGATTTGGATTGCAAACGTTTCAGAGGGACAGACTGCTGCACTAACAGTGGGATTTTTTAAAAACTGAACAAACTAATTACAGACTTTTAACAAAGACTAAATTGACTTCCCACAGCAGAGAATGATCTTTCCTTACTGAAATCCTTGCAGGAAGTGCATTCTGCACTCCAGAAGGAGTATAATGGTGGGACAGCCCAAATCTAGGCAATTTATTATTCACAACCATCAGTCGGGAAATGCTGCTGCCATTAAGTTTTCAGGTCTTCATAACCAAACCAAGCAGGGGGAATATTCGCTTCTCTCACGCCGCAGCAGCCCGCAGAGGGCGGGTGAGGCAGGCACGGGGTATGGAAGATTTGTGATCCCTTTCCAAGGGACAGGGGCCGGGGTTTGGGGAGCAGGGGGCCGTTGTGTGCGCTGCCAGCGGGGCAGGGGGCCTGGCTCGCCGTGGCCATCAGATGGTGCGAGCCCGCAGCTCCCAGGATTTCCCGTTCACGGTGTTAAACTGCCCACAAAAGAAGTGTGCCTGGGAGGGTCCCGGGGAGAGCCCACGCCCGCGGCACCATCTGCCCGGCCCTTCAAGGAAGGGATCAGGCTTTAATCAGTGGGAGCTGGTTTAGCCCTTTGGAAGCCGGGGCATTGTGCTGCGGACGGCGTGGCATTATTTAAAACCGCTCATTTCATATTTGCAGGGCTGAAAATTGGGTCAGAGCTTCCCTCCCCTCTCCCCGTGGCCGCGGCTGCCGCCAGCATCCTCCTTCCCATACGGTGCGTGGCAGGACCTGCTGTCCCTTCATCCCACGTCATCCCGGGAGGGATCCAGAAAATCCCTTCACTTCCCTCTGCACTAACAGCACAGGCACACGCGGCCAGGGATAGCCCCAGCTCCAAGGGATACTGCAGGTTACAGGCTGACAAAGTAATTCAGTGAGCTGATTTTGAGTGGGACTCATGGTCCCTGTTCAGTGAATCGTTTTTGACAACTATCAAGAATTAAAGTTGTTGTACCCTAAGTGATCCATCTAAACATAAAGAGTCTTTGGGCTGGGAAGGGAATACACTTGGCTTAAGGAAATCCACGACGATCCAGGCAGTGAAAAAGGCTTTAAAATGTTCAGGTTAATAACGGGTTCCAGGATCATCTTTTGCAGAATTATATCCTTTTATTCACCAGCCCCCTGTGTGCTGGGACACTTTGCTATCCAGGTATCCACGGGCTCAGGTTTGGCCCTGAGAGGGATGCTGAGGGCACGTGGAACCGGCTGCCTGCAACTGACAGGTAAATGAGAGGTTTCCTGTCTGATTCTGAAAGGCAGGTACAAGAAATAAGCAGGGGTTTCATCAATGTAGTTTTTGAATACTACAAATTCAAAAACTGCATGAGGCCTCCCATGCCAGACTGACAGATCCCAGACATGACTGGGTTGTACTGGGTTGTGCTGGGAGGGGGCAGCAGACCTGAGCTGGCAGCTTAAAATAGCCTGGGGAAAACAAACAAACAAAACAAAACAAACAAACAAACAACAACAAAAAAAACCTGCTACAAGGCAGCTCCAGTCCGGGATCTTGTCTGGTCCTTTCCCCTTCGTTCCCTGTGGCACAGAGGTGAGAAATCCCAAGACTGAGCAAAGTCACAGGAGGGCCTCACACCTGTGGTACATCCTGCAAAGGGATGTATAATATGGCAAAATAATCGGCAATAATTGACTTTTCACTCCCTCTCAGTTGTCTGTAAATGGGAAATATATTTAGGTGGAGACTCAGGAACAGTGAGGCATTTACAAAGTGGCATGAAATTAAACAGGACATGTTTGGGAAAGACATCACAATCATTACATGTCACGGGCTGCCGTAGGAAAGCCCAGATTACCCGAACAAAAGCAAGGAAGAGCTCTGGGTATAACTTACAGGGGGACTTTAAACAACAGAGAAGAAAATATTTCAAGCTAACTGTTTGAAGGGCTCTTCCCTCGATTTTAGTCTCTCATTGCCTGAAAATTATCTGGTACTGTATTCATCTAAGCACGGTTTAATGTCAATGAAAGGGTTTAGTCCCTCTAATTCTGCATCTTTCCCTTTTCAACCTCTCCTTGGGGCGCGGGGCATTATCTCTTCCTGGGATCAGTCTTCTGTGCTTAATTTCAGCACAGCCTGGGAAAAGGCAGCACATTGAGATGTTGACGTTCCCAACATCAGGCAGAAGCTGGATGATAATGACGGCGAACGCTTTCCCACGTTCCCTGCCCAGCGCCGCCGTGCCAAACCCTATTGTGTCCCGCACCCCCCAGCCCACCTGCTCCTTTGGGAGCGGGGTATTATCCCCAGGCAATTCACAGTCAATTTGCCATGCTGTAATGGATGCTTCCCCATTGTCCCGGGCACGCATGGATTGGCTGGCGACTGTGGGAAACTCCGAGTCGCTCCGGACCCAGAGATTTGTATGCGGCCCCTGCGTATAAATAGGGCAGATCCCGGTTCCCTTCTGCACTCGGAGCTGAAAGCAGCCCTTGGGATAACGGAGCTCTCTCCCTGGACATCCCATCGCCCCGAGGGAAGCGCAGGGTGAGTGTCTATCTGCGGGAGGGCCGGGAAGGGCCGCGCCCTTTGGGGGGCTGAGAGCTGGGGAGGGGAAGCCTCTCTGCTCACCTTCCCTTCTTCCCCTTCTGTGTTACAGCCCCGGGAACCCCGGATCGGATTTGCAGCAGCTGGAACTGCTCCTGGAGAAGGGATTTCTGAGGCACCCGCCCAACTCCGAGCTGGGGAAAGGCGAAATCCTGGGGGGATGGCTGTGAGCGAGCCGGGATACGGGCGAGGTGAGTGCTCCCCATCACACCCCCCATCCCTCTCACTGCCTCTTCCTTTGGAGAAAAACTCCAGCCGGCGCCCCCCCGTGTGACTCTCCTCTCCTCTGCTGCCCTTTCAGCTTCTGCAGCCCCTGCCGAGAGCCCGCAGCGGGACGATCCTGCTGCTGCTGCCCCGGAGCGGCTCCGCAATTCCCGTCCCTCCGTTCCAGGGGCGCAGGAAGGCGCGGGGAGCTGAGCTGCCACTCCCGGGGGTCTCAGGTGGCTCCTGGGGGCTCCGGTTCTCCCTCCGCACCCGCCTCCAGCCGCCGGCCGCCCGCAAAACCAGCGGCACCGCGGCCATTCCAAAGCCTCCGGAGGCACTGGCAGTTGACGAGCCCGTGATTTTTGGACGTTTCCCGTGTTCCAGAGGAGACCATGACTTGCTGTACAAGTCGCCCCCACTCCTCTCCTGAGTAGGGAAGAATGTTTCCCCTTTGCAGGTCGTTGCTCTGCCTGGATGTGAGCTCCCCTTCTCCCAGAAGGACTGCAGCGATCCCACCGCGGGGAGAGAAAGTTGTTCTGAGGGAATGGGAGCTGTATCCTCCTGCTGGGAGGGTTGGAGGGGCCGCACGGAGCCGAACGGCGGCTGTTCTTAACCTCTGCGAGGTTGTCCATGTACCTCTGCTGGGAAAGCTGTCAGGATTCCCAAAAGTGTCCCTGCGGGAGGAGCCTTTTCCTCTGACTCCTCGGCGTCCCAGGGCATCCGCCCCTGGAATGCCCCGGGGTCTCACTGGACACCTTTGGGAATCTGGCCTTCCCACGGGGCCATGAGGGGTTCTATAATGTTTATAGTCTGTACTGAGCACGCTCTGAGAATGGTCAAACCATATCCCAAACTATGTAGAGGAAATTCCTCGGGATGTCTTGCTCACGAGCCAGGGCTGCTTGTGAGGTTCAGGATGCGTGTGCGCCTTTTATAAAGGCAGGAGCTCGTTTTTATGTCCTTATAGGACTGAAAGTTGCGGCTGTGCTGTCGATTATAAAAGAAATATTTATCAAAGTCTTTCATGAAAGGCAGGTGTATAAATTATGTTTACTTTTTGGTACCCTTTTGCCTGGGGAAAATGGGAATTTGTTACTGTCCTTGGAGGATGTGATGATGTGTTCTGTGCAAGCTGCACCAGTGTATGACCTGTGCCAGAGTTATCTTGAACGTCAGAAGTTGCAGAAACTTTTAACGGTCAAAAATAAATAAAAATCTGGTTAATCAGTCCAAAGTTATTTTGTTTTTAAGTCGTTTTTACAGCTGGTTTCCCCGTGGTCAATGGACACGCAACAGATTTCAGTGAAAGCAGAGATATTCAGATTTGACACCGAATTTCCCCACCAGTTCTGTGTCCATCAGTGCCCCCTGCAATGCTGTTTTCCATAGCTCAGGAATATCAAACCCCAGCTGTCTCAATGTGAGACAAAAATAACAGCACGCCCGAGCAGCCAATTCTCTGGGAATTCAGAGCCAAGAACGGTCACTGCAAGGGTGAAAAAAAAAAATCATGGAATGGTTTNGTGGTTTCTCAGCCCTCCCGGGGGGTTTCTCTCCCCGTTCCCCCTGCGGGGTGTCACCGACCCCTCCCCGGGCTGTCCCCCTCGTTCTCCCCCGTCCCTC
>WBMY01001227.1:485687-506538 GCA_013397315.1 Donacobius atricapilla
GACGGGGGAGAGTCCAGGGGACTCGGCTTGGGGGCGGCGGGGCTGGGGGGCATCGGCTGCACCCCCTGAGAGTGCGCCGGGCCCTGCCCTAGTGCGCCAGGCCCGAGTGCGGAGCCCCACGGCCGCCCCCCGCCCCAGGCCGCGGCCCGCGGGATGCTGCGGGCGCTCCTCCGGCTCCCGAAACCGGCCTGGAAGAAGCAAAAAGGGCTGGGGACGGCGGCTGTGGCTCTGTCCGGGCAGGGCAGGGCGGCTGCGGGGCTTGGCGTGGGTCGGGGTCTGTCAGTGCTGCCTCAGTCACCCCCAGAAACAGCCGCTGCCCTGTGCATGCACCCCAGCACCCGCCAGTCCCGGTTTCCCACATCCTGAGCCGAGGGACAGGGTGACACACGTCAGGGTGACACCTGCCCGCCACCGCCGGGAATTGTGCAGGGACAGGCTGAGCCTGTTCCCAGTTCCTCCCGTGCAGGGATCAGCAGTCGTTCCGTGGACACCCACTGAGCCAAAAGTGGCATTTCACACGTTTTCCGGCCGTTTTACGGTCTCGAGATCAGTGGAACTTTTCAGGAGAAAAGCCAGGGGAAAGAAAACCACGCTGTTACTCCTCAGGTGAACACTGCTCTGTGTGGTGGAGACGCAGGGACAGAGAAGAAAACCTGCACCGTAACAGAAAATCTTGTCATGTCACCGGTTATTTCAGCCCCTCAGGACCTGCTGGTTCCGTGCCTATGAAAGTAACAGCCGGAACTGGCCCTTTGTGCGGGTCAGCATGGAATTAGAGTCGTGGGATTAGTTATAAAACCTAGTGACATGTCTCAGCTGGTGTTCTGAATGGATTTAAGTCTTTACAAAGTGGGAGAGGAAGGGGATAATGCACAAAGCATGGCTGTGCATACCGTGGATCTGGTGAGGAATTCCTGCAGCACCTGTGTCATTGTCAGTGTAAAGAACGTGACATTCCAACACGGTCTTTGTGATCCTCAGTTTGGAGGTGTGGAGGGAAGCTTTTCCATAAAAAGCTGTGCAAGCCCTCACCTCTAAGCACCAAGCCCTCACCTTTTAGCAGAACAGACAGTGGGATTTGTTTACCAGAAACTTGAAAGCACTGGCTGGGACACTGAAGTCAGATCCAAGGTCAGGGAAGCTTTATTGCTTTTGTTACTATAAGTATCTGTCCATGGTCACTGTATGTTGACCTCACTTAAATTTTCCTGGAGCAAACTGCCTGTTTTTCTCCTACAGGTTGTAAACATTTTCCTAACAAAAATATTTGAGCATGGAAGAGCTGACAGTGCTGTTATGCAGGCAAAGCTACGCACTCTAGGGATTATCTTTCACCTCTGCTGCTTCATTTCTTGGTTATTATTAGGCAGCAGAGTGCACTGCCACTGAATTTAGCCATTGTTTAGAATCTAACATTGCCAGGTTTTTATTTACTTTCAGGACTTTAGTGTTAACCCAGTAGTGGATCACAATTACCCTCAGACCTGGAGCACTGTGGTGGAAAACATTGAAGTGATTCAGTGCAACTACAGAAATGCACTTTTGCAGGTCAGATGCAAAGACAGGGCAAGGGTTTGAATTCTGTTTCAAGGAGAGAGTTGAAAGTTTTATTGCCATGAGCAGACTGGAGGCCTGAAGGGGGTGATGAGGCTGCTCTGCTCAGACTTGCATGTTGGTAATATCTCCAACTGCTGCGTGCTTGAGAAACATCACTCTGAGCATTCTTTACCCCAAAGCCAAGACCGATCTTGCAAAATAATTACTCAGTACAGAGGGTCATTTTCTAACCAGCCATGAGTTTGCAGACTTGTCCCTAAAAACAGAATAAGAATATTATTTAGATGTTGGTGCTGTGCACATGGGGGGCATTGTTCAGTGGTGGCAAACCAGCTGAGAAAATCCTGGTACAGAACTGGGGGTTTCCTAAAGTTTCCAAACAAGGTAAATAACAGCAGTACATGTCCTGGCCTGGCTAATTAAGAATTTCCATTGCTCATCCTCATGCCACATCAGTTGGGCACAAACTGAATTTCTGGAGCTTTTCCCTCCCGTGATGCTCTGGGGGTTAACCAGGCCAAGCAGTTCCTCAGCAAAGGTCCTTTTTATTTCCATCATTTCTCTCTGGCTTTACCTGAGGAGACCTGGAGAACTAAGGGCTGACATAAACATAAGTTCTGTTGTTTGCTCCAAGGCGAGGCATTAATCATGACTTGTCATCCCTTTATGAACAGGTGGCTCATTAACCAAGTTGGCTTATTACTCAACTGTACAGCACAAAGTGGCAAGAGTGAGATCCTTTGATCATTCTGGAAAGGTGAGAATTCCATCAGCAATCAGCTGCATGTGATTGACTCACAGGAGTGAGTTTCTGGACTGGGGAGAACAGAAACTATCCAAACCCACCTAAGCACTTGTTCTGTATAAAACTTTTTGGGAAATGTTTGTATTGCCAGGTGCTGTTTGAAATATTTATTTTCCAGATAGTAAGTGGGATACTTTTGTAAAAAAAAAACCTGGTCCTGTGCAGACATAACTTTCCTCATGCAGAGGGATTTCCTGCACGTCAGCTGCATGGGAGAATTGATTATCTCAGCTTAAGAAGAATTAAGACCTGTGAAACTCTATTCTTCTTTGACATAGCTTGAGGTGTTATGTTTAATGGCATTAACACAGTTTCAAGGGAAAAAAAAAAAAGCACAGCTATTGATGTTCAGTAGTTCAGCATCTAACCTTGTTTCTGCAAAAATGTTCTCTAAGAAATCCTTTTCTCTTTTAAAGGACATAGACAATGAACCTTTGTATGAAATATCTGTTCAGGAGGAGATTACAGCTCGACTTCATTTCATAAAATTTGAAAACACTTACATTGAAACCTGCTTAGATTTCATCAAAGACCATCTTGTCAATACAGAGACAAAAGTCATCAAAGCCACAGGTGGTGGTGCCTATAAATTCAAAGACCTTATTGAGAAGAAACTGGGGTTGAAGTAAGTGGAACTGCTTTTTCTTCTGTAAAGAATTAACTTGCACCTACTCCAGGAGCTTTTATCATTTTCCTGGGCATGCTCAGAGGTAATTCGTGTGACAAGTCATTTATTGTACAGCTCCTACCTAAACTTCATGCAAAGGCTTGCAGGAGAACAAAGGGCAGCCGCATGAATTTACAGCCTCATAAATTTACTGTTCAAACACCATTATCAAACACCAAATACTAAAAAGCTTGTACTGAAACCTGCCCAGATTTCATCAAAGGCCATCTTATCAATACAGACGAAAGCCATCGAAGCCACTGATTGTAGTGCCTATAAATTCACACCTTCTGTGCTGTAAGTGCAGAAAAACGTTCATTTACCCCAATATTAAACATCACTGGGGAGAGCTTCAAGGCACCTCTCGTGCTGTGATCTGTGTAGTACATTCCTCAACCCCTGAGGGCCTGTGCTCATCTTTCACGCTGTCTTTGCAAATTACTTATTTCTCCTGATAAGCTGGACTCTGTTATCTGTTTATTGCACACCAGCCCCCTACAGCACCTCACTGGCTGTTACTAACGATCAATTGATCGAGATAAGGAGGCAGTTTCCCCTCTTATCTCATGGGGTGCACCTGGGTTTGGGTTCTGTTTGGTTCTGACATATTCAGTTGGTCCCCAGGTCCAAACCAGAGCAGCTTCTCCATCATGGAACACACAAATCATTCTGTGGGAGCTGAGATGAGTTTGTGCCTTGTTTATGTGTTTCCAACAAGCCTCAGGGTATTTCCTGTGAGAATTTCCATAAATCAATAACAGTACAGAGGCACAGAAGTTCACAGAAGTCAGCGTGTGTTAGCTGACTTATCAATCATCTTCTCTAAGTTTTGTATCACATTCCCAGACTCCACACTGGGGACACGGCCTGTTGTGAATCCTGCTACTCTTGTGAGAAGCCTCTTTTTCTATGTTCGCTGATCCCAGTTGTAGGCTCCTCCCTTGAATCTGTCATAAACAAGTGCTGAAATGTGGAGAAGGCCTTTTGTGCTTTATTAGGAGGCAGGGGAAGAGCAACAGGCAATTATTTATTCCACATTCGGAAATTGTTTTCTGAGGTTAATTTCCAGCTAAGCTTCCTGACCTACTTTATGGCAGGGGCGCGCAGACCATGAAAGGAGCAGGGCAGGAAAGAGCAGTGTAAACAAGCAAACAGGATTATTTGTAATGACAACAGGATTAAAGGTACTGTGTAGCAGAACTGCAGCCCGGAGTTCTGGGTGGCAGGGGAGCCCCAGACCACGTGCAGATGGAGGTTTCGTGTTTCCAGGGAGCTGGGCTTGTGCCACCGGGTGTGAAAATTCCGGTCTGCAAAGTCGGTGCAAACTGCTGCTCCGGAAGCAAACTGCCTTATCAGGAGGGCAGGGACATTTATTTAAGGCTTTTTCCTCCCCCTCAGAGTTGATAAGGAAGATGTAATGACCTGCCTAATTAAGGGGTGCAACTTTGTGCTGAGGAACATCCCCCACGAGGTGTTTGCTTACCAGAAGGATTCAGACACGGAATTCCGGTTCCAGACAAACCACCCCAACATTTTCCCTTATTTGCTGGTGAACATTGGCTCAGGGGTCTCCATAGTGAAGGTGAGTGGTGGCCAAAATGCTTTGTTGGAGATTTGATAAAGGGGATCTGAGACCTCTCTCTGGTTCAGATTTGTACTTGTTTCTTCTTGGGTAATGCAAAGTTTAAAAAGAAAATTATGCCTTTTTAAAAGTTTATTTCTATTAATTGCAGAGTTATGAATGCTTTTCCATTCACTAGTTTTTTTTTTTAAATTACATTTAATTTGACGTTTAGAGAAGTGGTTACATTACCTGATGATGACAAAGGGTGTCAGATCAAAGTGATTTTTGATGTTTGTTTTGTCACCCTATTGAAGAGACCAAGTATAATGTCTATATTTAGCATTATTTGCCAAGAATTCAATACAGAGATTTCCAAAACTGCGTGTGGTGTACGTGCAATGTGCCCTTCTCACTTCCACAATGGAAGGATTCCATTTCCACTGATTCCACTATTCCAAAACCCTGCACCCTCTGACATTTAAACCTGTATTAAACATTATAACAGGACATTCTAAATAAATCTGCCTTGTTTGATTCACAGGTAGAATCAGAAGACAAATTTGAATGGATTGGGGGCAGCTCAATTGGAGGTGGAACCTTCTGGGGTCTTGGAGCTCTGCTCACCAAAACAAAGGTACCCAAGTGTCTCTTTAAGGGGGGTGGGATTAAATTAAAAGCTGGGCGGAAGCCTGAAATGTTGGAGTGTTAGGTAATAAGGCAGAGCCCTGGACTTGTGTTCATGAAGCTTTACATGGAAAAAGGTACTGGTGGAATATAGGGACAAGAAGTAGAAGATGCTTATTGTGACCAAAAGCAATCCTGCTTGGGGCTCCAGGACAAGTGATGGACAAGAGCCTCCTCAAAGTGGCCTGGTAATGTTTTATTCTCTTTTCAACTTACAATGCCAGCCCAGTTCCTGCAATGCTGTCTGCAGAAGAAAGCAGGGAGCACACAATTCCTGCAAAATGTCTGCGAGCTGAGAGGAGAAATTTTGCCTCATGGTTGGTTCCTTGGTTGCCAACGTGAGTTTAAATCCTGGGCTGATGACCAGGGCCTGACTTAGTCCTGCTCAGCCCAGCCCAGCTCTGACGTCATGCTGGCCTTCCCAAAGAGCCATGTGGCTTAAATGAGTGTCCTAAATGTCAGCAGGGTTGGAAAAGCTACAGTTACATATGCACCAGATAAGTAAATGTCAAAGGGAGGGCACAGCCTGGGCTGTGCTTTTTGTTTGATGCTCCCAAAGAGGAAATCTTAGAACATGACAGTGCCTGCTCTTAATTCTCACTTGGTTTTGTAGAAGGAATTCAAATTAGCAGGGTTATAAATTAAGTATTGGGATAATGGAGCTTGCCTGCAAGTTTAATTTCAGGGACAGTGGCACATGCTGCAACAATAAAGGCACACTGAGACTTCTTTCTCAAACTTTCCTTTGATTGTGCTTCAGGAAGACAAAATTCTGTTTCCTCTTAGTTCTTGTGTTTCTGACTTCCAAGATAAGGGATGCCATGAGGCTTCTGACTGTTTTATATGTGCTGACCACCCTAGTTTTCAGGGGAAATTCAACAAAATATCTGCAGAACAGAAAGAGGCTGATTGTGGTGTTCATCTTTAAAGGAGCTCCATGTAAGATCAGTCTGTTTGATCAGATGGGGACTCTGGATACATCCCTTTAATTAGAAATAGCCTGTCTTTGGCTGGCAGGGTTAATTCTAAGACTGGTTTTGGTCAGGAAAGATGCTGCAGAGCTCAGGCTCAGGTCAGCTGTAGTAACTGTGCTTCTCACCCTCAGAAATTCGATGAATTGCTGCAGCTGGCCTCCAAGGGCCAGCACACCAACGTGGACATGCTGGTGAAGGACGTGTATGGAGGTGCCTACCAGACCCTGGGCCTCAGTGGGAATCTCATTGCCAGCAGCTTTGGGAAATCCACCACAGCAGATAAAGGTACTGGGATTAAAAAACATCTACCCAAACATCTCCTCTGGATCTTGGGAATCAACTTCAGACTGATCTATCCAGCAGAGCTGAAAATAATCACCAGCTTCTTTTATGATCTTGTGTTTTGTCTGCACAATATTGATTTAAAATATTATGCAGTACTATTTTATAAGCAGGCATTTAAATTTTCAGTTTGGGATTGCCTAAGCCAAGGGAAAATTTTAAAAAATAGCTGTCTGGTTAGCCTGGGGTTAATTCATTCCTGTGGGAAATCGATGTGGCTTTCTGGGCTCCAGAAAGGCCCTTTGGCAGTGATGTACTACAATTTGCAGTTTATTTGCAGTATCTTAATGAAACACTTGCAGTGCATCTCAGGGCAAGGGGGATGGATGAACCCTCACCCATGGTTCCTAGAGAGAAGAAATGGATTCCTGCCATCCAGGAAGTTTTTTTTTCAAGAAATGTTTCACATAGGCTTAATGAGGTTTTGGATTTTTTTCTGGTATCTTCAATCAAACCACACTCCTCCTTGTTAGAAGTACATTTTATGTGTGATTTTTTCTTGGAGGTAACACTTTTCTTCTCCACACATAAGGAAAACTGCTCCAACCCTGGATTTTTCTTTCCATACCTCCTGGCTCAGTTAGAAAAGCACAGTCCACTGGAGCTTCCTCAGTTTGTGTGTCATTTGCTTTACTCTCCCTTCCCTTCCAGAGTTCTCCAAAGAAGACATGGCCAAAAGTTTGCTCCACATGATCAGCAATGACATTGGTCAGCTGGCCTGCCTGCATGCCAAACTGCACAACCTGGACAAAATCTATTTTGGGGGGTTCTTCATCCGCGGCCACCCCGTCACCATGCGCACAATAACCTACAGCATCAACTTCTTCTCCAAGGTAAGGAAAACACAGGGCTCCCTACAGCACAGTCACATTTGGGGTATTTTTCTAGGCTGTTGCGATAACTTAATAAATGAATTTGCACATGAAGTAAGCTTAGAAGGCTGCTCCTTAGGTAGGTAAGGCAGGGATGTGTTGTGGGAGGGGTGAAATCAGTGTGAAATGCCTGGGAGTTGTGTCTGGCCCCTTTACTCTCTCCCTACCTCCCTCTCTCTCTTTTTTTTATTATTTTTTGATTGACAGTCTCCCTTGTAGCTCCAAGTAATGAGTTTCCACTGTGTTCTTAGATAGTCACCATCATTATTCAATTCCTCTTGCTGTTTTGCATCTTTCCACCCCGAGGCCATGCAGTGTGGGGTTGTTCTGCTGAGACAGTTGGCATCAGTGGGGTTTTGTTATTAAAGAGAAAATCAAACCCCAGATCAACCAAGCTAAAGTTCTTTGTAGGTTTTGAAGCTGTGGAAAATACCGAAGATTTTTGACTAGGAAAAAGGTCAAAAAAAGGTTATTACAGGTAGATTAGTCTGGTACTTTGGGAATTTTATAGAGTAGAGGACACCATTTTTTTCTCATCCCAGTGCTTCATGCAAGAGAATCCTGTGTGCTGCTTTTTCCCCTTTTATTTCACTGTTGTTGTCCTTTTCTGTAAAACTTGCTGAGTTCCAAGAAAGCTGTTGCAAAACTGCAGCTTTAGGTTGTTGTGAGACACTTTGCCAGGGATTCAAATCCAAATCTCCCTGTGAGCTGGAGCTGCTGCTTCCCTGTAGCTCCCCTTAGGGTGAGAATTCCCTCAGTCACTGCTGAATTCCTTGGAAAAGGCCGTGTCTCACCCAGCCTAGGAAAGCTGAGGGGCCCTGCTGTGAGGATGGAGGGTTCTCCTCCGCAGCATTCCTGTACTTAGCATTAATAATTGAATTATTCAGATGGGGGGATGCTCCCCTGTGGGTGATGCGGTGTCTGTGTGGTGTTGAGGAGCAGTGCAGAGAAATGAGGACAACGAGCAGTGTTGGCTGCAGTGGCACACGCGTACCTTGGCAGGCACATGACCTCGCATTTGCAGCCTGTTGAAGCAAGAGGAGTTGAATATTCATGGCATGATGCAGTGGTGTTCCCCAGGGAAGGCCACAGAGCACACACCACTGGTGCATGGGTGATAACTGGGGAATGATGTGTGTGAGCAGTCCCTCCCCGAGCTGTTCCAGAAGCACCATTAAAGCTGCTGAATGTGTGAGAATGTAGCACAAATGACTATTACCATCTTCTAGTTGTTTCTATTAAATTAAAGTGTGAAACTAGTGACAAAGAAGTGCCTGTTAGCCCTCAGGGACCATCCAATTGCAATGTTTCATATTGTGGCAGGGAGAGGTTCAGGCATTGTTCCTGAGACATGAAGGCTACCTGGGAGCCATTGGGGCATTTTTAAAAGGAGCTGAACAAGACAGTAAGTACAGCACTGCTCTGTTCTGTATATGCTGTGTTCTGAAATGTCAGTGTACTGTCCAAGTTTCTCTTAAGAGGCTGCATGTGAGCTGTTGCCTAAATAAATCCATTTGGCACTAATAAACACAGATGCTGGGCTTTGGTTTTATACATTCTGGCAGGGACATCTTAATTTCTCACTGGACTTCCTGCTCACCTTTGAGAAGGCAGCAGGACTGGGCTCTTCTCTTCTCTGCACTTCTGCAAAGAGCAGTCAAGCTCTAAATCCAGCCGGGGAAATGTGGGTTTGGAGAAGTTCCCCCCCTTTAAGAGACCACTTCTGGATTCCTTTAATGTACTGAGGAAGACCAGCATCTCCAAACTGTGTTTGTTTGAGTGAAAAGCCTCACAGAGGAGACCCTTCTGTCCAGATCCCGTGGATCCAGGGTGCTTTGGTGGAATTCTGCCTATTTGGTTTTCCTTTTCCCCTGTTGATGTTCTGGCAAGCCAGGCAGTACAGTTACAGTGGCACAGCCACAGGCTGCTAATGGTACTTAGCTCAGTAAGTATCAAATACACCTCCAAAAAATGGATGTGGAATTCTTTTCCTGCCCATTTCATAGAGATGGGCAAGGAACCAACTACTGAGGAATTAAAGACATTGCTTCTGCAGCATGTACTGTACATCTGAGCTCATTAAACACTTCTCAAATAAAGCAAATCTAGAAATAACTTTATAGTGTTTCTCCGAAGCTTACATTGAGCTTTGAGAGTTCTGTAATGCCATTTTGTTAATAATGGATCTAGATTTAGAAATAAGAAATGCTCAGTGATAGTGCTTCGGAGGCATGCTGATTAATGACAAGGAAATGGGGTTAAAAAGAATGATTTTAGAACTGAAATTGTCTCTTGTCTCATTCAGGTTGAAGCTCTTTGGAGCAGGTAATTCACTAAATGGTTGAAATATCTCTTTTGGGAGTTAGAGGGGAAAATTCTGTTTGCTTTTAAAGACAAGGGGAGCTGGCTTGTGTAGTGCAGCACTGTGCAGAGGCATGCTGGCTCTAGACTCACTCACAGGAGTATTCTCAGTTTTATTTTCAGATTATGTGTGTCTGTGTCTTTCTCTTTTCTAGATCCCAACCAGTACAGCTGGGGAGAGAATTATGCTGGGAGTTCTGGGCTTATGAGCACATCCCCCGATGTTTACCCCATGCAGAGAACACGGAGTGGTACAGTATGTGCTGTCTTTTCTAGACCTGTGTGTGTTCTCCTAGCAGTGCTGACCTGGACACAGGTGATGATTCTCCAGCTGGCTGCTTCCTGTCCCTGGGGCTCCTGCTTCCCAGAGGAGTGACCAGTCTGGTGTGGTGTTGGCTCTGCCCTGTGTGGTGTTGGATGGAACGCTTCATAAAACAGACTGCCTGCTACTTTGCCTTACTCTCCTTCACCAGAGTGGGGGAAATGTCTGTCTCTTAGCCGTTCTCTGCAGCAGCTGGATTTTGCTGCAGCTGAAATACCTCAGAATTTGGAATTTCGTGTTCCACCATCTTTCAGCAGCGTTAATTTGCTTCCTATGAGAAGACAAATACAAGATTGGACAGAAGAGCAAAAGCCCAGCCACCTCTTAAAGTCCCTGACAGTACAGTAATTCTGATTTCACAGTGGATTATTTTCACACTGGATAGTTTCTGTCTATAGGATGGACACGGATAAAATAATCCATAGAGGAAGCTGGATTATTTATGATGACCTGTAATTGTCTGCAAATCTGTCAGTCTTAACTGTGCCAGGACTTTTGCAGGCCTTGTGCTAGTTTAACTCCTTGTGAATTAATTTCTGAGTGAGTTCTAATCCATCTCTCTCCTTTCTCCCCTAGTTTGACATGCTGGAAATGGACAGATTGGAGAGACCACTTGTTAACCTGCCACTGCTGAAAGACCCCTCCACCTATATCCCAGACACTGTTGACCTCACAGATGATGCCATGGCCAGAAAATACTGGCTCACCTGCTTTGAGGAGGCACTGGATGGGGTAAGTGTCACAAAACTGTGAATCCTGGGTGAGTGACACAGGTATTTAGGAAACAAGTCTGCTGTGAAGCAGCATGTTTGTCCTGTAAAATATTCCTGCTGTGCCGCCCCTCTGGAAGTGCAGCCCCTCTTTCCCTGGAACAGAGGCACCTGACATTGTCCCAGTTTCTTAAGAAAGGGCTTGGCCCCTTCAAAGACAGAAATGTTCTTCTGTGGTGCTTTTTTTTTAGCTTCTGAACGGTGTTTTCAAAGCATTTTCTCTCTCTAATGGCACTCAGACCTCTCTGTACAGAGCTGCAAGCAGGACAGTTACACAACCAAAGGCCAGAGATCCTTGGGTTGTTCTTCCTCTGGGAGCAGCCCTGCTGCCTCACAGACACTTTTCCATGGGAAGAGCACAACTCAGCCAGACACAAGTTATTGTTGTCTGCACTGAAGCTGATTCAGGCACTTCACTGGAGTAAACAAAGAGAGAACACAAGGGGTCGATGTGCACCATTACATTTCTGCCTGATTCTCCTTTAGTGTATGTGCATTGATATTTTTTCCCTCCTCCTCCTCCAAGTAGTTTGAACTTATGCTTAATTTCTGACAGTACAGTCTGGAAAACAAACTTTAAATCTTTTGGGATGAAAAGAGATGAAAATTGTTGTTTACTGTTCGGAATGAAGGGAGGCTGGGAGGTGCTGTGTGGGAAGGAGCAGCCAGGCTGCAGGCACAGAACAGGGAGGCAGATGGAGGGGTTATTGCTCAGACTGAACTTCATATCAGTTACAAGGAGGAAGAGTTAATTTGGTATCTCCAGAGTTGCCTCATTTCTCTGCCAGGTGGCAAAGCGAGCTGCAGCCAGTCAGCCAGACTCTGTGGATGCACAGGAGAGAGCTGAGAAATTCCGGCAGAAATACTGGAATAAGCTCCAGACACTCAGGCAGCAGCCCTTGTAAGTGTTTTTATTTTCCCTTTTGCATCACTTGCTGCTTCTGTTGAGCAGAGCACAGTGGAAGCCCACCTAAAGCTAAGCAGGTTGTGAAGCAGAGCAAACAAAGCCAAGTAAGCTGAAGGCTCAGGCAGGTTTCTGTGCCAAACATCAGATCCTCTGCACAGAGATTTTGGATTTCATGTGTTGGAGTTGAGCAGAGAAATTCTATCTTGGCAGAAAATTTGTTACTAAAAATTTGTACAAGATGATTAAAAATAGCAGCAAGTTAATTCTAAACATTCTACCTCCCTGTATATAAATATTCTTATTGTAGATTTAAGATTACTGAATCTACAGTAAGAATCTACAATAAATAATCTTACTGTAGATTTAAGATTATTGAATCTACGATAAATAATCTTATTGTAGATTCAATAATTTTATTGTAGAGCCAGGGTTTAGCACCTGTGACTTTCAGCTTCAGCGCTCGTGTGAGGGGCTGTGACTTACAGAGGAAACGGGGAAAAATAACTTTTTCTGTTTGAAGTAATTGATTTGTTTTATCCCCCTTCTCCCTTTTCAAAGTGCATATGGTACCTTAACAGTCAGAAGTCTCTTGGATACAAGGGAACACTGTTTGAATGAGTTCAATTTTCCAGATCCCTATTCCAAGGTGAGTTCAAGACACTTTTCCAGTACTCTGAAAGTGTGCAAGTGATGGATGGCTCAGAGGGGAGGGATTAGGAACCAGTTCCTGGTTGTGAGGAGAAAAACAGCACTGGGGATTGGGACATAAACCCCTTCACCTGAACAGGCCCCTGGTGAGGATAATGATAACCAAAAATATCACCAGCTCCAGTTGCCTGTCAGCCCTGAGGAGCCAATCTTGGTGCCAGCCCTGCTCCTGAGCAGTGTGTGGTTGCTGTCACTTCTAATTCTGCTCTAATTCACTCCTCTGTGCCTGCTTTTGTCACCTGTGAGATGCTCAGCACTGGGTAGGAGTAGACACAATGCACAACCTCCTGCTCTTAAAAACATTCATTGCCACTGTGCAGCTGTTTTCTCTCTGTTTTGTTCTGTGGCATGAAATGACTGGGGAGAGAACATTTGAGTCAGTATTTCTCAACAGCAACTTTCTGTTTGTCCATTCCTCACCACTTGTTTGTGTGGCATATGAATAATAAAAGTGCTAGTGGCTGATCCAAGACTTTTTTCCTGACTGTTGTCATATTTCTGCAAAATACAGAGAAAGTTCTCCCTGGCTGCACTGTCACGTGCTACCTTCACTCTGAGAAAGGGCTAAAACACATGTGAGCTGGCTCTTGCTTATGTTTGCTTCTTGTAATTCACATAAGTTTACTGCTAAGACAAGATTTTGGTACCCAGAATCATTTTAAATTTTCTAAGAGAACTCATCCTGTAACACTGATCTCACTGGAGATGGAGAAGAGGAAAAAAACAGAGCTGCTGAGAATATGGGATGGTGAAAATAAAAACCCAAAAAACAACAAAACCACCCTTCAGATTTTGTGGGGTTGCTGGTAGTGGTTTCCTGGGGTTGATGAATCATGGTACTTCCACAAGGTTTTTGTGTGTCCTCTCTCCCATTCTCCACCTTGCTCAGGATCCATTTCCCAATCTGCTCAAGATCTATTGCACCTCTAACTTGCTAAGAAAAGTAATTCTTGGCCTATAGATCATATCCTGGCACTCATGACACTTTTAGTGAGAATCCAGGAAAGTTTTTTCTTGGTCCTAAGCACGCTGACAGCAGTAATTAGTTTGTGAGAGGCCATGAGAGGAAATGCTTGAATGGGGCCTTGGGACTGAGACAGCCAAGGCTGGGTAAGAAATGAGGGTCTGTAAATCCAATGTTTCCTGTCTGTCTTACAGGTAAAGCAGAAAGAGAATGGAATAGCCTTAAAGTGTTTCCAGAGTGTGATCGAGTCCCTGGATTCCCTGGGCTGGGAGGAGAGGCAGTTTGCACTGGTGAAAGGACTTCTGGCAGGGAATGTCTTTGACTGGGGAGCAAAGGCAGTCTCCGAGTAGGTGTTACATCCTTTAACAGCACTCTTTAAGCTACAGAATGTCCAGCTTTTATTTCTAAAAAATAAAATTCCAATATCTTCTACAGCCTTTGTACAGCAGTTAAACCCTGCAGCTGGTTTAAGTCATTACATTTCATGGTGGTTTGCAGACCCAAAAATGTCTTTTTTGCCTGTAGCCTTCTGCCTGTAAACATCTGAACATGGCTGAGGCTGTACAGATTTTCTTTTAGCATCAGAACTCTGATTTAATGTCCTGATGAACCTTTTGTTTCTAACACGATCACAAAATGCGTTTCCCAGTCTTGACACCCCCAGTATAAGCAGTGCAATAGAATTGCCGGGCACCAGCTAAAGAAATGTTTGAGTTCCACTGCTGTGAGATGGAGGTGTTGAACTGAGTCCCTTTGTTTCTCTCCTGTTCCAGTGTTCTGGAGTCTGAGCCACAGTTTGGGTTTGAAGAAGCCAAGTCAAAGCTCCAAGGTAAGGGGAGAGCCGTGCTGGTGGTTGGAGCTGGCTTCGTGAGGAAATGGAGTGGGAATGTTTGTGGGGGTTCTGCTGCCCGGATGACAAGGAATCATTAGGACTTGTTAGGGTTATCTAAATGCAGACCCGGAGTTCGGGTGACGTCCCAAAGGAATCAATCCTGCAGGCTCTCATTAAACACAGAGATGGTCACTCACTGCTGTGTCCCTGCCAGGGAACAGTGTCCTGGGGGGTCCACACCAGGTCCAGCACCCCAGGCCAGGACCCAGCTCCCACCCTTCCAGAGCTTCCACGTGAAAATCCCACTTCAGGCGCACTCTCATGTAGCCTTTCCCATAACAGAGAGCTCAGGAACTCTGGGAACCTACACATTTCACATTCCAAACCTGAGCTCCAATGCTTCAATGCTTCAGGGAGTGCAGCATGAACCTCCTGCTTGTACCATGTGCAGAATGACTGCTGATAAGAGTTAGTGGCTGCTGATAAGAAATGCTGACACTGCTCTGTCTGTGCCACAGAACGTCCCTGGTTGGAAGATTCCTACAGCCAGTGGCTGGAGCGACTGAAGGTATGACCCTGGGTGGCCCTAAACCCACTAATTAAGCATCTTAATCATCAAAGCACCTTGGTAATCGTGGGGTTTGACCAGACAGCCGAAAGTAGATCCCAGTAATTCACCATAAGGAAAGGAATGAGGGAATTAGTCTAGAACGTGGTTACTTCCCAAGCCGCTTCCCAGAATTCCCACTGGAGCCCAGCTCCTCAGAGCTGCTCCAGAGCCTCCCCTCCTTATCTTAGGGCTCTTACTTCCATACACCCCGACTCCTGAACCTAAAACCTGGGGCCAAATATAGTGTTGGAGTTGCCCCTCCCTGAGGAGCCCACCTGAAACTGGCATTAATGTAGGAGCTTACTGGAAGTAATGAATTTACCAATTAGCAAAGCTTTTTTTTTTTTTTTTCCCCATGTTATCTCTTTTAGCATTTAATTAAGATTAATTAAAAAGCTTTTGTGTCTTTGTGTAAATCTCTCTGTTGGAAATGGCAGCCTAAAGGTTGGGGATGAGCGGACTATGGCAAATCATTACATGCTCCATCCTAAAACAAAGCACTGGCTAATCTCGTGTAACAGGGATAATTAGGGAACTACAGGCACTGTCCTGTCAGTTTTTATTAGGAATTAAGGATTTTTCAGTTCTTCTGCTGGTATGAACTGGAGTGAACTAAGTTTCATAACACCAAGTTGAGAACAAATGAAGAGGTTAATGGAGAATAGGCACTATCTTTTCATTTTAGGATGTCACTGCCCCCACAGTCCATCCTGCCCTTTCCTGGCAGAAGGGAATCCTGTTCTGCCAGCACCAGGCTGGCTTAAAACACCCTCCAAGGTAGGTGCAGCTGGCACCCAGCGCGTTCAGGATCACAGCCTGGCTCTGGAGTCAGGCCTGGCTTGAGTTGGCAGGTGGAGGTTTTATTGCTGGAGTTTGAGAGCCCTGTCTCAGACACAGCGCAGGAACTCGAGGCTGTGTTAAACCCCCGTGCAAAGACACCATCAGGGAGCCCCATTCCTGTCTGTCACTGGTGTGTGCTGGGATTGCTGCAGTCCAGACCCAAAGGCTCAAGTGCTTGAGGGTGTAAAATGTGGGGGTTTGGAGGAGTAGCTGTGAATAACAAACATCCCTGAGGTGAGTGGTGCTCCATCCTGAATGCATTGGTTTTCTCTTGCAGGAGGGTCCCCCTCATAAATGTGCCTTAATTTTCGCAGATAACAGTGGGATAGACATAATTTTAGGAGTCTTTCCTTTTGTCCGAGAGCTCCTTTCTAGAGGGACAGAGGTGAGTGGCTTTCCTTGCGAATTCCTCTGGAGTTTTGGTAACTGCTGGAAGGTGTCGCTGCCCACCAGCAGGACACTTGTCTGCCAAACTGGGAATAAATAATCCAAGCACCTGGAATGCCAGAGCCTGACTGTGTGACCTCTCCTGGCCCCTTCCCCGCAGGTGATTTTGGCCTGTAACTCTGGCCCTGCCCTCAACGACGTCACCTACAGCGAGTCCCTGATCGTGACCGAGCGCATCGCGGCCATGGACCCCGTGATCCAGTAAGCACCACTCCCACCTCCCTGGGGGAAGCAGATCCTGGGCACAGCCTGGCGTTGCATTTCACTCTTCAGGAGCGTCTGTAACCTGCAGCCTCAGCCCAAGGCAGAGCATTTGCTTTCATTAAAGTGAAAAATTTAGAAATTGGGTCTTTCAGGCACACCCATAGTTTATATTTCTTGTTGTGTCTTCCCTGACAAGCACTCCAGCTGCTCTACCAGGAATTTTCTGTGTTAATAGAGGCAAATCCGTGTATGTCACACACAGGGTCCCCAGGAGAGGATGCAGGGCTGACTGAGCAATCCTTGTGCTCAAGGAAACGTGTTTCCTGGTGAAGTCCTTGCAGTAAAGGAAGCCTTTGCAAAAGAGGCTTTGATATTCCTGCTTCTCTGGCTTAATCCCAGATGTACAAGGCCCTGCTGAAGCAACTGTTTAATATTTTTATCTTTTTAAATAGCTCTGCACTGAGGGATGAGAAGCTGCTGTTGGTTCAGACGGGCTCCAGTTCCCCGTGCCTGGATCTGAGGTATGTGGGCAAAGTGCTGCTGTGTGCTTTTGTGTCCCTCAGCTGCAGGGTGGTCAAAGGTTTTGGCTGGGGAGCATCCCTGCTGCCTTTCCTGCTGGGAATCACTTCTGCACACCCCTTAGGAGGTGCTTAGTGTGGATTTACAGACCTGTGACACTGCTCAGGCCTTCCAGCTTCTGGCCCTTGGTGAGGTGTGTGTGTTCAGGACACCGCTGGGTCAGGAGCAGGTCAGGTTATGGCTGATGTCAGATCCTGCAGGTGGCCAAAACCCCCTGGGACAGCAGCATCATTTCACCAGTTAACCCATTTCCTTCTGCTCAGTCCCTCTATTGGAGACAGAACCCACCCGTGTCAAAATCTTTAATTGGGTGCATTTGAACAACATTTCAGTCAATCCCCGTGGCATTCAGGTGCCGCTGTTTGTGGGCACCAGTAACTCCATGCAGAATCCCAGCTGGGGGCAGCTCTGGGACACAGGTGTGACCGAGCTGTGGCCAGGGTGTGACTGCAGGTGTGATTGAGGTGTGAACTGAGCTGTGGCTGCAGTGGGGCCAGGGTGTGACTGAGCTGTACCCATGGTGTGACTGCAGTGTGACTGAGCTGTGGCCGTATTGTGACTGAGCTGTGACTGAGCTGTGGCCGCAGTGTGGCCGCAGTGTGGCCGTGGTGTGACTGAGCTGTGACTGAGCTGTGTCTGAGCTGTGGCCATGGTGTGACTGAGCTGTGACTGAGCTGTGCCCATGGTGTGACTGAGCTGTGCCCATGGTGTGACTGAGCTGTGGCTGAGCTGTGGCTGAGCTGTGACTGAGCTGTGACTGAGCTGTGGCCATGGTGTGACTGAGCTGTGACTGAGCTGTGGCTGAGCTGTGGCTGAGCTGTGACTGAGCTGTGACTGAGCTGTGGCCATGGTGTGACTGAGCTGTGGCCGAGCTGTGGCCATGGTGTGGCCGAGCCGTGGCCGCTCTGACCGCGCTGTGTTGCAGCCGCCTGGACCAGGGCCTG
The DNA here is from genome assembly GCA_013397315.1 of Donacobius atricapilla. Lineage (NCBI taxonomy): Eukaryota > Metazoa > Chordata > Aves > Passeriformes > Mimidae > Donacobius > Donacobius atricapilla. The sequence continues at coordinate 503,641 of WBMY01001227.1, forward strand.
GCCGTGCTGGTGCGGGAGCGGCAGACGGACCTGGTGGTCATCGAGGGCATGGGCAGGGCCATCCACACCAACTACTACGCCGTGCTCAGGTGTGAGAGCCTCAAGCTGGCCGTCATCAAGAACTCGTGGCTCGCCGACCGCCTCGGGGGCAAAATCTTCAGCGTCATCTTCAAGTACGAAGTGCCCTGTAAATGATGGAGCTGGCACGGCCGATGGACTTGCACTAGTTTTACTTTAACTGTAAAGAATGTATTTTTATTACAACAGGGACAAGAGTTCACAGGAGATTCCGTATTTATATTGTGCTTTTGTGACTTAAAAAGCGACAATATGATTCACTCTATAGTCTACACACTCAAATATATATATGTATATCACTCATTGTTTATTTTGGTAAGTGTTTATTTTAATGCTGCAGTATTTGTGATGAAAAGACTTTATTTTTTTGTTCTGTGAGACATTCATATAGAAATATATTTAAATGTCAATGAAACCTTTTTTATACATCTCTGCCTACTCTGCCAGCAGTGACACAACACATACCAAACAGTTTTTAACTGCTAAGTGAACCTGACGTTGCATTTTCAGCTTTTAGACTTACCTAAATCTCTCCTGCTCTGTGCAGCTCAGTTGATGGAAGGGCTGATCCACCTTCTCAGCCCACAAATGTTGCTCAGGCTGTGACAGCCAGGGCTGTTGCAGTCTGAGTTAAGGAGCAGCCCTGCTTTCCCAACACCTGGAATCCCTCACCCCTTGTTTGTTCCCATTAGCAGGAGGGACATGGAGGGTGTCCTGCAGCTACACTGAAATCCTTTGCAGCAGCTGGAAGCTGAGTCTCACTAAGCTCCCCTCAGTGTGGGGAATGTGCAGTGCTGGATTCAGGATCACCCTTAACTTCCCAGCCTGAGCCCCCTTGGTTTCTGTTGCCTTCAGTTCTCCCTGCTGGGATTGACAAGGATTGGTGTCTTTGTTCCTGCAGTGCAATTACAGCCATTCCCAAGGAACCCAATTTGCTTTTTCCCTCCTTCAGCTGTGCAGTTCATAAATGGAGTGATTTCACCACCGATTTGCCCTAACACTTACATGCCTTGGTCATCCCAGCTCTGAAAGGAAAAACAGCTTAATGAGGAAAGTGTTTAACATGCAGCTGAGAAACCTGTTCTCCTGAACTTCAGCATTCTTTGAGAGCAGGAGAGTGATGCAAAACACCCTCACATCTCCCCTTGCAGGGCAGCTGGGGCTGTGCTGTGTTTGACTCATCCCCACACTCCTTCCCTGCTCTGGGTACTGATGGATTTCCACTGTCAATCCTCCACTCTCGGGCAACGAGAACAAAACATTCTCTGTCGCCCAACAGTGGCCCTTATCCTGTGATGGGAAGGGACAAAGGACAAGCCCTGCCCGGCATTTCTTAGCTCCAGTGGTTCCTTGGTGGCAGGGGCTCCCTCTCTGGGTTTTGGGGTGCAGGGAGGGCCTGTCTGGGGTTACACAGCAGCACTGTCAGTTCTGATTGAGGAATTACCTTCCCAGGGACCAGCGCCTGCTCAGGCAGGGCAGGATGAGGCTATTTATAGCTGCAGTGCTTAAGCTGCTGTTCCTGATTTCAGCAGACAGCCAAGAGCTTTAATGTTCCACAACTTCCTCACACAGGAGTTAGTAGCAGAGGCTTCTCATGAACCTGTCCCCAGTCACTTCCTCCCACAGGCCTTCGTGGACTTACAAAGGTGAACTTCAAACCTAAGCATGGATCCACCATCCTGGCCAGCTCAGCTCCAGTTTATCAGTCTGTCACAGTTCCGCTCTACCCCTTATCAATTTAAATTCTCCCAAGCCACTTCATTTCCTTGTGTCTGCAGCTCCACCACCACTCCAGAAGTGCTCTGTGTGTGTAATTAGCAAACTAACACTCTAGACTAGCAGAAAAACATCTTCCTACACTGATACAGCTCCTAGGTCGTGGTACAACCCTAACACAGGCCCCTTCCTGCAGCAAAAAATCCTTAAGCATTTGCCTTCCCTGACGTCTCCTGGCTTTGTCTGGCAGTTCCTTTTATGCGTAGACGAGTGCAGATTTCTTCTGTGAAAACAGAGCAGCAAGATTTCTGAAAGAGAAAGGGGGAGAGGGGGCTGTGGGTGGGTTGTTCCGGGGGTCCATCTTTTCCATGTGCACACTGGGGGGGCTGGAGGGCAGGAGCACCCAGGGCACACTCAGGCACTGGTGCAGTTCCACTGTGTGAGCGTTTTCCTTGTCTGATGACTGAAGAACAGCCCCCACTGAGGATGAACTTGTTATGGATCATTTGCTGTCCTCTCTTAACACCCAGGGCAGTGGAAAGCACTTTGGCTGCCTTGGGACTTAATTTTTTTGGTGGGAGGTGGGGAGCAGAAGGGATGCTAGGGAGTTATTTTATTTTTTATTATATTTATGCTGTTCAGGCTACAAACCCATCCCACAGCCCAAGCTGTGAAATTTTGGCACTTTTAGCTGCACAGCCACCCCTCATCCCTGCCCCGCTGCATGGCTTTCCTTAGAAAACCAAGGTCAGGGTGGAAATGCTGGGGCCTGGCTGGTGCAGGAGGGACATGGGAAGGGAGGACAGGAGCTGGGGCCCACCTGGGCCAAAGGAGGGACACGGGGGGCAGGACAGGACCTGGAGCAGGAGCCAGGGCCCACCTTGGAGAAAGGACAGGCACAGGGGGCAGGACAAGGTGCGGGGCCCACCTTGGCCAAAGGAGGGACACGGGGAGGCAGGACAGGATTAAATGCAGGAGCCAGGGCCCACCTGGGCCAAAGGAGGGACACGGGGGACAGGACAGGATTAAATACAGGAGCCAGGGCCCACCTGGGCCAAAGGAGGGACACGGGGAGGCAGGACACGAGTAAATACAAGAGCCAGG
>WBMY01001227.1:506568-591421 GCA_013397315.1 Donacobius atricapilla
GGGCCCACCTGGGCCAAAGGAGGGACACGGGGAGGCAGGACAGGATTAAATACAGGAGCCAGGGCCCACCTTGGCCAAAGGAGGGACACAGGGGACAGGATTCAATGCAGGAGCCAGGGCCCACCTTGGCCAAAGGAGGGACACGGGGGACAGGATGGACTCAGTGCAGGACCCAGGGCCCACTTGGGCCAAAGGAGGGACACAGGGGACAGGACAGGACCTGGAGCAGGACCCAGGGCCCACTTGGGCCAAAGGAGGGACACAGGGGACAGGACAGGATTAAATGCAGCAGCCAGGGCCCACCTTGGCGTGCGCGGCCGCGCGACGGCTGCTGCTGGAGAGCTCTGCCAGGGCTGCGAGGACGCCGAGGGCGAGGCCGATGCCCAGGGTGAGGAAGAGCCCCCCCAGCGCCGGCGGCTCCAGGGGCCCCCAGCGGTCGCGGCTCTGGCGCAGGCAGCTGCTCTCCCACCACTTGTTGCGCAGGTAGTCCAGGTCGCCCGCCTCGCGCAGCTTGAGCACGGCGATGGACAGAGGCTTGGTCCAGGGGGATGCTGGGCAGCGGGAGAGGGAGAGAGAGGAGGATGGGAGAGCTCCCAGCCGGGCTTTAAACGCTGTTGGTGGGCGAGGGCTCAGGGGTGTCACACAGCACCCCCAGCCAAGGGCTTTTCCTGGCTAACAACCATCCTGCCCTGGCCACAGAGGGGTGGTAACACCTGTGGGATAAGGGCAGAGCGAAGGCACTTTGGGAGGAACATGAGCAGACTGGCCCCTGCTCATTGCATCAGGGGATCTGCATTCCTGGGGCCAAGGACACCCTGGGAGACGGAACATTTGTGGGTTTGAGCTCAAAATGAGAGCCAGGGTTAATTCCCCAGCGAGCAGTGGCCCTGCCATGCAGCGTTTTCTGCCTGGTCACCCTCAACAGCCGTGTTGGCTCTGTTGCTGCGCAGCCGCTGCCGTCGCAGGGAGGAGAGGGGCAGCAGAGGGGCCCAGGGACTCACCCCGGGCGGTGGCGATGCCGAAGCCGCGGGCCCCGATGACCTCGGGGGCCCTGATGAGGTTGCAGTGCCGGGCGGCCGCCAGGTCCTGCGAGATGGACTCGCCGATGAAGGCGTAGTTGGAGTCCATCACGCGCTGCACGGCCTCCTGGTAGGTCTTGACCAGAACGTGCTCCCGCCTCTTCTCCATGTACTCGTAGATCATCTGGTGGATGGGGTTCTTGGAGTTCTGCAGCCCAAAAATCCAAGTGTCAAGCTCAAGTGTGAGACAACCACCAAAACCATGAGGATCTGCCTGTATGTGCAAGGCTTGTAAAACAACTCGGAGAAGAAGAGCACTTAAAGCATGCGTGAGCCCCTGCAAGCACAGAGTGCCCCCAACACCAGGGACAAGCTTCACACAGGGGTACAAGTGTCACAGCACTGCCTGCCCCAGGTATGCAAGGGCAGCCCTTGAAGAGTAGAGAGATTTTTAAAGGAGAATACAGAATAAAAATAAGAGTTCTGTGCCTGCTTTCCCATGAGAAGAGGTGGAGGGAAGGGCTGAACAGAACAATAATCGCATTATTTGAAGTATTAGAGGAAAACTGAGAGAGTGAACAGTGAGGAGGGTGTTGTTGGGGTGATAAGGCCTGAGCTGTGTGACTCAGCCCCAGCTCAGCAGCCCTACTGCCCCTGCACATGGATACAATGAGATTCTCTGCACCTTGAAGTAGTAGAAAGTCGAGGAGCCCTCCAGTGTCCCAAACTCCAGATTCCTTTGCTTGACCAGGTCCTCGAAGGTCTGGATGGGGAGCTGCTCGCTGCCGGAGCTCAGCAGGGCCGTGAAGTTGGCGATGTAGGCGGCCAGCAGGGCCAGGGTGAAGAGCCACCAGACCACAGCAATGACCCTCACCGACAGTGCCTGGGGCCGGGGGGTGGCACCTGCACCACAGGGAGCCGATAAATCACCATAAATCACCATAAATCACACGGGAGGGGATGTGGGGGCAGAGGCACACCAAGAAATGCAGATCCACCAGCCTGAGCTGCTGAGACTTCCCTTTAAATAAAGAAAAACTGCAGACCCTGCCCTGCAGCTACACAGAGCCTGAGCCTGGAGGGCCCCACTGTGCTGCAGGGCAGGGCTGGAGCAGCAGCAGTGGCCCAAAGCCCCACGAACAACTCCTCTGTACCAAGCAGCCGTGCCGTGCTCAGCTGGGCATTGCCCAGAGCTGCGGTTACCCAGAGCAGAAGAGGTTCCCCAGCTGGAGGCCATCACCTGTACAAGCCCAGCAGGTCTGTAATCACACCTCCCCAAACTGGTTTAGTGCTCCAAGTGTCCCTGCTAAGGCACCTTTTCACCCCGGTGCCACAGGAGGAGCTGGGTGCACCATCTGAAAAACCCCGCTGCTCCCAGAGCTGCTCCTCCCAGCTCACCTTGCAGGGCCAGTGCTCCTGCTCCAAACCAGAGGCTGTTCAGGAAGGTGAAGTGGTTCTCCTCATTCTTTGTCTCATTCCATTCACAGGGACTCAGTCTGTGGGAAAATGACAGGATAAAAACAGACATTCAGAGGGAAAAAATAAATAATCCCCATCAAGAGATCTGGTATTCCTCATGAGGAGATCCAACTCATAATGCTGGCTTAATCTGACAGGATTTAAGCTTTCTTAGCCATTGTGCTGGAGCTGTACAGGTGATTCCTCAAAGCAAAAGGCTCCCCGGGACTTTCTAATCTCTTCATAGGTGAGAAAGCTGCTGACTTGAACACAATCTGTGAAACAAATGCATTTGTACCTGGCAACAAGAAAGAGGCAGAAGCAGGTGAGCAGGTAGGCAAATAAAAGGGCTGTCCAGGTCTCCTTGCTGAAAGGAGACAGGAAGTGGAAGAAAGACATGTCCTGGGAGGCCGTGTCCTTGCGGAGCAGGATCCCAATCCCGGTCTGCAGGAAGGGCGTGGTGAAGGACACCACCTCCTCCCTGGCTGAGGTGACGGTCAGCGGAGCCACTGCAATGTCCGCTTCCTGCCGAGGAGACAAAAACCAATCAGCCACCCAGCCCAGGGAACATTTCTGTCCCTCAGGCAGGTGTTGAAATGGCATCTCCAAGTCAACAGCCTTGGGATGAGAACCCCAAGGAACAGGCCAAGTTTCCCATGGAAATCATTGGAATGGAATTCCACCCAGGGGAGTCATTCACAGTGAGGTGCTGGTTGGTATCTGGGGCTTCTGGTTTCCTTCTGCAGGAGCCAGGCTGGGTTTGCTCACCCAGAGCAAAAGGCTGTTCCTGTCTGACTCTGGCTGAGGGCTGGGCACAGACTGAGCTCAGAGGGGCAAAGAGCTTTAATTGAAGCGTTCCCCACGGATGACAGAACATCAGCCACAGGGACTGCACCTGATGGGGTGAAATGTGCACTCAAGCATCCCTTGAGGAGTCTGGGCATTGCCATTCTGAATGAAATGAGTCTCACCCAGGGGTTAAGCTCAGGTTAAGTTTTGCCAAGGTGTCTGCACAGTCTCACAGGCTAGAGAGAAGCGCTGAGACAGACGAGTGCTGCCCTGGGAGTGCCTGGCTGTAACCAGGCTGTACCAGGGGTTTCCTGCTGTGGCCCCTGTCTCCCTGTGCCTTATTTCCATCTCCAGAGGTCAAACCCAACCCCAAATCTTGCTGCACATCAACTCCACACCCCCGGCAGGAGAACTCCAAGTTCCTCAGCTGTGGGCTCAATATTTCTGAGCCCGGGAGAATTTCAGCTTGCTGACCATTGCCAGCTCCTTTCCCAAGGGAAAGCTCTCAGCAGTTTCTTTTTCAAAACATCTCTCTCCGTTCCTCAAAGCAGGTTAAGAGAACAGCGTTCCCTTTGCCAGAACAACTGTCCCCAGGGGGTGTTTCCTATTCCTGACCCAATGCAGAGCAGTGTCAGTGCCATGGAGCAATAATAGACCTTTTTACACAGCGTGTTCTAAAAGAAACTGCTGGAATTGTAAATAAAGCTTCTTTCTCTGCTGACAGCTCCATGGAGTCAGTCTATTCCGTGTCCTACTGTGACACAGCCCCTGAGCAGCCCCTAGGGAGGCGCGGGAGGCGCTCCCGCTGTGCTGTCCCCGCAGAGCTGCTCAGGGGCACGGGGCGGGCTCACCCTTCTGAGGATCTCGCCGATCATGCCGCTCCAGTTGCCGCCGGCAGCCACGGCCCCGTACTGGCCGTCTCCCACCACGCGGACGCGGTACTGGAAGCGCAGCATCCCCGCCAGGGCCGCCAGCAGCTCCATGCAGTAGCCCTCCAGCTCCGCTCCCCGCACCATCACGTAGGGATCCTCCTGGCAGGGGGAACGAGGCGTTAATCTTGAAGAATTGAGGGTTTGGGGAAAGTGAAGATTATAGTTCAAGTAGATGTTGCTGAGTTAGATGGATAAGTTTTGTTTGGATCTTAGATAAGCTATCCCAGGCCTAGTAACTCATTGCTTTTTAATTTTTTTGTTTGTGTAAGCCGTGCTTGTAACGAACACAGAATGTGATAAATAGATCTCGGGAACACAAAACAACAGCCAATTTTTCCCACGCTGAGAAACAGATCGAACTCAGGAAACTCTAAATTCTACCAAGGATTCGTCTGTCACGTATGCACTGGAAAGGTAGGAAGGTCAGAAGGAGGAAGACTTATTTTGCTTCCTCCTTTTAAGTGGCCCCTCCCCAGAAAAGACCACCGACCCATTTCAGGGAGCAAACCACGCATGCTTAATCGCCTCCCTGCCAATTAGCATACGAAGTGGAGAAGAGGAAGTGACAGCGGTACGAATATGCATTTGTGTTTTGTGTATTCAACACTTTTGTAAATAAAAGACTTTGTGATCACCTGTGAACTCCGCAGTGCGCATTAGGGAGCGATCCCACGCGCTGCCCGGGTCGTCATTAAACACACACTTTCTAACCCTAAACTCTTAGCGAGCCTTTGTCCATCACAGCTGGATATCGATGTTAAATCGATATCCATATTTTAATAATTCATACTATCTCAGGACACACGCACAGCCAGGGCCAGGGACACCCAGGGGAGTTCAACCCGGCCCTGGCAAACCCTCCCCATTATTCCTCTCCCCGGTGGCGCAGGGACATTTCCAGGCTGGGGAGATTCCCTGGAGACACGGACCACCACCAGGGCAGCCGCACCCTGCGGGGCACAGGCGCCACAGGAATAAGCAGAAATCTCCCGTTAGCCTAAAAGCCAAGAATTTTCATTTTGGCACATCAAAGCCTCAGGTGAGGGGCGCAGGTTGACCTCAGGACCAGAAAATTCACTGCTGCAGCTTCCCCTGGAAGCCCTGCTTGCCTGGAGCACCTGGTGATGCACTGGGGGGATTTTATCACCTGGTTCTGTCCCCGTGTGACCTTTACATTGCTCCGACCTCAGGGCAGAAACAGCACACGGGGGACTGAGCCCCTCGGGTGCAGCTCAGCAGAGGGGCCCGGGGGCTCCCCAGAGCCCCCAGATCCGCCCTGTGCCCCCAGGAGAGCCCCCAAATCCGCCCTGTGCCCCCAGGAGAGCCCCCAGATCCGCCCTGTGCCCTCAGGAGAGCCCCCAAAGCCGCCCCGTGCCCTCAGGAGAGCCCTCAAATCCGCCCCGTGCCCCCAGGAGAGCCCCCAAATCCGCCCTGTGCCCACCACAGACAGCTGGCACCCCTACATTCCTGAGCCAGCCCCGAAACACCGCCAGGAGCTGGGACATCACCGCCAAAGCCAGCCCGAGCCAGCAGCCGCGGAGGAAGGGGTGGGATTGAAAGGGCAAAGCGCGGCTCCAGCGGTGCCCTGCCCTGGCACGGCCTTACCAGGATCGTTGTGACAGTCAGGGTGGGGAGCCCCTCGCCGGCCCCCCGGGAATCTGCGCCCTGCAAAGCAGAAATTGAGGGACAGCGGGATTGCAAGGCAGGCACGGCTGGTCCTTGCCCTGGGGTGAGGGCAGCTGCGGGGGCTGTGCCCGGGTTAAACCAGCCCCAAACCTGCCCCGTGGAGCTGCGGCGGCTGCTGATGTTCCCTGGCTAATTAATAAATCACAGCGTTTCACTTCGCCGCCTGCTGCAAACAAACAAAAAAAAAAATCACTGCGAATGTTGCCGCGCATCTTCAGACGGCGCGCACAGCCTTCCCAAGAGACCAATTCGTGCTGCAGACAAAAGAATTAGCAGCCAATTAAGGTCTCATTAGAGAGCAATTCCAGGAGACGCAGAACAGTTGGAGACCTGAGAGGAGGAGGAGGAGAGGAAAACCTGGATTCGCTTGTGTGAGTTAAAGATGCATCTTCCAATTTTACAGTCACCCAGCTCAAGAGGATTCCTCATCAAAGCCACTTCAGGGTGGTTTAAGCTTTTTCTAGTGAAGTGTCAAATTCCGTGAGGTTTGTTGGTCTTAAATGTATCTGCTTATTGTAAAATTACGGGGTGATTTTTCTAGGCAGAGAGAGAGGACGTGTATATGTGTGTGTGAATATATAAATATCCATATCTGCAGTACAAAATGTGCTCAAAAGAAACCCCGGTCCTTCCAGGAGCCAAACGATCTTGTTGTAATTCTCTCTGTGCAATGGAAGTGTTTGAGAGATGAGCTTTGTCTGGGAAGCTGTGATCACAGGTTCCCCAACTCTACCAGCCATGAAGACAGGCTCTTCCCTGGGGCACGACTCAATTTTGAGCTCTGGACAAAAAAAAATGAGTCAAAAAACCCTACAAAAACAAACAAACAGACCCAGCACAGAGACACAGCCAGCCATGAAGAATGTACTTAAAATAATAACTCTTCACAGATTTCTTTGTACACCCCGACCCCTATTTCTGAATTAAATATGTAAGATCATCTGCCCTATGCCTTCGTTAGTAGCTCCGCACTAATGAACTCAAACATACCTTACTCACAGCATCATCATTCCTCCCAGCTCCTGGAAAAATACAACAAAATCAGATTTGTGTGGGGCTTGTATTTACAGCTCCTCGTTTCACAGTGCACTGAAATAATCAGAACGACCACCCTCAGCCCCCAAACTCCCTTTGTTTCCTCCCCCAGGGCACAAAAGGCGGCAGGGACAGGAACGAGTGGGGCTGCAGGAGGTTCTGATGTCACCTGACGGTGTCACTGAATGTCCCTCGCTCCCTGAGGGATGGATCCTGCACAGCCAGTCCACCCTGAGGAGGGGCAGCACCAGCTCTTCTGCTTCCTCACACAGCCCAGATTTGCCCCCATTCCTGCCAAGCCCCATTTTCCCCTGAGAAGCCAAAAGTTCCTCACCACCCACTTCTCAGACACTGCTTTTTCCTTATTCTTCCTTTCCCCTACTGCTGGCAGCTTCTGCATCTGAGATGCAGAATTAAAACCACAATTTTGTCAATATATTGCTTATTAATTGCCTGGGATAATTTTTCTAGAATCTGCTTAGCACTGTTCCTTGGACTCAGAGAATTCACAGCACGAAAGCCAAAAATCCCTCAAGATAAACCAAAAAAAATGCAGGGTTTTTTCACTCTTTCAAGGAAAAGCTGTGAGTTTTTCTCTAAATATAACAACATATTCATTCATTATGTATTTATTTTTCCTTCTTTGGTGTTGCAGTTTCTGGCCTCGTGCTGAACTCCACATTATTGTAAAACAAAACCTGTTTTTTCCCCTCTCCGCTACAGTTCTCCGTGGGGGCTGGAAATCTTCACAAAGGACTTCTCTTGTCTCCCTTTAGAGCCCCTTGGAAGCCAGCAGCAGCTTTTGGAGGCCCCTTCCTGGGGGCCTGCGGAGTTCCTTGGAAGGCAGCGGAGCCTTCCGAGGGCTCCAGCTCGCAGCTCAAAGCCCCTTTGTGAGCCCTCCTGAAAGGTCCCGGGGCGAGGGGGCTGCAGCACCAAGCCCAGGTCATAGCAGGGACACATCCCAGCATCCAGGAATCCTCCCGGGAATCCTCCTGGGAATCCTCCTGGGAATCCTCCCGGGAATCCTCCCAGGAATCCTACCAGGAATCCTCCCGGGAATCCTCCCGGGAATCTTCCCGGGAGGCTGCAGCAGCGCAGGACAAAGGGAAGGGCTCATCCCTCCCTTCCCCATGGGTTGGTGGTTGCAGGTAGTGACCGCAACTGCAAAAAAATCAGCTTTTTCTTTGCTACCCCGAGGTTGCCCAGCCTTCCAAAGGGAGGCTCCTGCTGGACTCCTGAGGAAAAAGCTCCTGGTCAGGACTGGCCGCCTCACCTCAGTGTTCTCCCCCATCCTCAGCACACCTTGCTGCAGCCCAAGGGACCATGCACTCGCAGAAGTGCGGATTTTTTGTGTTTATCCACAATAACCACACCTAAACCCACCCTTTTTCTTGGCTTTTTTCATCTTCCCCGATCTCTGCCATCTGGTTTTCAACTGTAGCATTACAGACACTTGGGGACATCAAAGACACTTGGTGGCAGCACTCACGAAGTCACAGCCACAAGGTGAGCCCTGGGGAATCTCTTAATAACCCATCTGAAAGCAAATTCTGAGATTGAGACAAAATCCTGCAAGCACTGGCAGGTAAAAACTGAAGGAATTAACGCTCTGAACAAGAACAAAACCAGGTTTAGGGGCAGCCAACACTTCTGGATCCTTTTCCTCACCTGCCTGGCTTGATTCCCTCAGGAGCAGCGCGGCTGTAACCACACAGATGGTGAAGTGAAGGCCTTTATCCATTGGAGCAGAAATTCCTGCTGCTCTAGAGGAACCTTCCTGCTGGAGGTGAAAGGCAAGCAGTTAAACCTGGTTCTACAGCTCCTCATCACTGGGTGAGATCAGCTTGTCCTGGATTTTCTGCTCCTTTTTCTGTAGAGCCACAATTCCAGACAAAGTCTCCAGCTGAAAACAGTCACTGCTGAGCTCAGCCAGAACAAATACTGAAGAAAGGCTCTGCTGAAGTCCCCACTGCAGCAAAAAGGATGTGACAAACCTAAGAAAGGGGATTTACCCCCTGGCGGTTCTCTCCTTGTGGGTTCCCCCCACCCAGGGAAAGGGCAGGAGAGGAAGCAGCAGCAATATTTTTAATGGCATTTTTTGTCCAACAAGATACAGGACACCATTACAGCAGAAATGATAAAAAGTGACTTAAAAATGCCCAAGAAAACTTACCACTTATGAGAGTACGTAGGCAAAAATACACACGGCATACTTGCTGCTGACTGATGCTCAGAAAACCCTGGATTCAGTGATCTTACCTCATCAGCTTTTCAGAATTTTCCCCAGTCCCACATCCTATGAAAACTCTTACCATTGCAGCTCAGTACTTTTCCTCACTTGTTTTCCCTGTATTTTTCACCTAATGAGAGAAAGAACTAAAACCTCCACAGAAGGTTCTTTCTGGGTTAAATTTCAATGCTGATTTTGTTGTTGCTGCTGTTAAAAAATGCTGCCCAATGGGAATATGTTGATCCTTGCGAAAGGACCAGAGGTGAGGGCTGAGACCTGAGCTGTACATCAGCCAACACTGACTTTATTCTACAACCACCTTTTAGACAAAGTAATTGCTGCTCTTGGCCGTTGCCAGAGCAGCACAAAAACCGAGCAACTGCATCAACCACGGGGAAAAAAAAAGGAAAAGAAGCAGCAACCTTCAGGCTGAGCCAGGAAGGCGCTGCACTTTTCCCGGTAGGTTTAATCTCTAAATTCCTGTTCCTTTTCCCTTACAATCTGGTACATGCAACAAAATCATCTTTATTTCTAGTGGCCTCCCCTAAAAAAAACCAAACTCAGAGCTGGTAACATATCACTGGCATCACCTCGGAAAGCAAGTTGTTAACGTGCTGCTTACTGATCACCTAAGAGCACAGACAGGGCGCAGATCCGGGTTAAAAAGCCAGCAAGGAGCCTGTGGCACCAGGATTTGCCCCTTGCCAGAGCCAGAGCACGAAGTGAAGGCAGTTTCTCACTTACAGCGACTCCCTTGGCCCGTCCGTCCCTGGGTCCGTGCAGGAGCAGCTCGGGCATCCCGGGCTGGGTTAAATACCCAGGAGAGGAGGAGGAGGAGGAGGAGTGGCCTCTAAACGTGCCAGCTGGACCGGGGGACACCGGGGGGCTTTGGGCAAGGAGGAGACACCAGAAGGACAGGCTTTGGAAGCAGCTCAGTCCAGCAGCTGGATGCTCATCAAGACTCACAAAATTCTATCGCTGGCCTGTGGCGTTCCTGTAAAATTCCTCCCTTTGGAGCTGTCCCCAGCAGCTGTGCCCATTTTCCTGCCTGTTGATCACACAGACAAAATCAGCTTTGAAAGACACAATCCAGTGTTCATTTTCAGAGCTCTTGAAGGCCAAGCTGGAGGAGTACAGACCATAAATCCCACGTCCAGCCACGTCCAACACACTGCCTGTGACCTGGAGACTTTGCATTTTGGATCTGACAGTTTGATGAGCTGAAATCCACATCCAGGAGTCTCAGGATGCACAGGAAGAGCAGAAGAATGAGGAGAAAAACTGTGACCTTCTGCTGACTGAAATTCCAAATAATTCTTAAATGCTGCAATAAATTCCACTTACAGGAATAAATCAATACATGATGAATGGTCAGTCTTATGCAGCGTCACAAAACAAGCTGTAAAAGTGGTTGCTACTAATTTGGAAGCAAGAGGGCAAATTTCACATGCACCCTAAAGAGTTAAATCCAGACACTCTTAGTTAAAATTCTGAACAAAGGTAAATGTTTTGAGGTGCTACCTGATGCTGCCTCCTGTGAGGTGCACTAATTTAACTAGTACTGCTTAATCAATTAAAGATGAAAATAATCTGATTGTGAGACTTAGTCTTTGAGAAGACACAAATGTGCCTTTTAAACATTAACTTTCCAAAGCTGTCAAGTTGCATGTACTTGGCATTAAAGCTACAAAAGCATCAAAGTTACAAAAGCAGCGACTCCCTGCAGCTTTTCAGCCCGAAATTAAAGTATTACAAGAATGATTTTTCGTCCAGAGAATGTTAATGAAATTTGCTTTGTGCTGGGACACAATGGGAGGCTCCTCTTGGCAGATCACAGGCTCTGCTGCAGCTTCACCTCCTTTCCTTCAGAGCCTGCGGTGACACTGTGGGGTCACCTCAGTGCACACCCCAAACCTTTCCTGCGCTGAGCTCTCCTGGCATCTGCAGGATCTGATTCCTGCAGACAAGCTGTGCAGAACTGAGGCTGGAAAACTGAGGGAATATTTTCAGACAAAACATGCCAAAGAGCATTTGAAAAGATTTAATCAGAATATTTAACCCCTCCAGCCCCAGCACCCCGTTATGGTGATAACACTGTCAGCCTTACATTTTGATATGTCAGAGTTTTAATTTGGTTACTGTTTTCGTATCTCAGAGTATAAATTCTTGTGGCCAAGTAATACTAAAATTAGAACCAAGAGCCCCTTTCCAGCTCCACAAGTGACAGCCCTTCCCGGAGAAGTGTGAAGGAAACAAAATGCACTTTCACTGTGCACTTTGCCGGGACGGGAATAGAAGCGATTTTTCAATCAAGTGACAGGTGAAGAGCAAAACTGTGCTGCAGCATTTTCAGCCAGGCTTTAAACCCCCTCAGTGATGAACCAGGGCCATCTGCCTTACTTGTACAGCCGCTCCAGGATGGATCAGCTCCTTCTGCCTCTTTGGCTACTAATTCCACCAGTTCCCCCTGAATTTTCACCCTGGCAGCCAGGGCTCTGGCCCAGCCCCTGTGCTCTGTCTCACACCACAGAATGTCAATCTCTGCCAATCCTTGCACACATTCTGGAGAACCTGAGAAAATCTGAGCTGGGTCTGCGCTGGCTGCCCCTCTGAAAAAGAGTAAAATTAAATGTTATCCACAAAGGAAGCTGAAAAACAAAGCAGAGAGAGTGAACCACGTTTGTGTGTTACAAACCCCAATGTTGTGTTACAGCTAAAGAGTCAGCATGCAAGGTTAAATATGTTTATTTTAGTAGTGTAAGGTGGTTTTACAAACAAGTTCTTAAATTTTGCAATATACACAAAAGAATCATTACAAAGGCAAAATATCTTCTCAATAATAGGGACTCTATGCAGCCTGAAATAAAATTAAACCTCTGTTTCTCTTTAAAATTCATCTCAATAAACATTCTTCTCCATCACTGATAAAATGTACATCTATAATAAATGACATCATAATCGGGGATGGGGGGGACACATGACAACATCCCTAAAAATAAAAAGTAAAAAAAAAGGGGGGGGAGGAAAAGTTATTACTCTGCTTAGGTCATTATTTAATTCTAAATATGTCCATCTAAAAAAATTAAATATCTCTCTTTTTTAAACATATCATTGAAAATTTTGCATGGCAGTGCAATACAGAAATAGTAAAATTCATCCAAAAAGTGCTATGTACAGCAGCATTGTTAAAATACCATAAGAAGGGACAGTGCTGTTTCGAGAAAAGACTAACATGCTTCGTAGGCATTTCTGAAGCAAAGTCAGAAGGTATTTCCTATTTTTAGCCATTCCCTTCTCTCTACTGTCTTAATTCCCTCGGACAATGCCTTGAGACAAGGAACAGTCGCAGTTCAGTTTCAGGGTGTGCATGTGTACATACATGTGCAGACATATCTTTGCATACACACAGGTGTATATATATTGATATATATATAGATATATAAACAGGCGGGGTTTATAAAAGCATTGCTTTGGAACAAGAGAGCTCCTCTTCAAAGAGAAAAGATGGATTTTCACTGAAATAAGCAGGTCCACGATGGAAGATGGACTGTATCTACTGCATTATTAATTCACACCCTCAGAGGCCTCAAACTCTTCCAGAAAATAAAACGTGATTCTAAGTCCAGCCTCCTTGCATGGATCCACAATTTGTGAGAGCAAAATTTACCTCAGCTGTCGTTAGCATCACATTTTGCTATTGAACATCAAGGTTACCTATTGTCAGAAGAATTATTGAAATTAGTAAAGACCAGGAGCAAACTGCAAACGCAAGAAGTGGTCACATACAAAGGAGGCCAAATCGGAGGCTGGGCAAAGCAGAAATGAAAACGAATGCTCATCCATCCTTCTGCAGTCACGATAACGAAGCACCCTTGGGCTCAAGGGAAGGCCAGGAAGCACCAAGCCATGGCAGGATGTTTGAGGCCTCTCAGGTCGCTGTGTTTTGCCGTGCCAGGAGTGCAAACAGTGCCCAGCGCCGCCAGGCTCACAGTTTGAGCATGAAGAACACCTCGGTGTCCGCGCTGCAGTCCGGCTGGGCTTTGGGCGAGGCCGGCAGGGCGCTGTGGGCGGCAGGGTCACCACAGCCGGCCCTGCCCACGCTGCAGGCGCCCTCGGGGTTGCCCCTCTCCTCGATGGGGCTCCCCCCGAGCTGTGCCCGGCCCTGCAGGCGCTGCCTCTCCTGGGCCTGCCGCGCCCGGTTGGCGATGTAGCGCACGCGGCTCTGGCTGCGCGACGACGACCGGCGCAGCAGCCCCGCGCTCTCGCCCTCCTCCTCCGACTCGCCGGGCTCCAGGCTGATGGGGGAGGTGATGTCGTCCTCCTGCTCGAAGGCCGTCAGCTTCTTCAGCTGCTCAGTCAGTTCGTCCCGGCATCTGGCCGAGGGCCGCAGGCCGGCGGAGCGGCGCTGCTCCCGCATGGAGCGGGTGACGAAGCTCCTGCTGATGCTGCGGTATTTGCTCTCAAAAGTGCACACGATGTCGTCAGAGGTGAGGTCCCCGAGGCTTTTGGACTTTGTCTGGTTATTCCCAACCGCGTCGTGCGCTTTGGATTTGTTAGAGGACTGCCTGAGGCTCTCCATGTAGAGCCTGCTCCAGGTGTGCCGCCTAGGAATGGACGAGAACGCGTCCTGCGGGCTCCTGGCCAGGGGCCGGGGGCACAGCTCGTCAGCGGGCAGCTGGCCGGACCGCAGGTTGGGGTTGGACTTGCTCTTGCTGACCAGGGGCATGTCGTTGCTGCAGGTGGTGGCGGAGCGTGGGCGCATGCCCTTCCTGACGGCCAGGGGCTCCAGGCTGTCCTGGCGGACGCCCAGGTCCGGGAGGCTTTTGCGAGCCAGGCTGGGGAGGGAGAGGTCGATGACGGTGTCGTTGGAGGACATGCTGGACGAGGAGGACACGCTGTCACGGTGGCTGCCGCAGTCCAGCTTGCTCCAGATCCGGTCGTTGACAGTGGCATCGAAGTACACTTCTGCTGCCGGAGACTGGCTGCTCGGAGTTCTTATGGAGGAGCCTGACACTCCTTCACTCTTTGCCCTTCTCGCCAACACATAAGAGCTCGTCTGAGAAACAGAGACAGGGAGAGCCTGTGCGGCCCGGGCCTTCTGGGGAGCATCTGACTGAGTGCTGTTAATGCCATTGCTTTGCTGGGGTGGAACAGCTGCTGCACCCAGGTTTTGCCCTTTGGATTCGGAGGTGCTTTTTATGTCTGTTAATACCTGACCTGGTTGGTTGTTTTGCTTCTGGCAGTTTCCTACAGGTTGGCCAGCACCGAGATCTGCTGCCTCTACCAGCCTGGCTTTTTGGGGATGTGCTGCTGCTCCATGCTGCTCCTCAGCCTCACTGCACTGTGTCCAGCCGTTTTCTTCTGTGGGACATCCTACCACACTCGTCCTCTCATCCTCTGGGGCTAATAAACTTGCGTCAGCTGCTCTTGGGACATCCTGCCCTTGGTCTTCTGCAGCCAGATTTGTTCCTTGTTCTCGGGAGGGTGGGGGCTCTTGAGGCTGCTTGGGTGTCCTGCTTCCCTCTGACGGAGCTTCGGTGGAATGGTCAGACCCAGACCCTTCCTCAGAATCACTGTAAGGGGTAACGGGCAGAGGGAAGAGAAGGCTGCGGTGATGGTTCTCATTGGCAAGGACAGGCTCTTCTGTGATCGTTTCTAGGCTGCATAAAGAAGTGACTGACCTCTGGATTGAGAAGTGGCAGACGTCTGCTGGGGAGGCATGGAAAGGAAAAGAAAGAAACAAGAAAAACAGAGATACAGGGTTAGTTATCTCTTACAAATTACAGCTTAGACTAAGGTTCATTCCTTATGTGTTACCATTTTGTTCTCAAGGTACTAGTTGCCTATGCTAATCACGATTTTAAAAATAACTTGTGATTTCAAATGCCTGGCCAAAGACAGCAAAACATTTTGCACATTCAGTTTTAGCTGCACAAAGCCCTGTTACTTCAAGAAATCTCAGTCCATGCACAGCAGCACCATGTGACTGTTCTGGTTTCCTTATCAAACAACAGCAGTACCCAGCAACTTTTGCCCTTTGTGTCCCCTTTCGTAAACCAACTTCGCTCCCTCCACCATCCAGCACCACTTGATTTGCAGTTTTCCTTCCTTCCAGCACCCAAACAGGTCAGGGTATCAGAGCACAACCAGAGCATGTACAATAATCAAAACACCAGTTTGACCAGCAGACATGATCCCAGTGACCAACCACTCAGAGGAGAAGCAGCAGGTTGGAGCAGATTACAAATGATCTGCAGACAGTGGAATGTTGGCAATGGGACTTTTAAAAACAAAACAAAAGCTTTACACAGACTTGGTTCTTCTTAAAAAAACTTGGTAATTTCTATTTCAAAAAGGCTCTGCAGACAGATGGGTCATGAACAGCAGGCTGAGAGTGCAACCCTAGAGAATCACTTCAGCCACCAATTACCTGGAGAAAATGCTCCACTCTCTGCAGTGTTTATCACCTGCACCCTGGGAGCCAAAGCAATCATGCCAAAAAGATTATTTCCCATATCTCCAAAGCACAGTGCAGACATGCATTCCAGAACTAACAAAGCACCATCAAGCCAGACCACGACCTTAAGGGTACAGGAGCAGGTAATTACAGGGCAGCAAACAAGCAAAAAACCAGGACTACAGGCAACAAGGTGCTGGGATCAGGGACACTCAGCAGACATTACCTTTGACTTTCTTGTCCTTTCAGTTCTTAACTAGAGAGAGAGAGGGTGCATGTAGAATAATAGGACAGAACAGAGGAAAAATCCAGTTAATGTAGGGAAGGCAGGTGCAGATAACAGGATAAATTAGTGCCGAGGGAGGGAAAGGAGACATACAGGAATATTCACACATGGTTGTAGGATCCTAAGAATTTCTGACCAACCAGAGCACTCAATGGAATCCACACATGGACAGATATTAAGTTCATTTTTTTAATCACGGAAGAATGAAAATATTTGTTAGTGTTGAAGAAACACACTCCACTGGATGGGGGAATGGAATCACAGAATCATGGAATCACAGAATCACAGAGTGGTTTGTGACGGAAAGGACCCTAAAAATCATCAAGTTTCAAGTACCCTGACATAGGCAAGGACACCTTCCAGGTTGCTCAGAGGAAGCTGGACTCCTCCAAAGCCCTCTCCTAGTGGAAAACATCACCTGCACTCCCAGAACCTGCCCAGGGAATACCAGACCTTTCCTCTGGCACCAGGATTTCCAGCCCAGGGCAGGAACTCAGGGACGGGAGCAGCTCTTCCCTGGCCTGCCCTGCATTAGCTGGGAGTGTTGGAAGGGAATCAGGCACGTGTTCCCATAATCCAAATCCAACATTCCAGACTCTCGGTGTCTGGAGGAGTGTCAGGAAGAGCCCAGAGCTGATCAGCCTGATGAACTCTCCTTCTCCCCATCCACCAGCACAGACTGGGGCACGCTTGGAAGGGGAATCCCTGGAAGATGTAACGCTGCTGCCATGAAGGGCCAGCTGCAGTTTCCTGCCTTATCCCGGGGGCACTTCCCCCAGCAGAATGCCAACTCCCAAGTGCAGCCATGGAGCTGGTTTCCCTGGTTTCCTGGCTCACGGCACGGCCTTGCAGGAGGATGGGAAAGGGAGCTGTTTGTGCAAACAGAGGGGCTGTCACTGGACCCAGCAGCAGCCAGTCCAAGGCACCATTTCACCATTTGGAGGGTATTGCTGATTCCATGCGTGGGAAGTCAGATGGATTTAATCAAATTTCAAGCATATCACAATATTTGTTTAGTGACTTGGGGGGCTGGCAGGGGAGCTGGCACTGATAATGGGAAATGGTTTCATATGTCACAGTACTCAGAGTTTGTGAAAAGCCCAGTGCCAATAATTTAGGCATAGAAAGAGTTCTGCTGCTTTGGATTAACTGCAAGTCACGGGAACCAGCAAACTTCTCCCCTCCCATTGTCCTGGTATTTTCCTAAAAGCTCAAGCAGATATTGGAAAAATATGTTATTTTAAAAATGGGGTAAAAAATAGAAGGTGAATTGCAGACACCCAACCAGATGAAATCGGTCGAATAAATAAAATATCCCAAATTTCTGTGTGGGGCTTTCAAAGAGGCCCACTATAGGTGGGCAGTCAAAATCTGGTACTAAAAAAGGGATTACATCTTAGGAAAAGCACCAAAGTCTATTTGCTGTTCCTGAAAACGTCATGTAATCATCAGTGTCCAAATTTCTTGGACAATTAACGAGGAGGGTGAGGGATTTGAAGAGGAGCTCTTACTGTCACGGCCAAAAGCTGCATATCCTACTTTCTTCCTACAGTTCTGTGAAGCAAAAAGTTCTTATCAAAATCTCTTTCCTTCTCTCCCATGCCTGCCAAACCAGGAGGGAAAAAGCCATTTTTCTTACTAAAAGATATCCTTTGATTGCCTCTGCTTTGATTTCCCATCTTTACGAACCCCCAGTTCATGCAGTCACTCAGTCCCGGTGACCACACTCCAGTTTCTGGAGTGGAACAATCACAAAATGCTGCAGCTTGAGGAAGTTTCCTCCAGGTGGGCACACTCTGGTTGGCAGTGGGGAATGCCGGCAGTGCCGCAGCCTGGCTGAGGGCAGGGAGCAGCAGATCCCCCTCTGCTGCTCTGTGCTGTGCAGCTCTGCCCCCAGGCCACAGCCAGGGCCTCTGGAACGTCACAGCGCAGGAGAAATGTTTGCATACACATTTAGGAGCAGAATGGGCTGCTGTGGTTATAAAATATGATCTCCTGAACACCCCAGAGCAGAGAATTCCATCCAGTCATTCCTGGACTAACAGCAGTGATTTTGCAAGAACTTTGAGGAGGGAACAGGTTTATTGTTACCAGAGAGCACATTAGACATCATTCCTGATGTGGTTATGCCTCGGTGGAACACAAAGGCTGATAATGGAAATGTTGTTTGTTGATGTGGGTTTTCCAAATTCAATCTCACTTAATGCTCTGGTTTGGATCTTAAAATTTACTTAGTATCATACCACATTCACTAAAAAAACCAAGGAAACAAAAAACCCTGAACAAACAACCCAAACATTTATGAACTACTGACAGTGTCACTACGGCAGATGGTTAACTAGGCAAGGCAAGGACTAATCTAAACCAGACACGTCTACAAAAAAAGAAAATAAAAATATTTATGCAGGGGGTTTTTTTTCTGTCATTGCCAAAATTAAAAAAAAAAAAAAAAGACCTCTTGACAGCCAAACAACATAACAAGCTTCTAAGTAAGGAGACGCTATGCAGAAGCTGAGACAATGACGTGATCTACAGCGGAGAAGGGTGAAGAAAATCTGGTCTTACCAGTAAAGAATATAGGGGATTTACTTCGAATTTCCTCCAATTTTTGAACGAACAAAGCATTCATTTCCCTCTGTAGGGTGCCCACTTGCCTTCGAGAAGGTTCAGACCAGTGCTTGGGGAATTCTGGGCTTCCAAGGCTTTCTAGACTGCTGGAGTTGGAGGATATAGAGCCATTGCTGGCTGCAACCAAGTTGACAGTGCTTCCATACTTGCCACCTGATTGGCACTGCCACCACTGCCGGGAGTGAGCCTTGATTCCGTGACCCTTAGAGTCACCACTCGTCTTCCCGGGGCTCACAAAGGGCTGAGCACTCCTGGTCAGATCATCTGCAGTTCCAGGGCCGCTGCAAGGCTGCAGATCTGCGTGCGGCCTGGGCTGCCCTCGCACAACCCAGGTCCTGAGCTCTATCCTCTCCTCCGCACTGCTGCCCTGCCCAGGGCGCAGGGGCTCTCTAGCAATGGGCCTGCCGGGGTGGTCACTCCACGGCCCCTCGGGGTCAGGGCTCTCTTTGGAGCCAATCATGCATTTCATGCAGTTGGTGGCCACTCCGATCCTGCCCGAGCTGTTGATGGCACAGCGGGCGAAGACGCTTTGCTTCTCGCCCTGGGGCTCCTGCAGCCTCACCCTGTGCGCCCTGGGCAAGGGCTCGCTGAAAGGAGCCCCGGGGTGGGCACAGCTCTGCCCCGGCCCTCTGCCAGAGCCCTGGGCCTTACCTTTCAAGGCCTGGCCAGGTGCCTCCCCACCGGCGCCGTCTCGGGGAGCTGGGGACGGGGAAGCACTCGCTGGCTCTTGCACAAAGCGGGGCTGGGAGGCAGCTTCCACTTCCCGCCCTTCTCCAGCCCCTGCAGAGCTGCTGTCCTTTGTGTCAAAAGCGATCTCAGGAAAGCCCTTCTTGCTCTTCTTCTGGCTCTTGGTGGGCGCGCTGGCCGTGCGGCGCAGGATGTGGCTGCTAAAGGAATGCTTGCGATGGAGCTGCCCAGCAGCATGACTGTCCAGAGAGGCCTGCTTTGGATTTCTGAGAAACAGCCCTTTTAGACCTAGAGCTTGCTTGGCCTGCAAAAGAAATAAGAAGAAGGACAAAAAAAATATAAAAAGCCCCTCATAAAAAATGCAAGGCTCCTCCTCTGGGCACAGGAACTCATGAGCAAATGATCATTCGCATACAGAGCCTCCTGCTATATTCCTACCATCAGCATGAGAACTAACCCAGAAATAGGACAGGCATTAAAAATGAAAAAAATCACTAACAGCAGCCTTGCAAAATAGCACATCTCTTTTTTTTTTCTCAGCTATGTTTTTGATAACACTTTCCAGCCACACTTATCTCTGTATTTGTCATCATTTTCTTTCTAGCATGTAACTACTTACAACATCTACATAAACATTAGAGCTATTGAAAAGACAAAAAAAAAAAAAAGGAAATACTTCTGTCTACAAGAATTTCATTCTGAAAGCTGAAGAGTTTCTCGGTTTCACCCAAAGCAGATGTATTTAAAGTTCTTGCTGCAAATGCATTTTCTAGGAACTGCTGGGAAATAAACACTGACCACAAAATAGAATATTTTTTCAGTATAAAGGAGATCTGCACTTCAGTTGAATTGAGCACTGTCATGAATAGCAGTTAACTATACACACACAAAAGTTCATTGAGTATTTCAATTTCTACCTGTGTGATTACACTTTGGTAATTTTTCCTGCCATACAACACTTATCCCAAGACACTCGTGTATGTTTTCAGCACTGAGGAAACACACTATAAACAAGGGCAGTTAGTCAGTGTCATAATACAGTTCTCCATAGCCTTCAGCAGTTATTCAAGCATTAAACACATAAATTCACCATCATAAATCTCCCACCACCATACAACTGATTTTCATCTCAATGAAACCGAGTTCCAGCATTCCTGCAAACATTCCAGGTGTACTTGCCAACTTTTCAAGCAGCAGGCTGATGCCTGAGAGCGCTGGTTTGCTCTGTGCACAGAGATCACTTGAAGCACAGAAAGGTGTTTCTCTTTTAATCTACTTCTCCCCCCTCGTTCTCCTTATTTCCCGGTCAGATCAGACTTGTGAGCAGCTGTAGCATCAGGAATGGGTAATCCCAGGGTACGTCATGATTGAAGTGCATTTTAAGAAGCCCATGACAGAACCTGCCCGGCAGCCACGCTCGCTGGCGCTCGCTGTCAGCTCCAGTTTTGCCCCGTGATGTCACATGAGGTCACATTTCTGCAGCGCCAAACAATGGCACAGAAGGGTCTCATTTAAATTACAATGGTCTTTCACCCCCAGATAAATATTGGAGTGCATGCTCGTGCATTTCCAATTCTGCCGTGCAGGATTTAATGGACAGATACTGGCTGCCCCGTGCCCTCAGAGCTGCTTTTACCCTGAGTTCCTGCCCAAGCTGCCATGTGGGACCAAGGTTTATTTGGCTGACACAAGGACCAAAAACAGTGTCCATAGTTTTATTTTTTTAATATAATTTTTAGTCAATTATAATTGACTGAAGTTTAGTTGTCATGTGGCAATTTCCAGTGTGAGTAGGACATTATCAAAAATTACCTTTAGGATAAGATAAAGGTGGTGGGGATTGATTTTTTTCCCCATGCAAGACAAATATTAAATATTGGAAAAACCTTCTGTGAGAGCCAGACTATTGAACAGTCTGCTTGGATTACTGGGAGATAAGTTGGCAACTACATGAATTTATTACTATAAAACTCAGACAATATAAATATTTGCAAAACCCAGAAAAAATCATCATACAAACAACACAGACAAATAATATCCACCAAAAAGAAAAGGGAAGCACTGATGGAATGGGTGACACGCAGTGCAGGCCCCAGGTGTCATTCTGGCTTGTTTGGTGCAGCTTTGGTAAGCTGGACACTGTTGCTTGAATCAGTGGAGTGATTCAAGAACCCAAAGGCAGATTTGGTTAACTTGAGGGTGAAAAAAAAGTTTTGAAAGAAGGAAAAAAAATAAAAGAGAGCAGTTTTGAGGGAGATCCAGGACACCGTGCTTTCAGCTTCCAGCCCAGCTTTTACAGGGCTGCTCCACTCTCTAAAGCAGACTTGAAAAACAGCACAAGAGGCTTTCCCACAATTTAGCAAATGATTCACTGTCAATGTTCTTTTCTGGGTGAAAGAAGAGGTTTGAATTACAGCCCTGAAGAGAAAAGGCAGGAGAGGGAGAGGCTCAGAGAAGGGGGAGGAATGGCAGGGCTTTTATCCTGGATCTGCTTCACAGGGGGAGGGCTCTCCGGCTGCCAATGACCCCACAGGAGTGACCCGGTCAAATGTCACAATTCACGTCCCATGAGTTGGAGAGCTCGAAGATGCTAACGAGGAAATGCTAATGAAGCCACCAGCTCAAGGCATGCAGGTGTGTGGTGGTGTCTGCACCTCCCTGAGACAGGAGGGGTACCTTCAAGGCGTCTAAAAACGCTCTGCTTCTAAAAGGAGACTTTTTTTGACATAGAGAAGCCCACTGAAATCACAAACAGACAGAGTAAAGGCAGAGAAACAGTGAGGGAGGATCTCAGAGATAGGCACATCTAGAAAAACCACAAGAAATTCTGCAGTACATGAGCAGAGCACAGAAGAGACAGAAACAAAGAAAAGTCTTTCCAGGAAACAGAGCAATCTGAAAGAGATTTCACACACAAGTTAAGGTGAAAAAAAAAAAAAATCTAAGACTGTTTTAGTAATGCCAAGCTACTGAGCAGGTGGAATATCTCTATTTATAAAAAAGTCCCAAAATATAAATGTTCGCATTAGAATCTCTGGATTAATAAAGAATGGGTAAAACCAGGCTGATAAACTGGGGTGATCAGAAAAGAAAGTTCTTTTCTTGTCTCTTAATTATGGGCAGAAAAATCAGAATTTTCAACATTCTAATTTGGACAGCACTCTGTTAACCGAAAATCAAAGTAAAAAGTGAGTCACACAGACCAAACCATAAAGGGACATGTAATATTTGTTCCACATTTTCAGTAGATTTTATTAAAATTATCATTAAAAAAAAAAACAAAAAACAACCAAACACAAAAAAAACACCACAACACATACAGGCTTTCCTTTCAAATCCTTATATTCTGTCAGTGCACAGAATCACTTCTTAACACCAGCAAAGCAGAGAGACTGCAGTGACACTAAGAAGCAATCAGGGAACACCAAGAAAGTCTATGTCCCAAAAAAACTGCCAGTTTAAATGGACAGGTTGCCCTCCTACAAACTATCACCAGCCAGTCATTCATGAAGAAATCAGTAAGAGCAAATAATTATGAAAGGCTGGGAAATTAGGCTGAACACAGGGAGAATTTGCTAAAGGAGGTTTGAACTGAAAATACTTCAGACACTCACAGAGAATGAACATTGTCCCTTCTTTAAACGCTGCTGGCAAGGGCAGCGGCTTGGAAGCTGATGGAGTTGTGTAATTAGGCAGTGATTAAAGTGTAGCAGTTTAAAAAAGCTGTTTTCCTGCTCGGGAAGGGCTCGCATTGCCCTTCCGAGGAGGAGCTGGGCACTGCCAGCCCTCGGGTGCCTCCTCCTGCTGCCGCGATGCCAATATTGCACCTCGGGACAAACTGAGACCTGCAAGGGGCTTTGTCCCTGAATTTCATCGGCGTTAACAGCACAGGATGCTGCACTGAGAGGACAGGACTGTCTTGTTTTTATCTGGCCTAGGAGAAGTCTGAAATCGGGGCTTTACTCTCATGGGAATTGAGAAGTGGCACCCTGAGGGTTGTTTACTTCCTGCACGTGAAGCAAACACACCCTTCATAACAGACAAGGAGTGTAAATATGTCCAACTAGTACGAGCATCACCTTTCCTCTGCATTTTAAAAGTTATTATGGCAAAAAAATCCAAAGCAAATAAGCTTGAAGAACATAATTTACTTTAAAATTCCAAAACATCAGGCAGAGCCTCTATGGCATCAGCTTTGCAGGGAACAAGTGCTCAGGGTTAAGGTGTGTAACCTTTAGTTCAGCAAGGTGCACTCACAGGACTGGACACAATCCCATTATTTATATAAATGTGTGCGCTGCAATGAAATAACCTTCCCCTATGGCTTCCTCAAAAAGGCACTGCAAGAATCTCCTTTTTAACTTTCCCTACGATTTGCCTTTATCTCCACGGATACTCAGGAAGATCTCAGGCTGCCGTGACAAGCACAGAGATAAAATTTATTCGAAGCAAACGAATATCTCAGCCTGGACCTTCAGCCACTGAGTTTCCCTGGCGTGATACGAGACCCTGGCAGCTCCTGAGGGGGGGCTGCGCACCACAGAGACACTCACCTTACCACAGATGTCATTTATAGCCACGTGCACAAAGATGGAAGCCTCTTCTATGCCTTCCAGGTACACGTGTCGGTAACCTGAAAGAGACGGAGCAGAGCTGGCACAGGGCTGGGACAGGTCACGGGAGGAGCAGCTGGAGACTCTCCTTTTGTGAGCAGCAGAAGAGATCCAGCAGGATTCTCCCAGCTCCTCCTCACGGTGAGGATCCCGGCTCGAGCATCACCTTGCCACACTCAGGCACCTGAGCCACACCACTGGCAAACTTCACCCCCCTTTTTGGTCAGGATTTCATAAAACAGTCGTGTTCTGTTTCATCCGGGGTCCATTATTGCTGCTGTCAATCCATGATTTAAACTTGACCACATTCTCACCTCTGGACATTCAGTCCATTATTAAGACTGGAAACCTTTCATCCAAGGTCAGTTTACTGAGACTGGATTTTTTTTTCAGTCTTAAACACAAACTTTTTTCTTTACTTTGATAGGAAAGAAAAATACACACACAAGAAGCTTTATTGTGGAAGAGGACTGAACTGAAAACAGAAAGAGGAAACTGTAAGAAAATGGCATTCAATAACCTGGATCCCATCATTAGAATAGGTAACTTTCTGTTCATAGTCATAAAGCCAAGCCAAGCCCTAGAGTCTTTTCAAAAACTGGTGTGAAGAAAGAGAAGAAAAAGCCCTAAGGGAATAAAGATCCTGTAGAGCAGCCTGCTAAACCCACAATATTTACCCAGCCTGCTTAACAATCTACCCATTTATTCAAAATCTAGTCCCAAAAGTCTAGAGTTAATTGATTTATTCTTCATCACTGTATCAGTCAGTAACTGACTTAGGCAGAGAACCCAGGGCCCAGACTCCAGTCTCTTGTTCTAACTAGAAATTTCTGCAGCAGGTTACATTAATTTTCCTTTTTCACAGGCAAAATCCAAGCCCACTAATTTGGGGTGTCACCTTTCTCTTACCTGGCATCATACTGCTGAAGGCTATTGTCCTCTGCCCGATGAAATCCCTCCCGATGGGGTCGTGATCCCACACGAGGAACCGGATCAGGGCGATCTCTGGCATGTGGACTGTGAACACCAGCGTCTCCTCCCACATGGGGTTAAAACCTTGCAAAGGGGGAACCAGCCTTTAGGTGTCTCATTCACAGGAAACAAGAAGTCTGTCTGCACAAGGTGTCAGGGTAGGGCACGGAATAGATTGACTCCATAGTGTCGTCAGAAGAGAATGAAAGTTTATTTACAATCCCAGCAGTTTCTTTTAGAACACGCTGTGTAAAAAGGTCTGTTATTGCTCCATGGCACTGACACTGCTCTCCATTGGTTCAGGAATAGGAAACAACCCCTGGGACAGTTGTTCTGGCAAAGGGAACACTGTTTGCTGAGCCTGTGCTGAGAAACGCAGAGAGATGTTTTGGAAAGAGAAACTGTTGGCAGCTTTCCCTTGGGAAAGGAGCCAGCAGTGGTCAGCAAGCTGAAATTCTCTCAAGCTCAGAAATATCGAGCCCACAACACCAAATTCCTCAGCTGAAGTGTCATTCTAGTTTTCCTGACAGATTGTTCATTGATCTTGGAAAATCCACTGCTCCCACAAGGAGCAGCACAAGGATTTGCAAGGAACAGAGTTGGGTCTTACCTAAATTTGGCCCTGCTTCCAGCAGGGGTTTGGCCAGCCTGCCTTTTGACCACAGCAAGCTCAAAATACCCTCTCTCACACATAATGAGAAAACAAATGTCTTATTTCACAGCAAGACCTTCAGCATAGTTATACCAACTCAGTCAAACAAATCGAAATCCAAGTCTAATTAACATTAAAAGTGCTGAAATGCAATTTTCATTGCTTTGTCATAATAGGCACCAAATCTTATCTACTCCTATTCTTATGAAAAAAAATTGTCTGAAAGAGGATGTTTCAGCCATAAAAAACCTAAATCCCAGATAATCTTACCATTATCATCAACTACTCTGGTTTGTTCCTTGAAGCAGTCAACAGGTAAGCCTATAACTTCTACTTCAACAAATGGATCTATGATCTGAAAAACAAAGAGCAACAAATATTGAAAAGAAAGAGCGACAAAGATGAAACCCAAGCAAATGGTTTTTACAACATGGACACTGTACATGAATGTCTCGGTAGTTATTGGTCCTGAGCCATACGAAGTGGATTATTAAATTGATAAAATCTCTCTCCCTTTTTTTGTTGCTTCTCCTGGAAGTACTGTGCTGGCAATTGGAGGAAAACCATCAAACCACTGCCGTGATGCTCGAAAGTGAAGAAAACCACCTGAAGATGTAGGATGTTCATGACCTAATTTATTCATGTTCTGTGTCTCCTGACAAGTAACTGCAGGATGTGAAATCCTCATCCTTAGCCCAGCCAGTATGAAACAAACCTTCTGCATCACAAAATAACAACCACCAGCTGTCCTGTACCTCTCCTCTGTCTCCCAGCATGGAATCACGTGGTTTGGGAAGTTGTTGACCACTGATAATTCTTAGAACCAGCTGTTTCTTCAATTGACCAGGCAGTGGGTCTTCAGAATTTGGATTAAAGACACCTGTAAGAATGAAGAGTCCCATAATGTGAAAGCGCAACATGATTTTAATTACAGATACCTTCTGGCTCGTTTGCTTCTGGCATTAGAAATGCATCCTTTAACAGACTGTAACAAGGCCCCACAGTCAGTCCTGTCACGCAATCAGTGACCCACCGGTCTTGCTGCTTTTCCTTACCTTGACACATGCAGTTTGGTTTGAGGACGTAGCCACAGTTCCCATTGGCACTAAATTTGGCCCGGTTCAGTTGCAGCATTCTCCCCTCTGACTGGTAGTTGAGTGCAACTATTTAAAAAAAGAAATCAGATTCAAATTTGACTTCTTAGATGCCAAAAATCAGATATTTTATGGAAGATTATTCTCTTATACTGCAGCTTCAGGGAGAGAAGCTCTCTGGAAGAGCTGAATTCTGAAGCCCTCCTGCATTTGAGAAGTTCATTTATTTCCATTTACCAGACAACTCCTTGCATGTAAGACCCATGTTCAAGGTGACCAATCCCAGGACAGTGACAAGGAGGACTCGGTGGTCAGCAAAGCTGGACAAGCAGAGAACTCAGAGTGTCCTAAGGGGCGATTCCAGCGCTCCTATCAAAACGTACCTCCCAAAACAGAACAAAAATGAAACCAGTTTCCTCTCTGCTCACCAAGTTGGCAGCCAGCATTCCAGAAAGGCTGCGGGTTGTAGTTGCTGGAGTCCACTCGGTAGGAGGAGGGGTAGATGCGGGACAGCTGGTGCTGGTTGAACCGTAGGTACTGCGCTGGCTTCTGCTGCAGGATCTGGTGGGCTTTGGTTTCACTGAAAGATGAAACCTGCCAGCTGGAAGAGACTGCAGAGGAGATTAGAAGTAATCTCCTTATTCATTTATTTATTATCTAGATAAAGCTTTCAAAAGTACATAGCACTAGTCCCTTTTAACTATCAAGCACCATTTCAGTGCACGCCACTCAGAGGGAACTGTTTTCCTTAAATTGCAGCAGATACTGTTCTTGTTGGAGCAGTAATGGCTGGGAAAGGGAAGCTGAATATGATGATGACCTGAATCATCATTTAAAAATCTTCTTTGAATGAAAAGATACGTAAGAACATAAACCTTTCCATTTCTCTGTGCAGCAATTATTTGCACCAAACTTTTAGTTCAACTTACTTTCAGTTTCAACATCATGGATGCCAACAGACTTGGTGTATTTCACCAGGTCAGACAGGGCCCTGGACAGCTTCATTGTCTTCTTCTGTCGGTTTACCCTAGAAAGACAAAACAAATTAACTTCCCACATATTAAGGGCTAAATGTTATCTTTCATTTTTAAAAACAAATTAGGGCAAAGGAATATATAAGAGCCCAAAATGTGTGCTGTGCTTTGCTAATCTCTGAACAGCACCAGGAGATCATTCTGGTGATTTTCTGGCAGATATTGACCTCCCCCCATTCCTGTCACATGCCTGCAGCCACCAACAAACTGACATCCAGACCAGAAGCAAACTGATTTAGTGGGTGCATTTATGCAGGCGTATTTTAGCGACAAAGCTGCCCAATCCCTTGTTAACCAACCTGCTGTAGTGTACAGAGCTCCTGGCTAAATTCCCCTGAGAATCCGAATCGTCTTCACCCTCTTCCAGACTTGATGCCTTTTTCAATTTGCTTCCTTTTTTCTGTGCCAGAAGGAAATAAAACCATAATGTCGTAACTGTGTGATCAAAAGTTTGAGCAGCTGGCTACAATTCTGCTTTGTTATGCCAATGAGTGTGTTACTTAGAGAAAATGGAAAATGACAGCTTTCGTAACACTCAGTTCTGCAGCAAAATTTGCACATGGGGGAAACTCAGCCCAGGGTCTGAGCCTTGTTATAAAGGAAGCGCAGATCCTCAGATAAAAGGTGTAAATTTATTTTTGTGGTTCTCAGTTAGATCTTGGACGCCCTCAGACCTCCCTGTAAATTGATTCTGTGTTGTCAGGCACAGTGATAAGCAGCTCCCCAGCCTGTCTGCTCAGGGAGCAGCCTCACGGCGAGGTGCTGCAGATGTTGCAGTTATGAAATCCCTCTCCACGGCGTGCAAAAATAAAAAAACCCCCAAGAGCCCAAGATGTGGTGCAGACCTCACTTGGCCAGGGACTCACCTTGCGTTTGGAAAAGCTGCCCATGAGTGACCGGCTGTGCCTTTTGCTGGCACTGAAATCTTCCCCGGATTCCGCGTCATCCTCAAGTTTGCTCTGGAGCAGGCAAAGAGAGAACACAGGAGCTCACACAGAGTGCTCGGTCTCTGGGTATCAGCACAAACTGCAGGGGTTTAGCACTGACTATTCTGGGTAACGCCTCTGCTCCAGGCTTTGTCGAGCCTTGGCCTTGTAGTGGCTCTCCCGAGAACTCCCTGAAATGTCGTGTAGAGCACTGGGTTTAAAGTACATCCACCACTCACCCCAAGAATGTTTTGGGAAGCTGATTTTTAGTTCTCATCCCTGTTTAGTTTTAATCCCTGGTTATTACACCTGCTTATTATTGGCAGATCTCCACTGTTTTACATTTGTGTGGAACAATCTTCCCAAACTTTTTGTGGCTTATTACAAAGTCTAAAATGAAAATGCCTTAACTTCATGAAGAGTAGTCTGTGGGCTGAGTACCTTTTTATAAATTAGAATTAATATAAAATTAAAATATATTGAAAATGCCTAGAACATAGAGAACTGGGGAGCAAAAAGAGCTCAACTTTCATAAGCAGTTTTTATAAAGGAAAATCAAATTCTTTCTGTTGAAAAGTCATTTCAGAGTACATTTCATGCTCCAATTGTTCTGTGAGCAAGATAAATAGTTTGTGTATCTGACAGTGATGTTCACCTGGCATCATCATTAACTGCATGAACTCAGCTATGAAGCTGAAGCCAATCATTTAAGATATATTTAGTAAACTAATGAAACACAAGTACAATTAAACACAAATTCACCTTCTTACTATCAGGCTTCAGCCCAGCCTTTCCTGTGGACGGTAGAGTGGAAACTGTAAAATTGTTTGGATCTTCACAGTCACGGATTTTGGATTCTTTTATCAGCGAGTCAAGTTTTTTCTTTGCTATATTCTCCACTCTTTTCCTGTTAGCAGATGCCTGCAAACAAAACATTAAATGATTAAACAAGGCAGTGATGAAATCAGCATCATGTGAGTCCCATGCCACGTCCAGGCCAACCCTGCAGGGACAAGAGGTGCAAGATCTATTGGGTGGGATGGATGGGAAATGCTTTAGGATCCTCTTTTCAGCAGAGCAAAGGCAAAATGGAAGAGAACTCCTGTTCCCTCCTCTGTGTGCACCGTGGCCCATGTAGGGAAGTGGGGAAATTAAACTAAAATTAAAAATCAAGAGCTTCCTTTTTCAGGCAGGTCTTTTAAGGGGTGACAGATTGTGTTCTCTCAGTAGGCCTCAAGAATTCCCAGTTACATTTGTCATGAAACAAGCTCTGATTTTATGAACTCTTCAAAAATTCATTTTGGAAAGCAAACCAGGTGTGGCAAGTCTCAGATTTAAAGCATCAATAAACCTCAGCAAAGTGAACTGTTAATAACAAAGATAGTGCTACAAAATATTGAAAAGTGATATACTAACATTCAATAACTTCCAAAAAAGCAAAAAAATTATTTTTGTCCTTTGGTGGTCTTACTCAAAAAGAAGTTTTTCTTTTAGATGAAAAGGATCACATCCATAATACAAAATGAGGAAATAGCCTGAGGGAGAGAGGACTGAGAATGCAAAGTCTCTCCAAGGCAATCTGGTTCATGTCATTAAATGGTTTTGCTGTGTTTTGTATTGTCTCTGCAAGGTGCAGTGGAACTTGCCAGCAGATTAAAGTAACAAAAAATAGAACTTTTAGAAAGGATGAAGAAATAAGGGATTTTCAGATTGAAGCCAGCAGAGATTTTCCTTGCAGTAAAAATCAACCAAGCCCAGCATTCAGCAAAGCAAAGTAAAAATGCTCTGTAAAAATGACTACAATTTGACATAGGTAGAATATTTTCTTTTCTTCTTCTTGCATTTTAGGGGAGGCACACTGTGATGCACTGAAGAATCGTGAGATATTACTCTTTAAAATTCTAAACTTGAACCATAACCCCTAGAATGGGTGCTGCTTCCTCTGCACTTTTGTCAATCTGCCCCCATGAAGGTTTAGAACCTGAACCACTTGTGATGAATCCCAAAGATCAGACGACACCCACAATCCAGAGAGCTCCTGCAAGGTTTCCTCTCACGGGGATGGGAAGCCTTGACAGACATTTACATTCAAACGGGCACTTCACTTACATCTCCATTCATTAGTTTGCAGTCATCATCAATCTCATCAGCACTGTCCTCATCAGAAACCTCTCCTTCCTCTGCATCATCGCTGATGTTGGCTGGAAGTTTCTTTCCCTAGAAGATAAATTAATTACAGAGGCAGGGGAGAATGCAGCTCTTGATAGGACATATTCTAAAAAAACACAAAATTATTCAAAGCCTGTCCTTTCCAGGTTCTTACTGACTGAGAAGATATTTGTTCTGAACCTTCAGTAGCAGATTCCTGAGATCTGCTTTTTTGTGAAATGATTTAATTTAGGGTACAGTGATAACCAGGCAGGAATCATCACCATCACAAACGAGAGGAGGGAAAAGGACACACGAAGCAGGTGCCTACCTTAACCAGGATCTTCCCTTTAAGACTTGCTGGTGAAGGGAGCTTTGTGGAGTCATCGCTGTGCACAGAAGACAGGTCCAGTTTGTCTCCCAGGATTTCTGTAAGATACTGAGCCATCTTCTTCTGCTGCACGATGCTGCAGTGGTTCTCAATGGACAGGATCACGGGGTACCTGCGGAGGCAAGCAAGGAGCAGCTGCACATTTGGCTTTTGCAGCACAAAGGCTTTTCCCACTAACAACAGAGCAGTGTCATACAGATAAACCTGCAGACAAAGCCTCTTCTACAAAGACAGCAATGTTGTTTCTAGTTTTAGTTTTACTGTTCTCATTTATTGTTGATTATCCAGGCCAAGGAACAACAAAGCCTGCTTGTCTGAAGATAAGACTTGTGGAACATCTACTCCAGTGTGGTCAGTGCAATGTAAAACCACACTGAAGGTGGATTTCTCTTTAGAGATGATGCTTTTTTAAGATCAGCACAACAGCCAGTCTATAAAGGAGTTTTGCAGGACTGAACTGTCAGAGATTCATTAATTAAATATCAATTATTTCTATCCTGACATTTGGCCTTCATTAGCTCCTACTCAGGATAAATAAGGCTTTCAGCCAAAGCAGGACCAAAGTTTCCAAGTGGATGATGTGGTCCCAGTTACTCTTTTTACAAAGGTTCAAAAAACTGAACAATTTCAGAAGCATTGCCTTTGATCTGTTTACCATGACTTCAGGCAAACTGCAAAAAATCTCAGGCTCACAAGAAGTTTACCAGGTCTGAAAATTTAGTGCAAGTTTAGCTCTATTTGTAAAGGCAGATGGGCTGCTTTGGGGGAGCGACTGGAAATTTTATACAGCGATAAAGTAATTTCTATTTAAAATGAAACAAAGATTGGCACACACATTTTGACTGTGTGTGGAGGAGGAGAGCGGTAGCTGCCATATGAAACTTCCCATGAATAATACTGATTTTCTGAGCAATGTACCTGTAGGGAAAATAACCTCTTTCTGATGAACACTCTGCTTTGTCCACAATGGGGCTA
The DNA here is from genome assembly GCA_013397315.1 of Donacobius atricapilla. Taxonomy (NCBI): domain Eukaryota; kingdom Metazoa; phylum Chordata; class Aves; order Passeriformes; family Mimidae; genus Donacobius; species Donacobius atricapilla. The sequence continues at coordinate 538,581 of WBMY01001227.1, forward strand.
CTGTCTCTTTGAATTCTTTATTCCCTGACTTGTTTCCTATCCCTGGAGCACCCAGGTGTAGCCTTGGCAGCACCAGCTCATCCAGAGAGACAAAGGGGTTCAACTGTCAGCCCTCCACTAAAAACATTCACTGGCAAAACCTGCTGTTCCTTAGGTGTTGTACAGGCTCAATAAAGCCAGCTCCACACCTCTGTGCAGAATGTCCCTACTCAGCTTTGCCTTGGTGTTTCTTCCAGAAGGATTTCTCCCCTGAAAACAACTCCAAATTCTGTCTGGAATTCTGGAACTGGTCAGATCTTCATTCCCTGTACAAGGAACACTCCCATTCATAGCCCCGAGACTCAGAGGTTGGCAGGCTGGATACGTACTCATTCTTGATAAAGGCATATTTGTTGATAGTTTCAATCACATCTTTGAAGAGGATTTTGGAAGTCAGGGTGTATCCGTGGTGGACAATTGGTTCCCCGTCCGGCCCGTCCCAGCAGTCAACTGTAGGACAGAAACAGTGACACCCATCAGAGCAGGAACACCTGGGCCACCGTCTGTGGGAGACCATAAACCCTGAAATCCCCTTCAGCAGCCCAGCCAGCCACGTCCCCAGAGCAGGGCACAGGTTCCTTCCCCCCTGCATCTCCCTCCTCACTGTGCTGATCATCCTTCCCGGGAAGGAACTTCCTGGCCTCGACCTCGTGCTGGGACCAGGGGACTCCTCCCAGTGTTTGGGAAAGCCCCAAGCAAAGAAACTCCTTTAATGAGTGCGGAGGAGTTTATGACAGGGATTGAGGTGACAGAGCACAGCTTTGCTTTCATTGTGCTCCTGCTGGACCTGAAAAGTTCTCAGCCAAGCTGCTCACACCACAATCCAAGACCTGGCCATCCCCAGGCCACCCTGATTTTGCCTGACTGTACTTGTCTATTATCATATTCCCATGATGTTTCACTCCTCTGAAGCACCCAATGGCACAGCCACAATCCAACCTGAGCAAGCCATATTTGCCTTCTGAAAAAACTGTGAAAACACTTGGATGGTCAGAACATTAAGGGAGATTATGACACAGGCAATGCCTCAGAAAGGCAGCACAAGCATCAGAAGGGATTGCACAAAAAGGCTTCCTGGTCACTGCAGGGACTGCCGCCGTTTCACAGAACACTTCCCTGAGCAGAAATATCCACTTTCCTCTTAGGTGTGGCAGGAACTCTGCCGTATTTGCCAGTCTGGTTGTCACACACTTGGCTATGGGGGGACAAGCACCAAGGCATTCTGCCCAATGCCAGCATCCTCTCTACAACAGGAATTTTACATTTTTTTTCGTCACTACCAACAATACCACTCCTCAAATGTCTGTCTTATTTCCATGCTCAAGAAAATTTGTCCATTCTACCACAGCATTATTTTGTTGCTCTTTACGAAAGGAAGACACCGGTTCCCCAGGCTTTTTCCACTCCCCAGTTACCATATTTTCTGCAGAAGTCACAAATCTTTCTTCAGAGAGGAGAAACAAGACTAGAGAGCCCAGTGACAGCTCCTTTTTGCTCTTTACCTTCCACGCAGCGACAGCCAGACTGTAGCACCCATGCGTACATGTCCACCCTGGACTGGGACATCAGCTGATCTCCCATGAGGTAGGTGTTGTGTGAGGAGGTGATGAAATAGTGACTCAGAGGGTAGCTCATGTCCTGGTTCACGTGGTAATGTTCTGGGTTAAAGATGTCCCCCGATGGACTCCGCATGTAATTGGTGAAACCTGTCAACAAACAGGACTATAAATAATGCAGTTTCATCCTTTTTGTTGCCATAACCTTCCTAAAACCAACCTAAATGCATCCCTGTATTCGCCAGCGAATTTAAGATAAAGAAATGGCACCACTACACCCAAATTGTCATCAGGACCAGGTGCAATTATTGTTTTTCTCATTGCTCTGTGTGTTTTCCTGCTCTGCCTTTCCTGAGGAAAAAAACAAAAGTCTATTTAATCCAAACCTCTTAGGCTTATAACTTGTGTCAAAAGATTCTGCTAGGACATTGGGTCACACAGCGTATAAAAGCCTCCAGAGATCCACAGTCATATCCTGGATTTGCTCCTCAGTGAAATCTTGTAAGATCTACAGTTTTTGATGGCCCAACAGGAGATACTCCCCTCTTCTCTTTCAGTATTTTCCCCAAAAATACCAGAATAATGACAGTATACATTGGCTTGTACCAGCTACACACTCTAATTTGGATGTGACACCACAAACCTGCCTGAGGAGTGGGGAGCTCTGCAGTGCTGCACTAATGTGACTTCAGAGATTAAAGTTCACTCCAGACTTGACACTGAAATACCAGTTATCTGTGGGGCTTTCAGTGATGCTACCAGAACAATTTATTTTCCAGAGCAGTGAGATGCCTGTAAATCCTGCAGACATCATCACTGGGCCCTCTGTGTATTGCAATCACTACTCTTGTTCAGAAGCAAAGTTTTAGCAAGTTATGATTTTATCTTTGTGTGAAATTGCTGCTCCCAGATCTCCAGCCAAGGTTTGTGCACATATCACAGACACTTTCACAATTCAGACTGACATGTAACACTGTAACTTCCACTTCAAATCTCCCTCAAAGGTTTTTCTTTCACCACCAGGGAAAGACTCAGATTCCCTTTCCACCCTGGTGTTGCTGACAGCGGTGATGCCTTTGGTCAGTAGGTTTCTGCTCCAGGACCTCTAATCCTCCTGACATTTCACTCATTCCATAAATGCATGTGCCTGTGTAAAAATCCTGCCAAACTTCCAAAGGGCTTAACACACTTTGACTGTGACAAGATAAAATGTCACCTATATGATGGTCCTTCCAGGCTCTACATTTTGTGTTTATGAAAGTTTTATTAAAGGAAAAGAGACGATAAACACAAATAGCAGCCAAAATTTCTGAACAATACACCGGGACACAGTGCCAGGGCATTCAGCTCAAGCCAGCTGAATATTGAAGTCACTTGGAGCACAGGCCGTGATCAATGAGCAAATCAGTGATAGAGCCAGGGTGAAAACAAAAGATGAACCAAGGCAGAGCAGCCACTGTGGAAAATGGATGGAGCACAGAGTGTGTCAGCAAACACACAGCCAACCACTCGTGGCAGGTGATCAGTTCTTCCTGCAAACCAATCAGCTGCTGCCAGATTAATTCCACCCCGCACTGCTGCAACACCACCATTGTTTGCTTTAAGCTCTTGGTAAAATACGATGTCGTGATGGTTGTAATGAGTTCACACCAACTGGATTTATCAGTCCTACGAGGAAGAAACGGGGATGAAGGGAGGTGCTGTCAGCAGTGTCCCACAGGACTGACTGCAGGGGTCACACTCAGGGAAGGTGCACCGGCACGGTGCCGGGGATCAGCAGATGAAGGTGAAGGGTCTCTCTGCAGGCCTGTGAATGAGCCCATTGTCACGGGCCACTCCAAGGTGCTCCGTGACAAAAGCCAGCGCCGCTGAGGGCACAAGGCAGTGCAGGCACATGAACGAACAGGAAAGGACAAAGAGCACTGGACTGTTATTTCACTGCTATTGAAGTGCGGCCAGGTGTGGGCAGGATGCTCCTGCCCGGGCTGTACCAACCTGAGGAATAAACAGGCAACTTCAGCTTCCTTGGCTGTTGCATTGCAGTCCCCAGAGCAACACTGGACTTGTTTTCTGGGAGACAGGAGACATCTAAAGTCTCAACTCCACACAAAGACAAGAGAGGAATAACTTCTCTCTGTGTGTGCGCACGTGTTCATACATAATGTACGTGCAGACACAGATTTATGATTTTTAAGCCCCTCTTCCTCCTTTGTCAGCTCCAGCCCAGCAGTGTGCCCCTGTCAGCTCCTCAGTCACCTCTGTTTGGATGTTACCAGAAATCTCCTGCATTAATTAAGCTCTAGGTTAGATCTGTTCTGTTCTGCTGCACTTCCAGCAAATTACTGGAGGGGTTAAAGTCACAAAATTTTTTCCAGTTGTCTCCAAAGGATCTCACCTTCTGCTTCCCCCTGATCTGATCAGGAGCTCTGTAGCAGACACCAGCAGAATGTCACCGTGCTGGACTCTCTCTTACCCTAACCCAGAAAGTCTCTAATGTTTTATCATCCATTCCGAGGCAAAGCAATTGTATAGAACTTTTAAAAAATGTTTTTCTGTATGGAAACTTACAATAGTTTGAAAAGCCTGCTCTTACTTTCGCAGGTATGAGGAAGGCAAGTTAATGAACCAGCTTATTCATTATTTATGTGACTGCAACTGCCTGTAAAGACCAGAAAATGAAAAGAATGTCATCTGCTCCCTCACTGGCATTAGCATAAGATTTAAAATAAATTGAAAATTTAGTCTGGAAGTAGAACAGACCTTGACCCATCCTAAGCATCCACCTTACACATTGTACCAGAAACTACCCACTTCTTCCTGCAGGAAACCAAACAACTTCTGTTCTGCCACTTTTCAGGATGACAACACACCCACAGAAATGGACAAGACTGATTTCCTGACGGCCCAAGAACTTCTGCACAGAACCTAATTCCTGAGGAACGTACTTCCTTCTTGGAGTCAGTAAGGGCTGGCTGAAGATTTACTATTTAGGAGAAAGGACGTACAGTCAACCCCCAAAATAACAGCGAGCAGCCTGGTGGTACAGCACTGATATATTTAGAGAGAAGGCTTCAGCAGCAAAGGTCAGAAAGGCAGGACCAATTTCATCTAGCATCCCACTCAGACATTTACTCTGGATCACATCACTCCTCTTATATTAAGACTTAAATGATTTCCAAAAATACCTGCAGGAATGATGCAACTAAATTCAACTGTATTTTCCAAAAGCACAAATAGAGACACCTCCAGTTCCAGCTGACTTTCAATAACTGCTGCTTCACTGTGATATGTACCTTTCAAAACTCCTCCAAAGAGATCTGATTTCCCTTTAGGTTCCTCAGTAAATGGTAGGTATTTTTTTAAAAAGCAAAAAGACTGGAAACATACTCTATACAATATGACAAAATTCTACAGCAATATATTCTGCAAGCAGCAGCAATATTCCCCTGAGCATTGAAACAGTTCCCTTTTCCCCACAAAAGCTGCACCAGCCAGCTTACCATCAATTCCCAGGGCTCCTTCCTTCTTGTTCTCTGGGCATGGCTCAAACTTGCTGATGATTTCCAGGCAATGTTCTTTAGTCACATTTGTCATCTGTAAAACAGCAAAAATGCAGCGTTAACTATTAATCACAGCTTCCCCGAGCTCTCTCCTCTGTCTCCAGTCCAACAACTGGGCAGATTATCCATCGTGGGACTCAGGATTTCCAGCTCCCCAGTGGGATTCTCACTGCTGTCAATCAGTGTCAGGTCAGATCAGAAGGGGAGCGCTCTGTGAAAAGTTTCTGTGCCATTGGCAGCTGCCTGATGGCAGAGTTCTGCTTTGTAGGTCAGATCTGTTGTTAGGCACCACAGAGCATCCAAACAGAACAAGCTTTGTCACAAACCAATGGGATTTCTTCCCTTGTAGGATTAGGGGATTAGTTTGCATTATCAAAGGTTTTGTTTTGGTTTTTTTTTACTTTAAAATAAAACAAGAAAATGGCTCATCTTTATGCAGCAGACAGAAAAATCTGTTAGTGGCAGGGAAACAGAGAATCGGGACATAATGTTCTCAGGAAATCTGCTAACTTCAAGGTTGTTTTGCATTCTCAACTGAAAAAGAAAAGAGTAAAAAGGGAAATATATGTCTGTAAATGCTGTCATTTATGAAACCAGGGCCATTGATGCTGAGCTGTAACTTTTTTTACATATTGCAATGTTTTAGTAACTTAATTTCAACACAATTAATGCTCCCATTAACTGCTGATGTATTCTCTGCTATCCTGATATTATTTAACATTCCTGTCCTGAGTGGTCCAGCAAATCCTTTCTATCAGATGCTGTACGTGGCGTGAAAACACAGTCCTTGTCATCAGAGTGCAATGGAGTGACCACCAGTTTGGCAACACAGAATCCTTGCCTGGGGGGAAATGAAACCACCAGCACATCTGCTACAAGATCGATGCCTTTTCTGGGGGTAATCTAAAACCTATTAAATAAAAGAAGAAGATAAAACCCTCTAACTCTGGATTTGAACATCGATGATACTGGGTTCAAAAGATAAAGCTCTGGAACACCAGGTTGTCCTAGAATGGAGTAAAGATGTTTTCCCTGTCCGTGTTGTATGAGAAGGGCTGGCAAGGGAGAGAAGCCTCCCAGGCAGGATCTGGCCACGTCAGTAATTAGCTGAGTTGATTTGTGTCGTGTGGTGAGTGTTCATTTTCCCCTCTCCATCTGGAGGATCAATTGACCAATGAAATGGAAACACACCCCACTTATCTAAGAAAATAACTGCCAGAGAGGTGGATTTTTTTATTCATTCCTTTCATGGACAATGACTGAAACTCGTGGACATTTATGACTTACAGGCATGAAGTTTCAGAGGAGACCATGAGAGGAAAAGGGCAAAGATAAGTCAAAGCATTTGTTCCTGCAGCACTGGAGTTAAATCACTCAGAGAAAATTTCTCAGGTACTACAATGTGTTTCAAAAACTCTCCTATACATTAATCATCCTCTCAACTGCTCTTTGAAAGATAATCTTCCAGTTTGCACACTGAGATAGTGTGACAAAGTAATTCAGAGTTTCATCATGGGCTGTGCCCTAGGTCACAAGCAGAGCCAGGAACTCCAAGGTACTGAATACTGGGAACAGACAGATGCTGACGGGACTGTGCAAGGGGAACACATGAAAAAATAAAGCAATTCTAGAGATTATATTTAGGGGCACACCAAAAGAGCCTACAGGTAAAAAACAAAGGTAGTGAGAGCAAGAAGATACAAGCAATAGTCCTGCCAACCTACAGATGAAAATCAAGAGACATCTGCCTGTTTTTCACATGCACAGCACCAAAGTCCCCAACCCTTTTAAAAGGGAATTGATTCCCAATGGCAAGCAGGAAGGCATGCAGCTGGAATTCTGCTCCTGGCTTGGGCCCACCTTCTGCTCAGTCTCCAAGAAGCGTTTCAGGTCATCTGTGTCCAGGTAGTCCTTGTGGTTGCTGTAGGTGAGCATCAGCAGGTACAGATCGCGCCGTGTCGACATCATCTTGTAGAAGGCACAGAACTCCTCGAAGTCCAGCGTGCCCTGGTTGTCATCTGTGTCAGCCTCCTGCAGCACACAGCAAGGAGACAGTCAGGAACCCAACTGCCCGCACCACTTTTAAATAAACAAACCCCTGCATGAGAGGGAGGCACTGGAATGAAATGCAGGTTGGAGCTGCCGGACGTGGCTGCTAGAGCCGACTGATCTATCAGCCTTGTCACAGGAATCCTCTGCACAGCTTTGAACCTCTCCCATGGATACATCAGTGCAGGAGCCAAAAAACAGCTTTGAAGGTTTTTACTGTTCCACAGGGAGCCCCGCTGAAGGATTTCTTCTGTCTATGGCAATCAAGTAAAGACAAGATACCCTCCAGCAACACGTGTGTGTCTGGCAGAATTACCCACTCACATCTTCAGAAGATCATTGCAGCCCAAGTCATCTTGAAATTAATTTTATATCCAGGATTTGAGAGCATATCTGTTAAATCCATGGCCATAAATTAATAATATCTGGAAGAATACTAATTTTACAAGTAAAGAAGAAATCATCAGGGATTTCACATAAAGGCTTGCTGGTCCCTGCAGGGGCTTTGTGATAACAAAAGCTACCATCTCCATTGTTGCTCACTAAATTGGGCCAAGGTCAGCGGAATGCAATGTCAAACAAACAGCTCTTAGCAGTGCAAAAATCTGACAGACACAGAAGTTTGCACGCTGGATATTTTATTAGTACCAGCTACCATAGGATATTGAATGCTTTATTAGATAATATTTATTAGAGAGAACATAATCAGAGGAGGAAACATGACTGAGTTTCTACTCAAAAAGGTATAGCAAAAGAGGAACCTTGGTGCTGTGTGTTTTCATGTTATGTAACACCAGAAGGTAGCTGGTGCGTTGCCTTTTTCTGTGCATAACGATTTATCTGTGACGTGTTTCTGGAGCTCTTTCCAGTTTACCAAATGGACTGTGTAGTATCTCTCAGCAGAGTGGAAACAAACCAGCTGCTGAAGTATTTGCAATTTCTCCTACTGGGTTTCGTGTTAAATCCTTGTTTTTTCAGGAAAAAAAAGAATAAAAATTCTTACCTTAAACATTTGCTTGACTTTCTGTCGGGGTAGGTTGACATTCAGTTTGTGCATGAGCTGGAGCACTTCACTAATACTCAGACTGCCATCCCCATTTTTGTCTGCCTCATCAAATGTCTGCTTCAACCACATTGAACAGGAGTTAAGGAACAGCAGGGAGTGTTGAAGAATATTGCTGAACATCATGGATATATTATTTTTTCACATTAGGAAACACTGCAAATGAGACTGGGAATGAAAGGTCAAGCTAATATCTAACACTCCTCATGTTAGTGCAGTAACAGCTTCCAGACTTGCTGTGCTCAACATGCCACATGTGGTCTGTGCCTATTTGACAACGCAGAAGAAAAACTGAGTGAATCTCAGTGCTACATCACCAAATTAAATGGATGGTTTTACACTGGGGGTGAGACTGAAGAATATACCTCTGTGTTTTTCAGTCCACTGCAGTCACTCATCTCCAAATCTTGCCCAGAACAATCCTCGTCAGGAGCTCTGTCTGTGGAAACAGGGAATACAGTGGGAACTGCTTTGAAGCTCTGAGCCTAGTGCTTACTTGTGGCAAAGCAAATACTGTAAGGAATCCTGAGCTCTGATCCACAGCTCCCCAGTGTCGCCCTGATTTTTTCAGCCTTCTCTTCTGTTTCACAGTTTCATGTTTTGTGTTCTTTCTCATGCTCTGGTCTGTAAACACAGCCAATGTGATTGTATAGTTTCAAGGTAGTTTACATTCTTTGTCTTAGAGCTATGGACAGCTGATGGACAGTTGTCCTGACCAACGGGATGGGGAGAGGTGTCAACCTTCTCCCCCAATCCCTGGCCTTTGTCGATATACTATATATGGAGTCAAACTTTCAAATAAAGTGGAGTTTTAGTTCCTGCCTTCTGATCAAAGTGCGTGTGTGTGTGATGAACTGCGTCATCCCAGGGCTGGGAAGCTCCCAGCAGCGCAGGAAGGATATTGGTCTCTGGTCCTTTGGCGTTTGGAGAGGCTGTCCTCGTCACTGATGCCTGCCATCAGGTACTTCAGCCCCGTGATCCAGGTCCGAGCTTCCTCGGCGCTGGAGGACACCAGGTCCAGGGATTCCATGTGGTCCCCGTGGTAGATGCTGAAGCAGCAGTTGGGGTCGAAGCTGCCGTCGGCATAGCGCTGGAAGATCTCCGACTGCTTCCCCTCGCACACCTCCTGGATGGAGTCGATGGAAACTGCAGTGACAGAAGTGCAGCTCGTCAGTGGCTGTGAGCACGCCCTGGGCTGGGCAGGGGCATTCATCCTGCAGAGAAATCCCAGAGAGGGAGGGCCCAAACCTCACCCTGCAAGGTTCACACAGGGGCTGCCTCCGACTCCAGCCCTGCCACCTGCACAGCCAACCCCAGCAACTTCAGCTTCACAAATTACCCATCATAAAATCATTTCCTGCCCTTTACAGTCAAGTACAACACCTCTCATTGAGCCAGACTGTCGATGTAGGACACGAAAAAATGAATGATTCCAAATACCCTTTTCGAAGGCAAAAGACATCAGAAGGCTTTATTGTCTAATTTCTTACTACCTTTTATAAGGAGTTCTGATACAGACTTAACATGATTGGTGAATAGGAATGACACCTCTCTAATCCCAGTGGTTAAACTAGAGAAACAGAACTAGAAAGGTAAACATCACATAGAGAAAAATTGTTTCGAGAACGAATCAGTTGTTTATCAATATTGTTTTGAGAAGAAGCTTTCTCGAGATGTTTTTCCCTTGGGAAAAGGTTAGCAGCTGCTAGCAGGCTAAAATCTCTCAGGCTCAGAAATATCAGGCCCACACCAGACCCTCCATTCCCCTTTGTTTACAAGAGGACAGTGCCCCAGGAGGGGTCGGAGGGGAGGTTCTGTGGCTGACACTCACTTTTGGCTTTCTCATTCTTCCGAGAGGGTCTCCAGCGGATGCACGACCTGTGGTCATCCAAGTAGTAGAAGCGGACCAGCCCCTTGGAGCCCCCACGGAGTTTGATCATCTGGGTGCCCGCCTGCATGGAGCTCATACATCTTTCCACTGAGGAGAGGAAAGAAGAGGGAGCAGTGAGTCAGACCTTGCTCCCTTGGGAATCGCCTTTACGGGAAGGAAACACATCAAGCAGCTGCCAAAGGGACAGTTCAAGTCAAAGGACAAGGTTTCCTGTAGTGCCTGATATAAGAGGTCAGGTATTAGGATCAAAAAGATAGAAAGATTCCTGGTGACTGTGAACTTACCTGTGAATGTGAAAGTTTTCATTCCCGTATTAATTAATTAATTAGCACAAGGTATCCACCTTGCTCAAGATCATCTCAAATCTGAGCTCCTACAACATGTAAATTTGTGCTGGACACAGGATGAAATTTCACCTGGAAACTGGAATCCTTGGCCAGCAAGGTCCCACTGCCTCTGTGGATGAAGTCACTGATCCTATAGATCTGCTCAGCAAGAACCTCACAGATTTTTCATCTTCCAAATCCCCCAAACCCACGTGTTCCTAGCAGGAGGCCTCTCACCGGTGTTGCACTTTGCCTCTGGGTCTCAGGACCTGTTCCATTCCTGTGGGTTTGGCAGCACCCCAGAGAGGGCAGGCAGTGGCTTTAGAAGCCACGAGTGTTGGGAGAAGCTCCCTCCAAGGGTCTGCTCTGCCCCTGCAGGGATCCTGCCCTTTCCTGGGAGCTGCTGCCAAGCCAGGGCTCTGGCACTGGAAGCCCCTGGGAGCCAGGTTGGAGCCTTGTTCTGAAATCCAGCTGCCGCAAGGACTAAGCTCAACAACTTCAATCCAACTGTGAGCGGCTGGCTCTGTCCCAGGAATAAATGCAGACTCACATTTTCTGCCAAGTCTCCCATTTATTTCCCCTGATGACAGAGCAGAGCCTGTGACCTGATTTTCCTCTGACTTTCTGCCTGATCTCTTAAAGTAAAATTAAAACTATTACCATGTTCAGCATTTTTTTTTCAGACCTAGAGATGAGAAATGAAAATTACTACTCAGATTCTGGATTGGAGAATAAAAATTAATACATGCAATACACATTCTATTTTAGAAACAAATACAAGGAGATTCTGAGGTCAGGTGTCTTTTATCAATCTTCTGCCATCAAGATTAAAGATGGAACAGTGTCCAAATGAAAACATAGATTCCATGTGTTCCAAAATGCATCAACACCAACACAGCTCTTTGAGGTGATTCAAGTCCACCTCTCAGGCAAAGGCAAAAGCAAAATTAAGGTAAGTAAAAAGAAATGGAAAAAAGCTTTGATGTCCCTGTGCCTTAGAGCTCATGTTCAGAAAAAGTCAATTAATTTACTCTGGAAAAGTTTCAGCAAAATAGATTCATTTGAAAGCAGACCGGTATAGTAAAAGGAAATTTTAATTTAAAGGCACAGTTCTGTAGAGTTCATTGTCCATGTTAATTAAATATTCATGGAGAGAAGTTGTGGAATTGAGAGCAAGATAATCCCTCGTGGAACATTTTACTTCTTAAAGCTGGACCCTTGGCTTCAGTCACAGATGCCTTTAGAGAAAATCAATATTCAGCAGGTATCAGCCACAAGGGCAAGTGCTGTGCCAGAAACACCACTGGAACCCACTGCAGCATCAATCCAAACTCAGCCCAACCCTCTCCCAGACACTCAAACTTTCAATGTCTGCTTTCATTCCAATTCAGAAGAAGATAAATATTTCTCAGATTTACCGAGATCAGAATTATGGGAAGCTTGAACTTATTTTAATCTCACAAGGTTTATAGGGTTTTTGAAAAAAAATATTCGGTCAAAATTGCTAATAAAAGAATTTCTCTGAACAGTAATCACACACACTTCAAATCACATTAAATTTCCAACTTCCTCTTTGGGAATTATAGCAGCAAATAATCTTATTGGAAGAAATGAGAAGAGTAGAAATGGGCAAAGTATTAAAGATCACACCTGTTACAAAGCAGAACATAAACAAGAAGCACCAAAATAAAACGACACTTTCTGCAACACACATTCCCTTTGCTTATGCATGAAGTAGGAATATGTTCCCCGCTGCTAAAATTTTAATAAGCATCCTTGGAGTGCTTTTTCACTGCTGCTGTTTATTTTGTTGTAGGATTTCTCACCCAAAGCCACCCCGAGCACCTCACAGCCTCCTGCTGCAGCTCCAGCTCACCTGGACGGAGCTGGGGTGATCCGTGGCCAGCCCCAATATTTCAGTGCTGCCATCGTTTGGGGGCTGGTGACACGGGGGAAGGAGGGCACAAGAAATCTCTCCCCGTGTCAGAGCAGCAGCTTTTCTGGATCCTGGCACTGCAGGGGGAAGGAAAACCCCCAAGGGAATGCAGAGGTGTTTGCTGGGGGCTCCAGGCAAGGGCCGGGAGAAGGAGCAGGGACAGCTCCACGCCTGTCCCTGCGTGTGGCACTCACACACATCCCCTCCCCTGCGGGACTGAAAGTTTAGAGCTCTACAGAGACTGGAAGGATAAAAAAAAAAAAAAAAGAAATCCTACTGGTACTTATATCAAACAGAAAATGATATGGTTTTTTTTCTGAAGTCTTTCACAGCATGTAAGTGAAAAGGGCACACTGCTGAGAAGCAGAACTGCTTCTCCTTGCCATTGTTCAGATTCCTTCTTTAAGGATTCATTTCTGTACTTCAAATAAAAATCCCCCAGTCTTGCAATCAATCAAGTTTTCGAAGAAATGGCTCTTAACTATCTTTAATTAAGGCTGATTTACAGCTTTTCTGTTTTGCACTTCATTAGTCCCTTTTTTTTTTTCAGAATTCGGCTTATGTTCAGCTCTCTTCTGATCTAATGAGTTGCCTCAATTTGCATCTGGACAAAAAAAAAAAAAAATCGTGGAGAGAAGATGGATCTCTGTACTGCAGCAGGGAGCTCTGTCAGAGCAGAGCAGGGAATAGAAACATGGAACACCCAGTTCCACACCGGACTGATGCAGCAAAAAGACTCACGTAATTTTTCATGCTACCTAATAACACCTATATTTACTATACAAAGTGTTAAAGTAAAAATAAATAGTAAAACTAAACAAACCATAAACCTTACAATTTGTCCTGAAACAAGGGGGAAAAGGAGACCAATTTCATGCCTATTGTTAGAAAGATGTTCTAGTGTCTGCAAATTAATTATTTATGGTTCAGTGGCATTATTGTCTTTTAGGAGTCTCTGAGTTTGATATAAATGTGTGAAGGAGTGGGAGTATTTTAGCATGTGGGGATGAAAAGAAGTCAGGAGATTGAGTCATTGAGTATTTTTGTACATGGACCAGCTTTGTCAAAAGATTCATGTCCCGGGGTTCCAGGCTTTGCCCCAGCCAGGCTTAGTGACGGTGAGCACCAAACCCCTCTGATGAGTTCTGCCCCATGAACAGATCCCGGAGGGATGAATCCCAGTCGTGTGCCTCACAACAACCACCCTCCTAAACAACATCGGGAGAGGAGAGCAGATTTCAGCAGCTTATTTCTCTCCGGGGCCTCCAGAAGATGTTTGTGAGCCCAGAGAAACCCCCCAGCACACGTGCACCAGAAGGGCAGGTTGTTCCCTTAAAATATCACCAAACCAAAACAGCTCTCCCACACACACACAGAGGACTCCCACGCCTGTCACACAGTCAGCACTGCCAATCCATTGAAGACAAAAGGACTGCCCCACTTCTTTAAAGCCTCACTGGGAATGGTTTCACAGCTATAAGTGGCTCATCAATACATAAACCAAAGAGCTGACTGGCTCCAACTATTCCTGCCAGGAATATCACTTTCTTTCTAGACAGGAGGCATAAAATCTTTTTTAAAATCAATATATCAATATAATGATATGAAATACATAATCTATACTAATAAATAAGATATCCAGCAAAGTGTGTTAGGAATTCTGTCCAGCTGAACTGTCCAGAAGATATTTTGCCAATCCTGCTTATGAAGTTTCTGTTCCTGGCCCAGGTACACCAGGCTCCCTCGCATCACTACACTGGATCCAGTTAAAAACCAGATCACATCCAAACTCATTAATCTTCACTGGTTTCATTTTGCATCCCTCAAGCCCAATGAACACTTTTTAAACCAACCAACTTATTCCTAGCACAGCTTTCTCCCCCTTGTTGGCTCTCAGTGGCTCAAGATTCACTGAAGTCTGCAACTCTCTACTCTTCTGCTCACTGGTCAAAAAATCTGGAAGTGTCTTTGGAAAAGAATATTCCTCTGCAATTCTGCCAGCAATGCTTGGGACAGTGTTTACTGTGTCCCAGAGATGATGCAAGACTGATCCTATCCTTAAGGCACACAACTCCTAATAAATGAGGTGATAATGGGAGAAGAGATGCTCTTAATCCTGTGGAAATCAGGGCCTTGATTGGAGGTCTGGCTGTCAGCTCTCCATCCCTCCATCAGCCACCTGCACCCAGGGAAATTGCAGAAGCAGAGTTGGATGGTGTTTCTCGACCTCTGCAAAAATTCCCAGTACTTTCTGAGCTATCTGTGTGTCCAGCTTTTTTGCTAAAAAAAAATTCTTTGATCGATGAAGCTGACAGACAAATAGAACAAAAAGGTGCTCCAAGGGAACGGGTGGTTCTGGTCAAGGCTGCAGATTTCCTCACTGGAAAGAAGCGAGGAAATGCAGAAGTGGTTCAAGAAGATTGTTACTAAAGTGCTTTACCAGAACATCTGTTTTCTCTGGCCATCTCTAATTAGGTTTGCTGGATTTATTAGCTATTTAAACAAAAGGCTGCTGTGAGCACCCAAAGGGGATCCTTCTCACGGAGCCAGTGAAGCTTGAGAGTTTTGTGTATCAGTAGTCAGAAAACAACTTCTAAACAGTCCAGTGACCTAGTGTGGATGAAGACAGCAGAGATACTTCCAAATGCTCATTTTTAAAACTCTAAACTCCAAATAAAATTAAAGAATTGAGAGGTGTATGACGCTGGCAGATAGCAAACCTGTCTTGCTGTGGGCAAGGAGGAGACAAAGTCTATGCAACAGAATATTTTAAAAGGTCAGCAAATGTCAAAATGCACAACTTAGCTCTAGCTTGTCCTGAAGAACATAAATCAATCCTGAAATTGTAAGTGAGGACTTGGTGAAGGCAAAAAGAACTGCACCACCAAGCAGCACCACATCAGACCGGGGCTGCCTCAAGTCCTTCCTTCTTTTCTGCTCCCCACGCTGCTGCTACACAAAGGTGCCGCTAACTAAGATCTCAGCATGAAAGATTTAAAGATGTCACTGTTTCATTCAATGCAGGGATTCAGCACCTTACCAAAGTGGCCGATTTTCCACCTCGGAGAAGCCACAATGCTGCCACCAACCCAGAAGAAGTCTTCGGCCAGACGGGCCACGGAGAACTTATTTTGAAGCAAGGGAGATTTTGAGATATCCATATCTGAGCTGGATTTAAAACAAGCACTGACGGCCTTGGGAGGCATCAAGATTCTGTAGTACACATTTTCCATGTAATAGAATAAAAATATTATCAGAATAATAGAAAATAGTTGTTGGTTTCCAAAATCCAGTGGTATTTTTCAGGTATTTTTCAGGTTCGGCGAGAACAGTTTCTCAGCAAATTTAGGCCCCTTTCACAGTCCAGATTTAGAACATTAAAATCCCAATAAAATCCTTTTTATTGCGATGTACCTGTGACTACTTTGGAGGATTGAGTGGGCTTCAGTTCAAGATTTTAAAGAAGACACACGATGGAGCATGAGGCAATTTGGCATGTAGATGAAGCCATTTCTGGACAGCAAGGCCTCCTGATGATATTCTTTTCCTCCCGCTGATTTTCTTTTTCCTTTGGTGCTTTCCCAGCTGCTCAGCATCATCAAGACATTACAGCAATTTATAGTTGTTGGCTCCTCCACCGCTTCCTCCTCCTGCCAGCGATTCCCACAAAGAGAAAACCCTTTCCTTTCTTTGGTTACAAACAGATTTGCAGGTCCCACTCTTTCCGGGGCTCTACCTGCTCTTCAAAACCAACCAAAACATCCCCTGCAGTAAATAATGCACAGCTAACAGCGCAATCCATTCCCCTCTCTGCCCTCCTGAGCCACCCTTGCCTTGCACTGCGGATCTGCCCAGGTGCATAAGCTCTTCAGTCTCTTTCCAGGGCTGGAAAAAAAACTAATAATCACATTTTCTTCTCATACACCTCTTCAGAATATCATTGTGCCACTCCTCTTCTCTGAAGGTTCTCCTCACTATTTTAATGGACATTTCTGATAAAAGAAAGAACATTGCTCTCTAGGCAGCAAAAACTGGATACGGTGGAAACACAGCAACACATGTTTGCTTCAAATCCTAAATCCAGCATACGCACTAATCCTAAAGCCGTGCTCCTGCCCTATCCAGTCAAGGGATTTAGGTGACATGTTACAGCTGAGAAAAAAAAAGGTTTCAGAAAAGTGAATTCTTCTGCTGCTTCTTCTTCTTTTTCTTCATCTTCTTCCCCTCCTACTCTTCCTTCTTCTCCTTCTTCCCCGGTATCTTTCCATCTCACAATCTATTTAGGGATGTCTTTGCAAGCTGACACAGCCATGGAAGGTCTTGCTCAGGGCACAGCCAGGAAGCTCCTGTGCCCGGAATTGCTGTAACAGAACCAGGAGCTCCGAGGGGGCTCCAAGACTGGCAGATAAAAGCAGGTGAGGATTAATTTTTAAAAAGCACTAAGTCACTACCTCATTCCATTTGAAATGCACTCATTGAACTCCAAATACAGAAATCTGTCACTTAGGTTATCACAACCACTTAAGCTACATTAAGTTTTAAGTACAATAGACAATCTCTCTTGCCATCTGTGATCTGTACAAGGAGCCTCATATGCTTCTACCCTGATGAGCTAAACACAAATTGCCCGTTTAAAAACACATTCATTAAGTGCTTCCTACTCTTCCTTTCACAGTTTGAAAAAAGCTTTGGAGTAGTTAATTCTGGAGATGATTCACTCTCAATTACAAGTTGTTTATTTCACCACCTATGCCCAGAGTTCTTATGCTGGGCTTGACTCAGAGTTTAACCACAGATTAATTCCAAACTAGGACCAAACTGGGTCTGCACCACGGGAGGCAGTGATGCTATGTGCACTCTTGCCACTATTTATTCAAACATTTCAACCACAGCCTTCCACCCTCCCAAGGCATCTTTCAAGAGCAATTTAGCGAGATGCCTGCAAACTGTCATCAGGGAAAGAGCAGCTTCTCCTGTAAAATGCTCAGAAGGATGTGTGCATCCCACAGAAAACTCTGCCCTGGAGGGAAGAACAAAGGAAAGTTTGTTCTGGAGATCCTAATCCTTTCTTCACGTGAAGCCTGGGCCGGGATGAGAGCTGGGACCTGTGAGTTTCATTGCCTTCTCTACCACCTGCTTCTCTGAATTCCTCGAATAAACCCATAAACATCTTTGTGCAAGGTCCATGCTTTAGAAATAACACCTTAAACGGCGAGAATGTCACTGCTGTACCTCACAGGGAGGGAGAGAGAACTAAACTTTGAGGCTCCAAATTACAAGGAGCCAGAGTTAAGGCAAACTTTTGCATAAACCGAAAGTATTGCAGCTGTTTAGCTCCGTTTTTCCCCCCTTGCAGTACTGATCAGGTTTCCTTGCAGTTTTCCAGGTTGTACATTCAACAAAATCAGTGGTTGGCACAGTATGCTAAAGGTATTCCCTTCAAAATTCAAATATCAATTCTGCCAGGACATCCTGGAGTCTGCATTCACCATTTATGTGTTATCAACCTGGGGACAAGGGGCAGGGAGGAGAACAGTGAAATGTAACTCCCATTGCAGCATTGCACAAGATATTGGTTTCATGGTTCAGAATTAGAATTCTGCACAAGCAGGGCTTGAAATGTGGATTTGTTTTTATTTGAGTAGAGAGAAATGCCAATGATTTATAGCACTGGAAAATAACTATTACAATATTCAAGTAAAAGTTGGATTTTTAATCCTATGAGCTCAGAGAGAAGGGTAATTTAAATTATTTCAGTTGACACTATCCATACATCCCTTCAGGCCTCCTAAGAAAATCATCATGAAAACACAGAAAAATAAAATCTTTCAGAAGGCTCCTCCATTTATTATGCTGGGCACTGGAAAACAGCGTGGAAAAGCAACAGGGAATAAGGAAGGGTTAAATTGGACACAATCCCTCTCCCAACTCTTAAGCACACTGAGCTGAGGACTTAGGACCTAAGCCTACTGAAATGGGTTTCTATTCTTGCCTCACTTGACATCCTCAGAGAAATCTTGCTCACCTGACATAACACGGAGATTAAAGACTTCTTTCCACAGCACTTCAGGAACTTATTATTGTCTGAGGGTAACAAAGGCTTTTCATGCCATGAAACAGATTTTAAAACCAACAGTGTCTGAGTCTCCAGGCTGGCCTGTGGCTTAGCTGAAAATGGAACTCAGAACACTTGAACAATGCTGGAATGTCAAAGTCTTGCAGAGGAGGAAACTCACTTCGAGAGCGCCAGAGGAGCCAGACTCCAGCCCACAGAAAGAACATCTTGAGGAAGACACAGGAGCACAACACACATATGGTTTGGAAGGTGGAGAGAAGGGAACAGGATGGAGATCCTCCTGAGACAAATGGGTTTGTCATTAATGCAATCCTTCAGGATGGAGGGATTCATTTGACTGCTGAGGGATGGAAAAAGTGTGAACAGTTATGTAACACATAGGGAAACAGCTGCAGCCCTCAAAGTAGAAAAACCAAAAGTAGAAATTTCAATATCCTGGCTGCCAAAGACATTAAATGCTACAGAGCTGGCAGTGTATTTGACCTGCAAATCCACCAGGATTAGGCCTGTGACTTCCCAGCCTTGCACTCCCTTTACCTTTGCATGGACACTCTACAGACCCAGTTTACCAGATTAACAAACTGACCTCGTCACAAGAGGCTGATTCTAAAACACTGAGCCACTCGTGGGCAGCTATTGGTGATAAACAGAAGAACTTTGATACAGGTATTCCCACTTCTCACCCAGGGAAATCTTACTCCTAATGGCTGTAGAATCATAAGAAAATGATTGCAAATCAACTGCAGTTATAAAATACAAGGAGGAAACAGAAGATATCAGTGCCTTTTGGCACACCTCTCTCACTCTGACTTTTACCCTCCCCATGGCACTTTCAGCTCTAAACACCAGTCAAAAAACCCTGTAAAAGCCACAGAAACTCCATTTACAGCTTCATCTTAGCTACCCCAGCCCAAGATCTTCCTAGGAGTTAGTGAGCCTGTCACCGCCTTCTGAAGCACTAAATGCAAAGACGTTTCTGAAATACAAAAAGCAAGCCCATCTCACTGAAGTGCACATCACTAAGTACAAGTCAGGAATACTTTCAGTTACAGTAAAGGTTCAAAACCCCACATGCATGGGCTCAAGCACAAGCAGCAGGAGATGACTGGACTTGATGAACCAAAGATGAATGATGTTCATTCACTTGTTCTAAACATGTGATTTACGTTTCTTCCCTTTCCCCCAGAAATGCAGCCTCCAAGAGGGCTAAAGCAGCATGAACTGGGCAGCCAGACCATCCAGCTCAGCTGCAGTTTCTCTTCTCTCTGCTGGTGTCATTTGTCTTCGTGTTTCCAGTGCACTCTCTGCTTTTTCACAGCTGTGTCTGTATGCAACAGCTGCCCACGTTTTCAGTGTGGGCTCTTCCCAAGAAGAGGGATTTGGGGAGCAGATGCTGATGGAGAAAAGACATTCACTGCTATATTTTCTATTTTTGTCTTCCAACTAAAAACTTCTGTGTTCGTTCTATTAAGAATTTACTAAATCAATCACTTTCAGACGGTTCTGGCTCAGAAAGGCCAGAGCACCTTTACAACCTTGTCCCAACTGTGCATAAGCTGCCTTTTCCCTAATTCTAGCCCAGCTCCACCCTGCTGACCTCTGCCATGGGCCCAGGCAGAGCCTGCCTGACCATCTGGACAGCACCTCTAAGCACAGTAATCCCCCCTCGAGATTAGCGCCGCACATCTTGCCCGGATCGAGTGGAATTCTGGTTATTCCGCGGCCTCTGTGTCTCACCCACCGGGCCTCCAAGTGTGACACTTGTGCTCTGGCTCAGAGCATATTCAGCAAGTTATTTATGTTGTCTGAAACACAGCTGTCTTCAGTCTCCATCCACTGGCAGGGCGCTGGTTCCACTGGGAGAGGCTGTGACATCACATTTTCCTGCTGCTCCTTGCCCTGGGACAGCTGCTTTAGGCAACCACAACCATGACTGTTCCCAGGGCTCCCCAAAACTGTTTAGAAAGTCTCATTATTAAAATGAACCGGTTGTGAAATCCCTTCAATTACTTCATTCACTTGAAGGAGTGTTTGTGGAACGTGGACCCATTAGTAACAACGGCACTAATTTAATGACAATTACCCTGCCTCCTGCCATGATGTTTAGTTCTCTTGGGCTCATCTGGAAAAAAATGGTGCAATTATTTTAATTAAGTGAGGACAGGCTTTGTGATTTGAGCTGTTGAAGTCTTTCCCTTGCAAAGCTGTTATTAACAAATTTTGTCAGTTGTAGAAAAACGTCAGCATAAAATGAAGATTTTAAGAGGATAAATGGTGCTCTAAGGTCACCTTGTCTCCAGCCACCAACTTGTATAAGAAAATGTCCCTACACCCTTAATTGAAGTAAGATCATAAACCCTTTACATGTAAAGGTCTTTCAGTGCTTGACCATCTGTTCAGGGCCATGGGCCATCAACACAGAGAGGGAGATTAAGGCAGGTTGGGAGGAAAGCAATCCATCAATATGATTACTCCTTCTAGGAAAACCCCTCTAAGAATTCGAGAATCCAAGGCAAAATGGGCACAGGAATGCAAGACAGGTGGAAAGACATTCAGAAAAGACACCTGATACTGAAACACATCACCACAAAGTGATTTTAACTCACAGATTTTACTTCTGTATTTGGGATGAATTTTAATGTATAAATTCAGAACCCTTCTAGACCTTCCTTTTGTGCCACGTACATTTTGAAATATGTGACAGACTTCCTATTTCTTCAAATATAGACCAGTTTCATGAAAGATGGGGGGGAAAAGGAGCTGCAGTGGCTCTAGGAATAGCTCTGTCTCCATTCAGTGCTTTTCTCAGCTTCTGTGACATCCAAGAGACAGCCTTATGAGGCTGTTCTTTAAACTTTCCTTTCAAAAACTTATCACTCAACAGAACCCAGCATCTGCAAATCTCAGAAACCAATGGCAGGTCTTTCTGGAAGCTTGAAAGATGCCCATAATTGTGGTTTCCTTCAAGCAGGAACCACCTGCTGTAATCCCTGAGGGGAAGATTACCAGCAGAAAGCAGCGCAGAGAGCGCAGGGTGCTGAGCTGGAGCCCACAGCAAGGTCAGGGGCTGCAGTCTCACAGCTGATTGCCCCATTTCATTTGGTCCCAGATTCAGTAGGGCTCAGGTAAATGTACAGGAAGTAAAGTAATTGCTCCTGGGCTCTTACAGGAAATGTGTTTCTATCTTTTGCTACAGCCTCCAATATCCACCTCAGTTTGAAACAAAGCATCCTGACAGGTTCATTTCCCCCCAGGGCTTAGAGCCAGAAGATAAGCAGGCATCTGACGGCTGATGAAAGTGTCAGCTCGCTGGCTGAACTGGAAAAATGGGCTTTCAGGAAAATCTTTCACAGCGATCCGCATTTAACAGTGGTTCTGGACTTCGTTCAGTACTAGCAGGTCCACACTCACTCCATGTCAAATCTCATCATGCCAGAAAATTTAGTTGCTCTCTGCCACATAATGTCTTTAGACCTACAGAGGCCAATATTGATTATCCCTCTGTAATTCCCTGAAGTGGGAAAGCTTTCCCATTTAGCTGGACTCGATTCACATTCCCCACACAAATGATTGTCAGGGACAGAAGGGATATGAATCACAGCAATCTGCACGTATGGTACCAGTTAATTTGAAGTTGTCCACTTAGCATTAACATGACATTTTCTTTGCAATGTTTCCCTATTTCTTTTCTTTTCTCTTTTTATTTTTAATCAAGTTGGAGATGAGGCATCTGGAAACCATCTCTAGTTGAAGGTTAGACCACCACAAACAACATCTTCAGTAAAAGGCAAAATCAGGAGCGATGATGCTGGAGAACCAGAGAACACCTGAGTATGGCTCTTCCCCAGTGAGAGACGTTGAGCAAATGCTGCTCCTGGGACTCTGGAGCAGTTTGGAGGCTGAAATTCTGCAGCCACCTCTCATGAGCGGTTCCACTGGGAGATGTTTGCCAACTGCCACATTTTTGAAGGGTTTTCCCAGACAAGATTCTCCTCTCAGGACATGGCCCGTTCTTCTCCCAATAGCACTGGCAGTATCAGTTGTTTCTTTAGTGATAGTGAACATTTCAGAGTTACTGGGAGCAAGGAATATTTTGGATCATCATCAGTGACTCCTCAGGCTCTCGTCAGCCAGAACCCCTTAAAAAAGGAGAGTGGCAAGTCACTGGAACACCAAAGCCTTGAGAGCCTGGATGTTGGTGCCTCTCACTATGAATGTTTGAACAGAGCATCATAGGAAGGCTTCTGGAAGCTTCCATGCACCTGGGTACTTCAGTTGCATCATGACTGGTTTTACACCTAAGTGGGAGGAGAATCCCATTTCCTCTTAATGCTACAGATGACAGCAAGAAGGTGGAACCCTTTAAAAAGAACCTTCATGCAATCCCTGCCCGTGGCTGCAGCCCATGGAGCCCCTGCCCACGGAGCCTCTGCTCCTTGCAGTTGCCCCATTCCTTTTCCAGGTGTTTCCACTCGCTGGCTTAGAACGACACCATCTGGCAGAAACACCGAGCTGGTTCAACCACAAACACTGAGTCAAGGCCTGGCTCAGCAGTTTCCTACCTGGGAACTGCTACCTGGGTGGTCTCCAGGGAGATCCTCAGGTGAGAGCCCCTCTCTCTCATCCCTGTTTTCAGAAGTTGGAAGCTGAAACCAGGAGGAAGAAGCCAAAAGGACTTTGGGTGACACAATTCCTGCTCCATCACACCTTCGCTGAGGACCTTGTCTGTTTAAAGTACAAATGCACACTGGTACATCAGGTTTCAGGGAACAATAACTGGATCAGGAATACTCAGGCTGTCCCATCATGACATTTTCAAAACCAAACTATTCTGGTTTTCAGTCCTGAAACACTTCTGTTGGAAAATGCAATCATTAAAAGTATGTTAAGGCTCTCCACTGCCAGAGGGCAGGGTGAGATGGGATCTTGGGCAGGAATTGTTCCCTGGCAGGGTGGGGAGGCCCTGGCACAGGGTGCCAGAGAAGCTGTGGCTGCCCTTGGAAGTGTCCAAGGCCAGCTTGGACAGGGCTGGGAGCAAACTGGGATAGTGGAAGGTGTCCCTGCCATGGCAGGGGGACAAAACAAGACAATATTTTAAGTCCCCTCCAACCCAAACCATTCCACAATTCTGTGTTAAATGCACCACTTCAGCCAGCTCAATCCAAACCTTGAGAATTTACAGGTTCTGAAGATTTAAGAAAACCACCTGCTTTCCTTGGAACAAAAAAAGTTCTTGCATATAGGAAATAGTTTCTCCCTATTTAGCACATTGTTCAATTAAAGCTTCCATGCTCCCAAACCTCCAGCCTCTATGCCAGCAATACGGTACAGGTAAATAAATTCCTCTGCCAAGTTTTAAAATCTGCTTTTTTTGCTTTTTAAATAAATATTGACAATGCCCAAATGCATCTCATCATCTCTGCTTCATTCTTAACAAATCTCCAAGGAAATACTGGTTAATATTTTTCTGTTGTTGTGATGCACATGAAGACTCTCTCATTATTTACCTGAATTGTTTGCATACTTCTAAGATTCCTTAAATCTCTCACAGCCTAGAAGTATTCTTAGATTTGCTATTAATTTCATCAATAAATTAAAAAAATCCAAAATGGTCATAAAACTATGGGAAAAACAATGACCATTCCTATCTACAATAAAAGCTTTTCCTCTGTGATGTTCTATGGTCACCCTCTTCTTTTTTTAATTACAGTTCTGCTCTAGAATGGGACCTTTTAAAGCCAATTTGCTGTAATTTTCACATCCACATCCTTCTTCAGTTACTGGAACGGTATTTGCTGCAGTGATGAATGACTGCACAGGTACAGCCACACCTCTCTGTTGTCCTTTTCTCAGTGAATGGCATTGCTGGAGCTTCTTTTTGGTATTTTAAAAATAAAGACACGGCAAAGCCAAACCAGAGCTCACAGGTACGAGGTTTGGTTCTGACACCCAAACACTAAGTTAGAGCCAAGCATTTTCCCACTTTGGTAAAGTTTTCATCTAGAAATGATTTTTAGAAAAGAAGAGAGAACTTCAAGGAGTGCTTCCTTCAAAAGGGATTGAGGAGCGTGGCACTAAGCATTGATTAGCTGAAAACACGGAGTGAGGGATGCTGCTCTGCCTTCCCAAAGACACCAAGGTGTGAGACCAGTGCTCAGAGCAGCTTTTCTGAGGACACAGGACCCAAGGCATCTTTCTGTACTTGTTGCGTAACTCCTGTAAAACCACAAGCCTAGCAGGCATAAAATACAGGATGCACACAGACAAGCAACCAGGCACTGGAGTCAATCAAAATACATCACAGGGAAGGGTTTCTCTCTCTGGGCTTTTCCGGAGTAAATCAACAAGGAACTAAAGCTTTTAAAAATAAAAACTGGGTTTTCAAGAATTGGTCTTGAGTTCACAGATTCCTTCAGCAGGCATCAGTACAGGAGGGATGAGCTCCAAGTTCAGCATGCAGGACACTGCAGCGCAGTTTTCCCAGCTCGAGGCACTTCCCTGACTTCACCCCTGCTTTAATCCCACCAGGGACAACTTCAACCCCAACTGATTCTGTGCACTCTTCCCGTCGGATGGGTGTAAAGAAACTACATCTAATGAGTAGCAAATCACCTGTTTTAAAAAATTAAAACAATACAGCTGACTCACAACAGAACTGTAGGATCTTTTCTCTCCTCTAATGTGGGTAGCAGAAGGTCTCTGGTTAAAAATAGAAAGCCTTTCTTATGGTGACAGCAGCTAGTTAAGCGAGCAGAAAAGGAACATGAACATACCTGGTGCACTCCCTCGTTGCACACTTTATGCAGGAAGAAGCAGCCATTAGAGATACATTTATTATTTAAGCTTTAGTGATAGTAGGAGGCAAAGGTAAAGCAAAAGCTCCCTTAAGAACCTGCTGTATTTGTGTAAAGCATTTAAGTTTGAATAACAGAACAGAAGTGCCCAAGGAAGCTTTGTAAACTACACTTTCCTCTACAGTAAAACTAATTTCCCTCAGAAAGGTGGTTAAAATAAACATTTTCCCCTTACCTTTTTCAGGGCTGAGGCATTTAATTGTGCTTGCATCATCCATATTCCAGTGAGAGATTCAAATGAAAACACCAGGGGAAGCAGCAAAGACCATATGCACATCCCTGATCCTTCAAAAGTCTCTTTTAAAGAATGAGGAAAAGAACATTGCCCGTTGGTTTCACTGCAGCATCCGAGGGCTCCTAGGGCTGCCTGCTGCCTGTGCTCTGAGCAGGCTCATCCTTTATTCCCCGTGCAGGAGTGCATCAGGAGCTGCTGGCAGGTAGAAACCAGCGCAGGAGCTCAATGAATGTTCCCAGCCTTTCCCTGCAACTCAAGTGTTCAGCCACCTGGGATAACTGTGTGTTAACTCTTTGCCTCCCTGCTCTCAGGCAGGACCTGGGGATGTCTTTTGCCTTACTCCTTCAGAAAAGAACTGAAGGAAAAACTTGTGGAGGTCAGCAAAGAAGCACAGAGGATAATTAACTTTTCATTCCTCTGGGATGTATTGCAGTAGGCAGCAAATGCCAGTGAGGTGCAACTTCATTTAAGAAGGGGAAAAAAACCAACTTCTTTTTTATGTTAATCCCTCCCCTGTGTCCATTCAGCATCCTACACATTGTTATGGGATCCTCCCAGACTTGCTTAAGTTTAGAAAGCAAGTCTACAGCTACTGATAAAAATAGGCAAGCTGTTCTCTTTGGATTTCTTTCTAATTCCTTCTCTTGGCAAAGATGATGTATTTCCCACCTTTTTAACTTGCAAGGAAATATTAATGCAGAGTTAATGGGATATGGCTAGGAAACAATGCACATTATTGTAGTCTGTGTCCCAAAGCACAATGCAGAAGAAGACAGACACAGACCTTTGAGTTCTGTCTAAATCCTGGGGAAGAATTTCAGCATCTTTATCTGAGGGTGCTGCCTAAAAATTCCAACCAGGAATAGTTACTGCCCCTCCTACATGCCACTGAAATACACAGGATAAAACAATTTGTTCCCTTGAGGACCCGAAATCTAATTAAGCAGAATGATAAAGGACTGGAATCGAGTTAGTCCCCGCTCTAGGAAAGTAAACTGATGCTGAGGGGCAGGGAAGGCAGGATCACAGAGCCCTGCCCAATGCCCAGGGCACCTCTGCAGGCAGTGACCCCACACTGCCCCACCAGGCAGCGCTGCTCCGGGTCCTCTCTCCCCAGCTGACTGCAGGAACTGACCCCAATCTCATTGTGCTGTTTGATGTTGCCCTGTCGCCTTGCACCTCCTCATCCTGACCCAGCTCAGCACTGTGTGATGCCCCCAGAGTCACCTTTCTCCCAGCCCACTCAGGCTCTCCACGCTGGCAATGCTGACTCTGGTTCATGGCTCCCAGCTGCTGCAGCTGGATTGTCCTGCTCTTTCCATCCTACATCTTCCTTGCATTTCAGGTATCAGTCACTATTGCAGAAAGATCAAGATCTGTGCAAGACCTGACACAACCCTCTACAGTTTTCATTTAGGCATGAATCCCGTGGTCCTTGCCGTCTCGGGAATGACTCCAGGATTTGGCTCAAGATTACTTTCAATAAAACATTATCCTATTTGCTTAGTGGCTTCCAGCTCTAGCTGTTTCCCCTGAGGTCTCATCTCCTGAGCAACCCATGCAGGAGCACTTGAGGAGCAGTTACAGCAGGAGCCTCTGGGGCCTCATGTAGTTACACCACATTACATTTGGGTAACTCCTCCTGCAGCCACTGTGCTTTAACACAGGCTTATCAGGGCGAGCACTGCGGAGAATGTGCCAGGTTTATCCTAAAAGCAACTCTCATTACTGTCCTTATTTCCTGTTGGCAAGTGCAGGTTATCAACAAATCTCTGTCTCATATCAGAGGGGAGATGGGCAAGTGCTGAGGCCCAGAAAATGTCTGGCAGACAACTTCCCTGGGGGAATCCCAGGGCAGGAAATCTTCATGCTGCAGGGTAGGCTCAATTCATTGCTAGAGACAAACCTCCCATTCAACAGCACCTATTCCCCACAACCTGACTGAGAGACAGAGCAAATTTAAAGATAACAGCTAAGGATGATCAACTAATTCACTAGTTACCCCCTCAAATTGAGCAAAGCTTGTTGCTTCACCAGGTTATGCTTTCTTTAGAAAGAAAAATATGCTCCCATCTGAGACCATCAGAGATTCAGAATAAGTACCTAATTACTGTGAGATATGCATTTCAAAAAATGAAATGTTTTGTTTCTCTGGGAGTTTTTTGCTGTGCAGTTAGAACAGGGTCACAGAACAAACGTCAGAGAAACATTTGAATGCCTTCACAACACATGCAAATTTTTTGAAATAAAGAGAACACAGACTGTGCTATCATCGAGACCAAAGCATTTTACATTAAAAGATTCTCTTATGCCAAGTAATGTCTAGTCTAAACCAGGAAACTTCTCTGTGCAGAGACAATCCGCCGACTCTTGAAATCAATGGCAAACTTTTACCTGGCTTTTGTGGACTCCGATTCACACCAGAAGTTCATCTGTGACTGGGAAAGGTCACCAGCACTCCAGTTCAGAGGGCACAGTGCTGGCATGGAGCAAACCTATGCCGTGTCAGTTCTGTACTACACGAAGCATAGCATGCCCTAATTCCTTCATCCTCCATTCCCAGCTCTCCAGCTCTACCCACCAGAGCAGAAGAGTGCCTTGTGGTGTGGTGCTGTCACATCACAAAGATTTAAGTCCTGAGAAGGGACTAAAAGGGGCCAGGAACCCTCTCAATTCCTACTTTCCAAGATATGCAGAGGAAGCCCAGAGTGATGCCTACGAGCAGCTGACCCCGGCTGGAAGAGCTGCGCCATGGCCTGACAAAGATCTGCCCTTGCTGTGTGGGTGCACTGTCCACACAGCACCCTGAGCCACCCCAGCCCTCGGCCACAGCCTCAGCACCATCCTGCCTGCCCGGGAAAGGAGCAGGGCGCTTCCAGAGGAGCAGCACAAAGCAGCCAAGCTTCAGCCGATGGCACACTTTTGTCAGGTCACGGTGGCACGCACTATAAGGCTACATTACAATTTGACTACACATGCACCTCCACATACATCCTTCATCCCAAGGCCCCAGCTGCCACATTTTATCACATTCTAAGACCTGTTTCCTGACAGAAATAACAGAGATCTTGTTGCCCGGCAAGCGGAGGAGTGTTAGCACTGCTGGGGACAGAATGAGCTGGCTGGGAAGTGCAGCACCACCACGTCACACCGCGGTTAAATGGAGAATGGAACATCCACAACGCCAGGGACCTTCTAAATAACTTCTGGAAGTCGAACACTGAGCCCTCGCTGAAAGCCATCAAACTCCATCCAGAGAGTTCCACCTCTCACAGTCCGTGGCATCACTTCAAGACCTTCTATAAATCAACTTCAACACATGTGGGTGTCTGCTCTTAAGTTTTTGTTCCCATAGTTACCAATGTACTTTACCACAGAAGAGAACAGCAGGTGGCAAGACATAGAACAAAATCACCATTCTTTTAACATATGAAGAGTTGAGGAGTTTCAAATTAAGGTTTTATTGCAAAATGTTTACAGACAGTAACCAAGACGAACACTATCAGATTAGAAAACTGTAAAATCCCTCCATACATTTAATCCTGAGTCAACAATAAATTCAGCATCCAGTAGGATGATCAGTTTCCAGCCCTGCATCAGATAGTGCCATGGGATTGCACAATCTAGTGCAGCAGTAGTCATGTCTTTGTAATTTGAAATTCTCCCTAGGTCTCCTTGATACCTTCCCCTGTACCTTCTACAGAGAAAAGGTGAGGAGGCCCGGCACACTGTATACAAGACAGATTTCTCCAAATAAAATTATCTTTGTGGGATAGAAACAGTAAAAACAACCACCAACAGTCTGTTCAACTAAAACAACAATTGACTTGAAGGCTGCTATCAAAACTCTCACAGCTTGCAAGTAATAACTTCTCCATTGTCAACTCAAATAGAGGGCAAAATGACTGGCACTGGATGTGCTGTAAATACCAAGGAGATGCTTTGCATAAATAAGTTTTGTGACTCTTTCGATAATAAAATCAGACACTGTGGTACTGTGTGCTGTCCACTGCCTTCTGCTTCTCCTCAGGCAGAGGAACCAAGGTAATGCCCTCCACATGTCCAGTGCTACAGGCTCACCTCCTGCCACGTGTCTGACAGCAGGACAGGAACCCAAACTTAACAGCTAAATTGTACCTGCTCCTGAAACCCTCTGCCCCTGATTAGCTCACCTCCCTGGGGCTCACCAGCCTGTTTATAACACAGAGATAACAACCATTCCTTTGGCTCCCAGAGACAGCAACCATTCCTTTGGTTCTCCCTTTCATCCCCCTTCTCCCAAACTTCTATTGAACACTAGAAGGAAAGAGAACACTGAGAAAGTTGTTTGAACTCAGCTGGTTTAACCTGATTTTTTCACCACACAGTTTCAGAATAAACAACATTTACAATCTTTATTATTTCAGTCTTAGATCTTTTTCTGATTTGGAGATTGGAAGAACTGAAGGGTTCTGGTGGCCTATTTTCTTATAGACCCATAAATCATCCTGGCTGTTTGAGGTTTTCAGGGAACACACATTCTTCCAAGAAAATCTGTGTTACATAAGATGGGAAGATGCTCATGTCTAGCAGAGAAGGGGGAAAGGCAGTAATGAAAGAAGGCAAAACCAGTTTCAAATAGATCTTGGGGTCTTAGAAATCCTTTAGAAGTAAAGCTCAGCTACCAGCCAGACTGAACTAGCCCTGAGTTCTCAACCTTCAGTGACAAGAGCAGTCACAGCAGCACGACCCCAGGCCCACACACACCAGGAGCCTCTCTGCAGCACTTCTGTTTCCTGTGGTGTTTTATAAACAAGTTTTCACACTTCTGACTAACAACCTGAAAATGAGGGAAAGATCATTGATTGGGCCGCTTTGTTTCAACAAAAACACTTGCATAAGTGGTTTATACTGTGTGCAGGTGATAAAATCTGGAGGTGCTGCAGTGACAGCTGCAGACAGACAGATGTGTTTGCTGCTGGAATTCCTGCTACTTCTTTTCAGATCACTAAAAGAAAAACATAGAAATCCCTTGGCTTGCTGCTCCTCTTTGTCCCTCCAAGTTTTATAACTGCAAAGTCGAATATATAACGAAGCGTTGTACCTTGCTGCACAATTGCTCTCATTGTGGGATCACCTGACAAACGAGGAGCAGCCCGCAGGCAGCAGTGAAAGCTGCCTTGCAGAGTGAGTGTGTGGCTCTGGCAGGGCCTCACTGTTTCCCAAATGCTGGAATTCTGTACAGCCAGAGCTGTCAGGCAAACACCCTCCTGCTCTTGGGAACTGGACACCTCAGGGCAGGCAGGTCTTCCAGGTGCCCTAGGAAGGAGCTGTGTTTGAAGGGCGATCCTGGAGATCATTTCCCTTCCCTGTGACGGTAGTTCCTCTCTGACAATACTTTCCCTGTCTTTCCTCGTTAGTTTTGGCAACTCCTCCAGCGAGGTGCTAAGCCTCAGTTACTCCGGTGGGTCTGGTTATCTCAGATGCATCCCAGCAACAGAGACACAGCTCACAAAGCTAATGTTAAATTACCTCAAATCCCTTTCTGTTTCTCCTTTTTTCTCCCCTTAAAAATAGAAATGCATTAATATTGTCGCTTGAGTGCAGCCCAGCACAGTTGCTTCATTCCACGTTTCTGCTGTTATTGGGGGGGAAGCCTGCTCACAGCTCCCTGCTCCCGGTCCTGTTACTGCTTTTGACATATTCCCACCCTGCAGCCCATGGTCTGCAGAGCTCTGCTGCCGCTGAGAATCCGGTGTCAGCACTGTGGGAGAGCAGTGGAAAAGGCACAAAACAACCACAACCAGAAGAGAATCATGGCTGCCTGAACTATATGGATTGTCCCTATGAACACGTAATAACCCGCTTCAGGGTAATTCACATCTTTGGTGTGTGCTGGGGACAAGATATGAGATACCCAAGACAAGAACGGAGCCAAGAAATAAATTAATCATTTCATTTTTCAGCAGACAGCACTCTGACACATATGACAGAATCTCCTGAGCTAATTCTCTCCCCAAATCAAAACTTGCAATTCATTCAGTCACAACTGTGACATGGATTTCTGAGCACAGACACAGTTCTCAGACATGAAAAAGGCACTGTGGGGTGGAATCGATTACTAATTAGTAATAGAAGACACATATGCTCGCATCCATAGAAAACAGCTGAGCTGCACTCTGCTCCATTGTCCCACATAAATTGGAAAAGATAAATGCATTGCTCTGTGCAGGCACAAAGTAGATGAGGCATTCATGCTTTGTTAAACTTTCCAGACACTCGAGGGTGTTTGAAATTATGATGCATGTTTAATTTAAGCAGATTTATCATCCACGTGTTCCGAATGTAATGAACACTTCACTGCCTCACATTTCCTACTTTAAAAATAGCAGATTTTCTAGACTGAACACACACGTGTGACTTGTGGAGGTCTAACACAAAACTTTTAGTCATACAGATGCTCTGAAGCAGCAATTAATTTCTAATTTTAAACATTTTCCTATGTATTTATGCACACACAGCTTCAAGTGCCCACAAGCGCAGGTACAATAAGAGACTTCCATAATAATAGTGGAGAAGTGCTGGGTCTTTTTAAGCCAAAGGAATTTTGGGTACTTTGCATCAGAAGTTCTTAAATAAAAAAGTTTCATCACGAAAAAATAAAAAAGTTTCATCACGAAAACTCTACCTAACACGCTCAGATCATTCCACCTGTTGTCAAAATTAGGACAAAACAATTTGCACTCTAAGGCCTGATAATTAGATGGTTGCAACCCTAATACATTTGGGTTTGGATAAACACTGGCCAAACTTTGTTTGCCCACACTAGGTTGAAGCAGAGGATGAAGATGCAGCAATACAAGAAGATCAGTATAGAGTGTGAAAATTATTGTTCATTATCTGCACTAATTAGGACTCTGGGTACTCATTAAGAGGAACTAACTCACCTTTTAGCACAGTAAAAAGGTATCTCAAATCACACCTTTTTGTTCTGTAGTTAGTATTTTGTAATTAGAACAAACTCCCACAGCAGATACATGAGATTTCTGTGTCAGGTTTTCGGTGTGTAGAGAAACCAAAAAGGAGATATCCGAGTTCTACGTGAAATTTTCAGGCTTGATCCTTTACTTCCCAGCACTCCCCTTATGCAATGCTTTCATTTAGACTATCCTGAGTACTGGTGCAGAATTAATCAGGTCAGCAAAGGGCCTGCCAGCCACGATTACTGCACCTTTAAATACTTCTTCTCACCGTCAGTTCAACGGTTATTCTTCTATTTTTAAACCGGTTTCAAACTCAAGACCCACGGGCAGGGGGCAAAACCCTTCCCCAAAAATGCCACGGACAAGAAGCCATCACCAACCTCAGGTCTTGAGGTTATTCCCCTTTTTCCTACAGCTTGTTTACTGGATTGTTAAGCATTCTGGCAGCAAATGGAAGGGGGTGGGGAAGAAGACGAGCTGCCACATTTCTAAAATTAGCATCTTCTGTCTCCGAGAAGCCTGTGGAGATTTAAAAAAAAATTAGGTTTCTCTGCAAGATGCAGAGAGATGTGGAATTTAAACCGCGTTACACAGCTAAAATCCTGAGCTCTGTTTCCTACCTGCAAGCTAGTTCACCTACCTTCCCTTTCATCCCCCTTCTCCCAGCCGTCAGTCAGAGACCATTACAAAATCCCTAGTCCATTTTGTGGTGAGAAGGAATTGCACTCATGTGCCCTGACATCCCCAGGCGGCTCCACGACATCTCCTCCCGAGCCGCTCCCCGGCGTCCCGGGCTCGTTCCCTGATCCAGGTCGCTCCTGCTGGGCTCTCACAGCCTCTGGGGGGGCTGCAATTCCCTGCTCACCGATTTTCTCCCCTCTGCTGTGGCTTTTCGGTGCCCGGGTACCAGGCCATGCCCTGCTCAGGGAATGTGCCGTGTCCTTCTCTGGGATGCGGACATTCCTCGCAGAGCCTGCTGCCGGCGGCTGCTGTGCCACGGATGGAGCGTGGACAGAGCCAGGACTGCCCCAGTTCCAGAGCAGAATTGTACAGACATGTTGGTTTTAACACACACACTGCCACGAGAACTCCATTAAAAGTGACATTTTGGTCTTTGCTGTTTATTAATCAAACCCAACAGTGAAAGAACTGACTGTGCCTCAGCTCCTTCAATGCCACCACTGCCATTTGCTCTGCACAGAAAGATCAGGCCATTATAACAGACCGGTGCTGAAAAATCCTGACCCAGAATACTGGGCTTTCACAGATGGGCTTTAAGTTAGGAATGGAAGAGACTCAAGAATAAAACTCAAGTTTCTTTCCAAGAGCCACTAAGGGTGCCAAAGTCTTCCTTTGGATCACCTCGCGAAGGAACCAAAGACTCAGCCTTGACACAAATGCAGACTGGCACAGGCGGAATTAAAACATATGGGACTGGGAGGGTTTGTTCCAAAAGTCCCTTTTCTTCCTTTAGCTATTATATTTATTCTACTCCTATCACAAGCCGCAGTTCATGTCTTATGACAACTACTTCTGCTTAGATTTCTTTCAGGTGTTGGAAGCATCAGCAGGCAGTGTTGCAGCAGAGAATTGTGAAAAGAAATGGGAAGGATTTCTACAAAGGAAAGTTAATTCATGTATTTTGAATCAACCTGGTTTGATTCATCAGAATAGTTACTGGCTTAAAAAGCACATGAGATAGTATGTAGTATATGTTACTGAATTACAGATTAGATGTACCTGGTAGTGTGTAGTACAGACTAGATATAGATGAGATGAGATGGTTTAAAACAATGAAAAAAATCTGCACATTTTGTTCTAAAACTGAAAAACCAGATTTATTTGAACCTCCAGTGAAATATTTTTCTTCTTTTTAATCTGACATGAGAAACAAATCTAAAAAAAATCTATTCTACAAAGCATTTCCCA
This sequence comes from Donacobius atricapilla, assembly GCA_013397315.1. NCBI lineage: Eukaryota > Metazoa > Chordata > Aves > Passeriformes > Mimidae > Donacobius > Donacobius atricapilla. The sequence goes on from WBMY01001227.1 coordinate 573,057, forward strand.
TTTGGTGGAACTCCATAGAGCCGAAGTAAGTGATTTCATTCAAGTTGCCCAAGCCACCTCTAGTTAAGATGTTTTGCATAAAATTTTTCTGGACCTGAGTCTTGCAGCTAAAAGATGGGCTTTTCAAGTACTTCCTGACTGGAGACAGAAAAATCCCATAAACCTGACCCAAAATCCAGCAGACGAAAGAAGAGCGTTCAAGAGACACAAGTCTAGGCCTTGTCACATCCCAGGGCTGTCCTACAAACAGCACAGAGCCTGCTGCAAGTCAATCCTCTGCACATATCCCTGCCTGTCACTGCTAAATTACAATTAAAGTCACCCCTTTTAGCTATTTGCCACTGATTAAATGAAAGCACAGAACTCAGTTTATCTAATTAGCCAGTCTGAGGAGCAAAAATTAACCTGTTCTTAGTGAAGACATCTCAGCAGAGATACCCTGAGCCCACTTTAGGTTTGCTCTGCCCTCTCAGGCACAGCCCTTGGAAATCCCCAGGACCAGAACTTTCACTCAAAGCTGATCTTGCTCCCAGGCGCCCAAAGGCCCCAGTGCATGAAACGCTCCTGTCTCTCTTTAAGGGAAACCCCTGCCCCCACCAGCACAGGGAATTCAGCCCGTCCTCACTGTCCACAGGCCACGGTTTGTTCATCCTTGTAATAAATTATGGATGCCCCCCCATACACATCTGTTACTCAAATCACCAGTTAATAATGTATGAATAAATGAAGAGACTGCTCTGAGGAGAGAGGACTGTGGGGGACTAAACTTTGAATTCTCTGCTACAGCAGCAAGCATCAAAGCTGTACTGCCAGGCTTGACCTCAGCTGGGTTTTATTTTTTAAGAGGGTTAGAACTCGCCTCTTATGAACATGAATGGCTGAACAGCAGGGGCATGGCATGAAAGCTGGCCCAGAAACCCGGGGAAAGAACGAAACACCAAATGAAAAACTTGCCAGAAGCACATGGCTATCAAAGGTCTTCGCTATCTGGTGTCAGTCTGAACTGGGAGTGAAGGTCACAGGTAAATTGATAATTCTCATCAGAAATATGTTGTTAATTCTCACTAACAGAGTTCTCAGTCAGGGGAACTGATGCCGTTTGAAAATACAAAGCCTGCAAACAAGAAAAAAGATGAAGAAGGGCTGCTGGAGAAGTTTCTAGGTTTCTAGTAAGCTTGTGCATCACACGCGCCAGGACTGTAACTTGGGACCGAGCGCTGCTGCATCTCAAACCGGAGAAACATCCCCGTGTGCTGAGCAGCCCCGGCTGGAAACAGGGCTCGGTGTGCCCGGGGCAGCGGCTCTGGGGGGGACAGTCCCGTCCCCACGGCCGCGGCTCCCCCTCGCTGCCCCCCCGGGGCACCGGGAGCTCTCCGGGGCAGCCGCTGCCCGGGCCGGGAGGGGAACCCGCTCTTGGCACAAGCACCGGCTGTTCCACTGTTCCATCCCCACAGAATCTGCAAACACACCTGCGAACACCCCACCAGGCAGAGGGGAGCAAGGATTCGGTGCACAGCGCACGGCGTGAGCCGCAAGTCTAAGGCACAAAAAGCTGGGACGGGCCTGGCCGTGTCCTCCAGGGATTTCACCGAGCCTCCTCACTTCTCACGAGTAAGTGCATCTCATCCATCGAGACAAGCATCACCTGTTCAGCTGCTGGAGGTTGATAGAACAGCTATTTCTCCACAATAATAATGAGTGGCACAGCCTGTCACTGCATTGTCTCTTGTCCCTAAATTACCTGCTTACGCTGCACCTTTCACAACAAAACAGAACCACGGAATCTTCACAACTCCCTCACAATTCTAACTTTCATTATTGCTTTAAGCTTTGTTCTGACCAAGGTAGGAAATCTGCACATCTTGCACGGTACTTGCAGTCGGTTCTCAACTTTGCTGAGGAACAAACAGCAAACTGCTCAGAGCACAGCCTGTCCACTCACCCAAACTCGGGGCAGGAAAGCAACTCAGGCTCTGAACCAGACAGCGAAGAACTCGGAGATGCTCTGGTGATAGTTATTGGCAAAGTCTCTCTGATATCACAGCCACGATACGCTGTGCAGAAAATCCAGACTTTTATCCCTACACTGTCTGTAAGAAGCTTGAAGCCAATATCTGGTACTTGTACTATTAAAAAAAGCTCTTCCAGCTGAGGATTAATCATCTCAGTAGGACTGTGCAAATGCCTGTGAGATGAGTGGGGAAGGTTATATAAAGCCCACAGAGAGAAGGAAAGCGCAGAATAGAGCTGAGGACGTGGCTTGCACAGCACCTGAATGCCTGCAGGTGCTTCTAACAGCGAGATGCATTCCGAGTGCTGGCTGTAATTTACTTGTCAGTCATTTACTTGATTAATTATCTCCTCCAAACGCCTCATCACCCAGGGTACCTGAAGTGCTCCAACCCTCGTTAGAGATGCAGTAGCGTGATGCTCAAGCAGACACGGACCGAGGAACAGCCCCCTCTGCACAAACACACTTTGCCGTGAGACGTGCGCCTGACAAAGGCGCGTACAGAGCCCCAGGAGCGCACGGCGCTGCAGAGCCATCCCAGACCTGCACTTGGGAATGCCTTTCCTGAACTGGGTACCACAGGTAAAGATAACATGACTGCACACTCAAACCTGATCAGCATAATCCTCACCAGCAGAACTCCTGCACAGTCACTGAGAGAACGCAGAACGTCAGCGTTGTGTGGCAGCAGAAATCATTCTATGCACACAGCGGTGAGTAATGGCATTAAGAAATGATGGGCAGGGTTTAGCACGGTGCATTGTGGAGTTTCTGTTGTTTAAAAGCCAACCCCCCCTTCCTCCATCAGTAAACTTTGCAAGGCACACTCGAATGCAATGTCTACAGCTCCTGAAACTGCTCAGGAGTAAACTATTCATTCAGAGAAATGGGAATTGCTCTGTCCTTAGCATTATGGTTTCTCCGAAGCAGAACATGATTCATTTGCTGTAAGTGGAATGGATTTTCATTTACTCAGCAGTCTTTGTACTCATCTAGATACTATGGCCACAATTAATAAAAGATGCCTTCTTAAAGATAGAAGATCTTTTGAAATGACAGTGAGCTGATGAGATCTAAAAAATATTGTCCTCTAACAAACAGGGTCAGATGGCTGAATATCTCTGAGCAAGTGAGGAAAAGGAAGAGTAATGTGATGTTATGAAAGTACTGCTGAACAACAACTGAGCCCATAAGCACAAGTACAATTTATCTTCTAGCAAAAATCCTAGTGGATGCAGTAAAAAGAATAAATCCACCTACTGTGTTTCTGCGATGGGCTTCCTAAATCCATCGTCTTGTTGAGATAAGAGTGCTTTTCCCAATTGCCTATGTTAGGAAGTAAAAATTCTCTGCATTTTCCCTCCGTCTTGCTCCCTCTTCTGCGAGTCTCTCTCTGTGTCCGTGTGAGAAGGCAGTTTGAATTTCATCCCGTTAATCAGCCCCGCACTGAGGAATCACTGTCAGTTTTGTGATGTACGAGCTCCTTTCCTCTACACAACACCGAGGAATTGAGGAATCAGGGGAGAGAGGAGAGCTAGGATTTTAGCTAAACTACTTTTTGCCGGAACAATTAACTCTTCGCTGACTGGCAGCTCCTTCCTGCTGTATCTCGTGTCAGTTGGCACTGAAATGTTTGCTCCTCCAAGGCAACAGGGGATTCTCTCTGACAGCTGTTTCATGCTCATGTTCCTTCTTTTAAGGCTTCCTCTGCTTTTCTCTTCCAGTGCTTAACTGGGAACAGCAGTCAGACACCACCACAGCCATGATTTCCCACAACCACACAAGGTGCCCCTGTTCAGTTATGCCAGAGGGACTAAGGGTCACAAATCCTAGGAACTTTTTGAGTTTACTTTGTTCCCCAGTCCCTACAGCTTCTAAAACTTACAGAGGTCTCTAATAGGGATTTATCCTCCTCCAATTAATGCTTGCTGCTTCTTCGGGTAGAGCATTTAACACCTCTAAACTGCAACAGCCAAAACTGAACAGAATTATTTGCAACAAAACCAAACTCACTGCTGCTAGAAGAATGAAATGTGGATGCAGCTGTGTATAGCACCTTCATCCCCAAACACTTAAATCTTCAAGGTAACGGAACAGAATCCTGTTCATTCCTCTGCACTGAATTTTCAGTCAGGCAAGAACAAATGATCTTGCTTCACTCAACCACCTGTTCTAAAAAAGAAACTCAGTTTAGTGACAGCACCCCACAGCCAGTTCCACATTCAACCAGGTCTGCAAAGGTTTCCCTAAGCTTAGTGCTTTCCTGGGAGAACTATTATATATATAAAAAAGATATGAATATATGTGTATATATATACATATAAAACTCTGTAGATATTTGCATCTCTTGAGAGAGTTTTAACTTTTTAATCCCTGCCCACAGTAAAACCTCTCTGATGCAAATTTTTACTTAGAGCTCTATGAGAAAAACGAGTCAAATTAACTAGTTTTTCCTCACTAACCATTTTCCTCCAGAGAGCGGCATGCAGGATTAAGCACAAACCCTTTTTTCCCTCTAGTTCAAACAGCACTTTGTAGTCCACCTATTCCTTTTTTCTGCTGGTAAATGAGGACAAAACCTGTTCTGCAATCATGGATCTGAATGCTAGTGTTTCTGACAGGTTTCTATTTTCATATTTAATTCTAGCAAATGAGCATTGTGAACTTTCATTAAGCTTCATTTCTTGATGTTTGAGCATTATCCTGACAGCAGCCCAGCTCCTGCATCTCCCACTATTCCAAAGACTTGCCTGGTGCTGGAGCACACTCTCTTGGAATGACTTTCCTCTGAGTTTCACTGGTGGTCCCTCACATTCCAAGTACCCGCACACGTCAACACACAGTTCATTCACTGTGGCACAAACCTCAAGCTTTTTCCTCCCCAGGTCCAATCACAAATCCTGCTGGCCTACTTGGAATCAACACCCCCCCCTTTCAGTTCCGTAAGAGAGACACCAGTTAAGGGGATTAGAATGTCTCTAAACAGTTTGAAAATCTTTTGTCTTCTTCACTGAGCCAATTGCCTGGAACTTCAGCATTTCAGCAGGGAAAGAGATTATTACTCCAGGGAAATATCAGTGGATCTGATACTGTCAAAAATAATCTCACTCACTCTTCTCTAAATTATTCACAGCTCTTCTATTTTGTGCAGAGCATTTTCAGCATAAAAGGGCCATATAATAGAACAGCTTCTTTTCACAGTGGCTACACAGGTTTTACTTGTGGTTTGTACTTTTGAGATCATGAGTTCAAGAATATTCTCATTTCTTCTCTACAGAGACAGCAATGCAGCTGAAGGATCCTGGATTTGCCTGGGAGATGGCAGCAGCCATGCATCAAGTGGTTCCTCATAGTTTGGTAAGTGTAGAAAACCACTGTGGTTTGCTTCAGAAGACAACTGGAGTTATTTGTTCTCTCAAGAAACAAAGCATTCCTCCCTCTGATGAAGCATTTAACCTCAGATCAAACTGACAGATAAGATTCTGATGGGAAGATAAACAGAAAACTGCTTGGAGATGAAGGGCATTGAAATGTTTGGGGAGGTGAGGAACACCAAAAGCCAGGGAGGTTCACAGTATCACAGTCAGGGACTGCCTGGATTTTAAAAACCCATTTGCCAAACTCCCAACGCAAACCAAAGCCAGTCATGCTGTCAGACACAAGGCCAGGGGTCACTTGGCTGGACCTGCATTCGGTGGCTTTCGGGGCAATGAAGTTCACCAGAGCTATCAGCAGATACAAACAATTTGGCTTGTGAGAAAGTGCAAGAGAGCCTGAGCTCCTGTTTACAGAGCCTTCCGGAGCAGCTTTGATTGGCAAGCTTACTCACAGCTAATGGCAGCGTCTCCAGAACTTCCCACAGATAATGCCAATATCGCTGCACTTCGGCAGAGAACGTTGGATTTCCTCCCCTCCCATCCCTGACAGCACACAGGCTGAGCACTCGTATGAATGAATGAAAGGAACATATTTTTCCTCTCGCAGCATTATAAAGACCTTGTTTGTAATTGCTCCAGCACTGGTTCAGTCAATCCAGAAGTTGGTTTGCTACCTCTAAACATACTGTACTTATTCTAACCACCTGACTGAGCATGAGTTTTACCTATTTCACTGTTAGGATCAAATCAGGAGAATTTATTCTAACCACCTGACTCAGCATGAGTTTTACCTATTTCACTGTGAGGGTCACACCAGGGTAACTTCGCTGCTACCGGGCACATCTCTGGGGAGCTTTTACTCTGCCCTGCCAGGAGCAGTGGTCTCAAGCAGTGGCTACCCTGGTTCACAGCCCCCAAGGGATGCCAGGTACGAGAGCTCCGGGAGCAGCGGCGCTCCGGCGCTTCGGAGGCAGCTGGAGCTCGGCAGCGCTGGGTCCTGGCAGTGCTAGGTGCTGGCAGTGCTGGGTCCTGGAAGCGCTAGGTCCTGGCAGCGCTGGGTCCCGGCAGTGCTAGGTCCTGGCAGCGCTGGGTCCTGGCAGCTCTGGGTCCCGGCAGCGCTAGGTCCTGGCAGTGCTAGGTCCTGGCAGTGCTGGGTCCTGTCAGTGGTGGGTCCTGGCAGTGCTAGGTCCTGGCAGCGCTGGGTCCCGGCAGCGCTGGGTCTTGGCAGCGCTAGGTCCTGGCAGCGCTAGGTCCCGGCAGCGCTCGGTCCTGGCAGGACGGAGGCTGTGAGACCACGAGCACACCAGTTCACCCAGCAGATGGCAACCGCGACACAGCCCGTGGCAGGAGCGATGCCCGCGGTGGGGAGTGGAGAGCGCAGGGGGATGGATGTTTATTAACTGGATTCGCCCCATTTTCCACTACACACGCCCAAAATCTTTACGGGCAGCAGCAGATACACGAGGTGGCGCAGGAACACTTCAGGAGGCAGACAAGGAAGAAGAAACGGATGGTAACATTCAGGAGATTCAGTTTCTAATCCAGGAAAAAAAATCACTGACTCTGCCACAGAGTTCAGTCAGTGCCTTTTATCTCGTTTGCCCCGGTTAACTTTTACAGGAGAAGCCGAGCTGGCACATGAATTGAGTATCCAGGTAACGCTCCCCTTTTTATTACAGCCTCACGATTCGCCAGCACAGAGCAAAGAAAGGTGAGGCCAAACTGCAATATTCCTCCGGGCCACGGAGAGGGAGCAACAAAGCACAGCTCTGTCGGAAGCACCTTTGTCGTGCCCATTGCTTTTCGTGCCAGATTTACAACCTCCTGAACATTTATCCCAGCAAACCTCCACTGAGACAAAGCCAGGTGGTTATTAGCATGTCCTGATTCTAGAACAAAATCACTACCAAGGGCAGAGGCTGCGGGAGCTGCAGACAAGGCAGATTCCTCCCTGCTCCATGGCAGGTGTCAGTTCATTGGTATTTAGGCTCCTGCCTTCCAAGAGATTGCAGCAGGAATGTCTGAGCCTGAACAGGAGTTAGGAGACTAAACACCTTTAGGCATCTTGGCACAGAGCCTCCAAAAACTACATTACAATGCACTTCACCAAAACAACAGGCAAACAAAAATCCTAACCGAAAAAAAAAACCCCAAACAACTAAGAAAGAAGTTAATCTAGAAAGTCTTAGAGATTTTCATGGCCTGTTGAAACTGTTTGGGCTAAATGGCAAGGCTTGAAAAGTTCACTTGATTCAAACTAAAATCATTGAGGAAACAAATATACATTCCTCAAAGACAAGAAAAAGGAATCTGAGTCACATCAGCTGAAAGACAAGATGCTTAAGCACAGTCACACTGAAGTTCAAGGTCCTGGGCTCTGCTGGTTCATTCTGGACTCCTAAGCCTGAGCCTCCTGCTCAGCCCTTTGCTGGCAGCAGCGAGCCAGACATCACCTTGTGCCATACCTGCTCCCCAAATCCCTGCCCTCCATCAGGTGCAGGAGGTGTATTCCTGGAGTGTGAATGAATGGGCAGAGCTGAGAGCTGCCCTTGGGTGCCGAGCCCCAGCCAAGGTTCCTTCTGCCTGCAGTGACCTCCAGACACTTCCTCATCCTTTACAAGGCACTCTACTTCACAGAAAGGGACAATTTCTTACAATTTTGTCATCTCTTAATGTGGTATAAAAATGCTCGAAGACTGAACACTTTCAAACAATTTTCCTTCTAAGGCTTGAACAGTATTAAAGAATTCTGCATGAGCCTGGACATCTGGAACCAGCCTTTTTCACAAACTGAGAATTGATTCAGATTCACTGTTCCGTCAGCCCTCAGATCTACTCCAGGCCACTGCCAGCCAAGATTAAAAACCTCCAGGGTTCAGACTCCTTTGTGGTCTACAGATTGCATGTTGCAGAACAGTTCCCAAGCAGCTGATATCGGCACCCTCCCTTGTCACTCTCTAGATCTTACCAGAGTTATTTCAGTTCTGAATTGCTGAGGTTGGACATGATTATTATTTGTATTTCGGAACACATAAAAAAGACCTAAACATGACTGAGGAGTGTCTATAGTGCAGGAACACCAGTTCCCATTTATAATCTGAATAAGACACAACATAAGGATGAAATGAAGTTACAAGAAGAGCCAAAGAAGAAGGCACTAACAGAATCAGAACTAGAATCTGCATCTGCTGAGCAGTCCAGTATTGTGTCCTTAGATTCATATCTTCATTACAACACTCTGTGGACTTATTAACATAAATTAGTATAAGCTGATGTTGCCAACAAAGGAAACAATTGTGCATTCTGCAAACCTCACTTGTGCATTTCTGCCTTTGCAGCAGAAGGGAGGACAAACAGCAGCTCTCAGTGTTCATTACACTGCAGCCTTGTCCTCCATTCAGGAATGAAAAAAGGTCTTGAAAACATAACTCTCAGCTGCGACTGTGCACAACCTTCAGGATTTGGTCACAATTTTGTAGCACCATTGTCTGTGTCACACCAAACTGAGGAGGATGACATGTTTGAGTTCAGCCATTAAAGGGATAACAGTGTGTCTGCTCAGACTGGATCCAAACTGCACCAACAAAACCCAAAGCCAGACCGGGTCCCGTTCTTCCCTCACTCCCTTGTACGTGCAGAACAAGCAGAACTGCAGCATCAGGTCACGTTTTATTTTCAGCTGATGGGCAGTTTCAGGAATCCAACTTGAATTGAAGTTCCTGTCAGGCAGCTGGTGCCAACTCACAAAATATCACCTGTGTGTCTGTTTGTCAGCTCAGCCTGTGCCACGGAGGGGCTTGGCTTGGAAGGGACCTTTGGAGATGTCCCAGGCCAAGCCCTGCCATGACAGCAGCTGCTCACAGCCAGGCAGGGGTTGGAGCCCCAGCTGAAGGCCAGCTCCAGTGCCTCTCCAGGCTAATCTGATGTACCACATATCTCAGCAAACAGGATTTTGCATGTCTGTGCACAGCACTCTTTCATCAGATTACAAGGGAAAAGTGAGTCTAGACATGCCAGAGCATATTTGAAAAATAGAGGATTACTGAATTTGCCATATCCCTCCTTGATTTTGGACTCTCCCAATGCTGCTGTAATAAGGACTAATGACATTATATATAACCAAATTTTGTAAAAGTTAATTGCATTCCACTCAGATTGCCTTTTTACATAGCAATCTGCTTCCTGATCCATGTACAGCCTACACAGAAAAGTGGAGATTTGCCTGCAAAAAAGCAACAGGTTTTGAAAAGTGTCTCAGTGGATGAAACATCAGAAAGCTGCACAAGAGCGCCAAGAGTTCCAAGCCCCTGAAGATGAGTAAGCACAGAAGGAGATTGCAGGAAATTGTGATACAGAGGGGCCAAATGATGAGTTGAGGGGCACTGAATTAACTTCATGGAGTTATTGCACCCGGTGGTTTAACTCCCCAGCTCCGTCCTTTCTTAAGTTTTCTGGCAGATAAACTCACCGAAATACGAAAAGAGAATCGTTTGGCAGGCCTGGCCTGCCGGAGCCGAGGTGTTATTTCTGCAGGCACAGGCTGCTCCAGGCAGCAGCTCTGCAGTGTCACTGGCACGTCCCAGCAGGTGGCTCAGTGTCTGCCACAGCACAGAGGTAAAACCTGATCTGAGCTGCATTTCAGCAGGGCCAGGGAAAGAGTTAAAGAGGGAGGCAAGGCCAGGCTCAAGGGGGTGTTCTGAACCAGGCTGCAAAGAGATTCCTCAACCCGGGCCAGCTTTTGTTTAGGTCCAGACCCACTTGCCCTGGAATGCTGGAAGTGCTGCCCGGGCACAATGCAGACTTTCTCTCCCTCCAGCTATTTCTGCCTTTTCTTTGCACTTTGTCCTATGTTTGCACATGACAGAGCTTCATGTACAGGAATATGTAATGCACATCCAGGAGTCATCACCCTTCAAACAAGAACCGAGTTCCCCAACAGTCAGTTGGTGTGAAATAGCAATAACCGGAATAGATCATCTCACTTCTGTCGTGCCAGAACACACAAATGATGCAATACACACATTTCACATCTAAATCTCTGCACTTTACTTTTGCAAACTCCTTGCAAATCAACATAAGGAAAGAAGCCCACTTAGACAATGATAATGGCTTGACAGCTCTTCTAGGAAAAGTAACATCAGTAAATGTGCAAGAAGGATAAGAACTAGGATAATGGCAATCAATCACAGATTAATTATTTCATTGACAGGCTATTTTTAATATACCTACCATATAAATATATTCAGCTAGTAAAAAATATACTTCTCAGCACAAATTGTAAGCCAACAGAAAGCAAAACTGATCTCACGTTTGCTGGATATTTAACCAAAATTACAAAATTAGGTCCTGTGAAAACCCAGCCAAAACTTTTAGTGCTGTCTACTTCATGATTGTAGGCAGTAAATTAAATGCATTTCAACCAAATGAGTCCTGTGTTGAATAAATGAAGTTTTTGATTTAAGTATTAAGCTAAATAATCTTTTTAAAAATTTATTTTAAATGCAAAAAAACCCAGCCCCTCCACCCTCAGATGTCTTCCATAGCTCAAATTCATCTGCCACAGACATCAGTTGCACAATTCCCTCCCTCCCACCCAATCTCCAGTCTACACTTGATGTGCACAATCACATCTGTAATCTCCAGAGCTTCCTAAGAAAAGAGCTCTTCTTCCCCTGTGCGAGCTGTCAACACTGGAAAAAGAGCGACAGCCAACAATAGTTAGTCTTTGAGCTCTGCATCTCCCAGCTCAGTTCAGACAAATCCATGGCACAGAGCCACAACCTGAGGCACTATAAATCCCAGTCTCATCAACTTCAAGATTTTTCAGAAGCACTGGAAAGAATCAAGGAAAAAAGTGTCAATCTCTTGACAGTCTTATCCCAGGATACGAATTTAAATTTTTTACGAGTTTTACAAATTCAACACATGAAGGCCCCTTCACATGACTGAAACCTCACAGACTGTACAGGCAAGGGCAGCAGGAAGATTGATTCAAAGTTATCCTCAGTGTACAGGGAAATGGTTGTTTTGGGATTTGATTTACCCAAACTCGAGTCACAATAACAACTATATAGGAAAAAGGGGCTGAGGAATATACAAGCATAGTTCCCTCAAATTTAAGGAAAACCATCAGTCCCATATGAAATGTCAATACAATAGAAGTAATTTTGGAGAAGAAGAGAAGAGTGCATTTTCAATAGCAAAGTATGAGATGAAAGGATGGCACCTCTCACTCACCTACTGTGAGGACGTTTGCAGAGAGGAAATGGCAGCAGTTTCCCTCGTGGAGAATGGATTCTTCTCTCTGTGCCAAATCCCCTGCTACAGGTTTTGGAGCAGTCAGAGCCATCTCAAGCTTTCGGGGCAGCCCAGCAACAGCGCTTGCTCCAAGTCAAACAAAGCACTTCAGCGCAGATATCTGCAGAAAGTTTCAGTCAAGCAAAGAAAATATCTGAGAAAAAGCAACGATTTCAGGATGTTGCTGCTTTGCTTGCTTTGGAGGGGCCAGTGAGTGCCTTCTCTGGAATTCCACATTCAGGAGACTGTCCTGGTTTAATTCTTTTGACACATATTCCACTCATTGAACAACAGAATTTGCAGTATCAGTGTGGAGAAAGAACCACGGAGCTCAGTCTTGACAGGATGGATGTGAGGGCTCTTCCCAGGAGCACAGGAGTTACAGACATTCCGTGTATCTTCCCGGTGTTTCTTGCATGAGGCTACCCTGGAGAAGAAATGTTTTTAAATAGTGAGAGTTACTTTGAGATATTTACTACAGGAACATACTTAGGTGACACGCAACGAACTGACCCCGGCAGAAAGAAGGCACCAATTGCTCCTTCCCTCACCCCAGGATTTTCCACAGACAGAGAAACACCATTTCTGCCAGCAGCGACTTCTCCAGAAGCCAAAGTACTCATGCTGGGGTTAAGTATTTTATACACACAGAGGTATAATGCGTACACATAACACTCATTCTGCACAACAAGGGAATGTATTGGGTGCATTCCCAAGGGACTCTGCCTGATGCTGGCTCCTTCACTCACTTCCATCTCTAACCCTTCAGGCTCTTTGCTCCTCTTACCTCTTGTCAGCTGTCTCCATTCTGTATCTGTGTCACTGTCTGGCATTCCCTTTTCCTTTTCTTACCCATCTTCTGCCCACTGGATACAGAAGACTCACCTTTCCAAAGCTTGCAGTGGATGCTTTCCTCAGAGAAAGGTGGTCAAAGAAAGCTCCCTCCCAAACAGCAATCACACCAGACAGAAACCTGGGATCTTAGTGCCGGTAACTGTTTGAATCTCTGGGAGTCTCCTTCAGTCTGTAATTACAAGCTGAGCTCCGAAACATTGCCCTGACATGTTTTGTTGTGAAAGCACAGATCCAGTTTGACATTATTTTAAAGAGAGAGGGCAGTGAAGCTCACTATTAATTACAGTGATTAGAAATAGAAGAGGGGGTCTGAGACATTTGCAGCAAAGAATGAGTGAGAGAACACCCTGCTAGAGCATCTGCCTGTTTGAAACTGCACCTCACCCCTCGGCTCTGGTCCCTCATTCAGCTGCTTTGGGGAGTCGCTTCCTCCCTGCCATTATCCTTCCACCAAGCCCCACCTTCTCCATTCTCGTGCTGTTAAAAACCTCCTCGGTTCAGAGGGAGCATCACTCGGTGAAGTTACACCCTTCTGTGGGGCCAAACGCATGGCAACTCCATCTAAGGGACAGCAGTGCTTGGCAATATTTATCCTGTAAAAAATCACTATCATTACAACCATTTGTTTCCACATTTAAATGGGAAATATCCTGTAGCTCTGCAATGGTTATGGGCATTTCAGAGAGTGACGTTCATTTGGCAAAGAATATCTTTATTACAGAGCACAGCTGGAGTAATCAAAACCCAAATTATAAATTTAGGGTTTTTCAAAAACTGACTGGATTGAGAGGGGAGGAAGGTAATAGATTATCCAAGATACATTCTGTGCCCCCCCAAATACTCATTCTGGTACATGCTCATACCTGTCCCTGTAATTGCATCCCTTCACCATTCCCTGACATATACATGATTAGGTAAAAGAGTACAGAGTAAAACATTCTGCTTTAGACTGAGCAAAATCAATTCATACACGGAAATGAATTTATTTTGTGCATCCCAAAAGAATTTTTTTTTCTTTTAGGTTAATCGTTGTATTGATACCAAAAATCAACTTACATACACAGAGCTGACTTGTTTTATGTAGAATGGAACCCGAAGGAGATGTTAGAAGGCATGTCAGGATTTAAATCAACTTGTCCTGTGGAAAAGCCAAAACTGCACCCAAGAGCATTTCTGGAGCTGCTCAGCTGCATTCTCTGGGCAGGTACTTGTGCAGATGAGAGGCACTGCCTCAGTTATCATCGGCTTTGGTCATCTGGGCAGCTCCTGACCACAATTTCATAGCCACGAGCCACAAAGTGCAATTTCTATGCACTGAATGCTTAACCCTGGGATTAATCCAGGAAGCCACAGCTCATAGGACAGATGAAACTGTTTTAACATCAAGACAAGATCAGCCCATTTCCTTGGCAGAAAGCTGGACTGGTGGGTAGTTACTTTGCAGACTCTCTCACCTCTTTGCTCCGGGGCTTTTCTGAAAGGCCATTTCCTCTGCAGGAAGTTCAATGGCTGTGACTCATTAGACACCAAAGAACATGAGGGCGAGGAAGACTGAATGGGCACGGGTGCTCCTGCTGGTGCCAGAGCAGCACCATTCCAGGGAAAGCAGATGAGCTTCACATTGATGTGGCTCGTTAAATATTTTATTGTCTCGAGTTATGTCAAATTCATGTTCTTTGTGCTTTGTTATGATCTGAAAGTGAAGCTACTTTGAGGCAGCTGATCTCTGACTGTCCTCACTTTCCATGCTAAAGATGTTCTTCCTGCGCTCAGCCCCACCTCTTACAGCTTCCTGCAGGTCCTCAGAGTTCCCTTCCTCCCCTCCCTGCCCTCAGCATACCTGTGCTGGTAAAAAATACAAGCCGAGCCCCTCTTCCCAAACCAATCCCCATAAATCCCTGGCAGCCAATGGAAAAGTACACAACGAATCCCTAAAAAATACAGATTGGTATCTCGGAACAACATCCAGGGGCCAGATTTCCTATTAAAGTCAATGAAAGAAGCTCAGCTGGCTTTCCTGGAAGATTAGTTGTGAAGGTTGTATGATGGAAAATATCAGTTGCACAGTCTGGAAATACCTCGCCTCTGCTACAGCAGGAGCCAAGCGGCGCTGAGAAAGGCACTGCTCATTGACAGGAGACATCAAACAGCCAGAAGGGAGCAATTGTATCTGCTGGGACCGCGTGAACGAGATTTAAACCGTCGGCTCAGGCTAAGAACCCTACCTAAGATTATCGCGTGAGGCTCTGTATTCCCTGGGAGAAAAGGACTTAAAACCCTCAGAGGCAGGATCCGTATCACTTACAGACAATAAAAGCTGTGTACAGCATTAACAATTCTCCAGCCCTTTTTATATCACCGTAGTATTTAAAGCTTAACCCCACAAGACCTGCTTTTGTTCAGGGAGGTTTTGTGCGGCCCCCACAGAACTGAGCCAGACTCTGATACCCTCCCAGGGACGAAACACACGAAAAGCAAGCCATCGCTTCCACCTGGATAGTCTGATCAGGAAGCAGATCAGTGGATAAAAGATCAAAGTGCCATCAAATGGGAGGGAAAAAAAAAAAACATAATACTTTAAAGCATTTAAATGCGAGAGCTTTAAGCGGCAGCGTGGTGGCCTCCGAAACAAGGAAGGGATGGAGGGCAGGGGGGAGAGGAGGCGAGGCTGTTCCAGCCTCGGGGTGGGATCCCGCACCTCGGGGTGGGATTCCGCACCTCGGGATGATCCCGCACCTCGGGATGACCCCGCACCTCGGGGGTGACCCCGCACCTCGGGGTGATCCCGCACCTCGGGGTGGGATCCCGCACCTCGGGGTGAGCCCACACCTCGGGGTGATCCCGCACCTCGGGATGATCCCGCACTTCGGGGTGATCCCGCACCTCGGGGGTGACCCCGCATCCTCCTTCCCCAGGGACGGGGCGCACCCGCAGCGCGGCGGCCGCAGAGCCCCGCGGGGAGCAGCCCGGATAAAGGGAGAAAGGGAAGACCAGGCAGGCAGGAGGGCCCCCGAACGCCTTTCTGGCAGGTCGCTGTGCTCACCTTCACCCAGAACAGGCATCCCGCTTACAAGGAGCACTGAACATCTGCCAGCTTTTCCTCGCCCGCCCCTCGCAGCCGGAGCTGGAGCTGCACATGCAGGAGCCCTGCATTTTTGTTGGATGATGTCACTGAATATTCCTTATGCAAGTAAGCAGGCTTATTATTAAATCCAAATTATTCATTTCAGGTTTGGGTGGACCATGTCATACGACTTTAGCATTCACTTTTCGAACCAAAACGTGAAATTTGTGACAATTTCTATCTATAGGGATAGACTCGTTGGTAATCCCCGGCCCTATTTTTCCTGAATTGCCAGGTTCCCTCTCGGTTTCACCCTCGTTCCTTGTCACCAGCCAGTTCCCAGACCTGTCTGAAGTGACAATGGAAACACTGCAGCCTCTTGCTTCTGAAGAACATTTGCATTTTGTATTAGCAAGGGAGAACTGGCAATTTCTGTTAGGAGGCAAAAGGAACTAATTAAGCAAGGCTCTAAATCTCATCCAATAGCTTGGCTCCAAAGAACTTCGAAAATAAAAGTTTCATACTCTAGACCACAAAAACCAACAAGCCTCAGAGGAGAAATGAGGGGAGGAAGATCTCCTTGTTAGGAGACAGAGGGAAAGTGAGGACTGCTGGAAAAGGTTCTGCTGCACTTGGGAATTTGTGAGTCATACTGAGGAGAGATAGACCTTGGGCTCCAACTCGTAATCAGATCTAGAATTCTGATAATGTTCATGCTCTCAGTTGTGCTGGTAGTCTTGGTCACTCTCCAGAAGTTTGATATTTTTTAATTTTTTTCTTCAACTTCATGTAAATGAGCAGGAATTTCTTTTAAGAATAATGCCTTTAATCAAACTGCTTTAATTCTGTACAGCAGCTTATTGGTGCACTGATGAATCTCTTGGATATTAAGGAATAATTGATGCTGGGGGAGTTACAGAAAAGGTGGCAACTTCTGTTCCCCTTTCACAAGTCAGTGGCAAACATCAGCTCTTTCCTGAGGATGTCTGCTAGGGCCACACACCAGAGCCCAGGCACAGGCAGACAGACACTAAGGGAATATTGCAAACAAGAAAAACACGCTTCTGCTCGGCAACTTCAAGAGGACGCTGCAGTTTTGATTTTTTTTTTTTTTTCCTGAAACCAATTTCTTAAATGATGGATCTCCTTGTGTATTAGCAGGAATGGGTCTGGGAACACCCAATCCACCCTCATTTTGTCAAACAGAGGGCAGTGACGTGCACACATGGGAATTACAAGGCAGCAAGTCTTTAGGGCCTGATCCAATAAATATCAAAGTACAGCTCTGCTCTGTGGAGCTCAGCACTCTCCACCTTATGGACTTTAGTACCTGGTTAGTCAATAAATAACATTACTTCAATAACCTCATCTCACTAGTCTAAACTCACAGGAGGGGAAGAGGTGGGATAGGTCGCTTTATACTGTAGGAGACAAAAACTTGTTCAGTTGTTCAAACAAAATATTTCACGTAGTCCTTGCAGCAATCCCACTAAATAATGCCATTATAACTCATCCCAAAGTTGTGTTTTTGAGGTTCTCCTCTGCAGGCTATAGAACTTCTTCCAGGCACCTCAATTGCAGCTGCCATTGTTTCCTCAGGCTCCATTCCTTACTGGTTTTTTGTTTGGTTTTTGGAGGGGGTTTTTTTGTTTGTTTTTAATTAAATAAAACCCAAATTACATGTTTTCAATTAAGGGCAGAGACAACTTCCAGAGAATCTGTTCCAGCATCTGAGGGCAGTAGGAAATCTGGAATAACAAGCTGTAGGGGTGGGGGGGGGTTATGTTGAAGGGGAGAAGAGGCAGGGAGGAGCTTCTTTTAAATGATCTTACAGTACCTAATCCTGCAAAGAGAGCGGAGAGGAGACATCCTCTGAACACCAGACCGAACACAAGAAGTGCCACTGCAAGTTTCTACCTAACGGCCCTTGGCCAACACCGCAGGGAATGGGAACTACCGAGCTTGTGCAGCGCCTCCAGCCTCTCCCAGGAATGTTAACAGGGAAAGATCCAGCCCTCACCTCCCCACCTGATTTCCCTTGTCTCGTCTGAGGCAACCCAGGGCTCCCTGACAACTGTGAAGATGTCAGAGGATTCTACAGGAGCCATTTCCTGGTGAAATGGAAACAAGTGAGGCTGTGAGGAACAATAAAAAATGCGGGCCAAGGTCAGAACCAAGTACCCCAAATCAGTCTCTCATCTTTCGTGCTGTGTCTGTGAGGCAAATGGATCTGAAATCCTCACTCGGGTCATGCTTATCTTGATGTCTGCACCCAAAATTTCTCGCAGGACTGCACAGTCTCCTGTGCAGTCTGCCAGGCAGCAAAGAGCAGGAAGGAAGCGGAGAACTTTGCCTCAGCATGTGTGAAGGTTTGTCACAGCCTGCACTCTGCAGGTTCCTATTCAATGACTCCGCCGTGCACCGACGTGTGCTGAGGGGAAGCACTCCACCCCCACAGAATGAAGGCAGATTCAACAACGAACAAAAAGTTTGGAAATTTCCCGCAAGTTAGAGTCTGTGCCCTAAGCAGGAATGTGGCGACCAGGATTTCGGTGACTTGCAGCAGAAACTGGGCTGGAGCTGCACGCAGTGGCCATGGATAGCTGTGCCCTCAGAGCAGGGCTCGGCTCGTGTCATGCAGGGCTTTGCTTCTCTGCCAGCTGAGCCTGGATGCACGTTCAGCCCCACTGCTCACATCCCTGCTCACACCCCTGCTCACGTCCCTGCTCACATCCCTGCTCACACTCCTGCTCACATCCCT
>WBMY01001227.1:596873-609559 GCA_013397315.1 Donacobius atricapilla
GGGGGTCGGAGGGGCTGAGGGGGCTGATGGCGAGTCCGGGGGGAGTTCGCCGGTGAGGGCGCGGCTCAGCAGGGATGTGGTGCAGTGACAGCCCCGGCGGCCCGCAGGTGCCCGGCCGTGGCTGGAGTGGCGGCGGGAGGTGGAGCTGCTCTCCGACGTGGCCTATTTCGTGCTGACCACGCTGTCAGGTAACCTCCCCTGCCCTTCTTCATTTGTTACCGTTCCTCTCAAAGCTGAGGGGCCGCGGCCGCTGTGCTGCTGGTCACCTGAGACTGCCCAGGCGGTTCTTTTCGGCCTGGGCGTTGGTTTGGTTTGGATAAATGCCTTCTGGTAAACATGAAACCACCAATTTGGCGGGGTTGGGTTCAAACGCACTTTATCAACACACAGGGATGTTCTTCTAAAAGCTATTTATTTCAAAAAAGCAGGAGTAGATGACACCACGAAAAGTCTTTAAGCTTAAAACTGCAGATACTGGACATCACCATGACACCTACCTTATTTCAACAGAAAAAAATTAACTAATTCCAGATTCCAAAGCCTGGGCATCAGGACAGGATACTGGACATCACCATGACACTTAACCTTATTTCAACAGAAAAAAATTAACTAATTCCAGATGCCAAAGCCTGGGCTGTGGCCTGTCCCCACTGCTGACCACATCCAGAAGGATCCTGCGGTTGCCCTGTCACCGCGTTTTCTGTTGCACACATTGTTTAGGTTATCAGACTCTGGGAGAAGAGTATGTGAACATCATTCAGGTTGACCCAAGCAAGAAGAAGGTGCCTTCTCTCCTTCGCCGGGCCCTCTTCATTGCCCTGCACACCGTGGTCCCCTACTGCCTGGAGAAGGCACTGATGCACCTGGAACACGAGCTGCAGATGGAGGCTGAGGAATCCAGGGCCCCCGAGAGCCCCCCAGCACTCGGCTTTCCCAGCAGGACCTTAATTCGCAGCTGGATTCGGAGGCGGGTTGGGGAGCTCACGGAGCAGCAGAAGAAAACGGCCTCCCAAGTTGTGTATGTGCTGAAGCAGAGCGTCCCTCTGCTGCACCGGCTGCACCTGGCAGCCTTCTACATCCAGGGCACCTTCTACCACCTGTCCAAAAGGATCACAGGGATCTCCTACGTAAGTGGTTTTGCTTGCAGGTGTGTCCACAGCAGAATTTTGGCCTGTTCTGGGGCGCATATGTGTAAAAGGGATAAGGAATTTGTTTGTGGTTTATTATATGTATATATATACAGAATATATATATTCTGTTGATCATACAGAGCAGAGGGCTGAGAGGGAAGGTTTTGATTTATGTGGGGGGTGATGTGTTCCTGCAGTCAAGAGGTTACAGGTAATAAATATAGACGTGGTGTTACAAGTTAATACCTGCGTAACTTCAGTTTGTCTGCCACAAATACACTGGAAGTGAGAGGAAACTTGATAAATCCACGGGAAATACAATTTAGAACAACACCCAGTAAACATTTAGGTAGCACTTTTCTATATGAAGATAATTTTGTACACAGAAACGTGTTTAGACACGAGTTCTCAACAATTCCCAGCATCAGTGCGGGAAAGAGGTGTCTGTTTGCTCAGAGATACTTAAGAAAACCAAACCAATTAGAGCTGCATTTTTTATGGGCAGACAGCAGTTAAGTGCAGCCTGACTGAAGGTGGTTACACCTCCTGAGAGACAGCTGGTTGAGAAGTCCTAAAATGTCCATTTTTTCAACATAATGAGAATCCCAAATCAAGTTTATTGCAGAGGGGGAACGGGGGAACAGTTTCCTAAAACCACAGTAACAAAACATCTTTCTGCGAATTCTGTAGCTGCATTTTGGGGGACTGCAAGGAGAAGATCAGAGCATCCGATCAAGTTACAAGTTTCTTGGAATAATTTCACTCTTCCACCTTCTGCTGACCGTTGGAGTTCAGGTGTACAGCTTCAAGCAGAAGCAGAGAGCGAGGCAGGAGTGGAGGCTGCACCGCAACCTCGCTCACCAGAGGTAAGACGTGGTTCTTGTTTCCAGGAAAGAGAGAGGACTGTCACAGCTGTCATGAACAGGGACAACACGGGAGTGACCAGTTTAGGTTACAATCTGATGGAATGTAACACTCATTAATTAGCAAAGCTAACTCCTCGCTGTTTTGCATGTCTTGGACGTCACGCTTTGGCGTTTCTGAGACCTTTCAGGAGGAGGGCTGACACTTGAGCACGGGGTTTACTTCAGGCCGGTGTTACCCCCTATTTCTGACACGCAGGGTAAGTGCAATTAACCCCCTGTGCCTGTGTTAATTAGAAGCAGGAGCAAGGAGGCGGGCGGGCGGCAGTGGCGCTGCACGCTGTGCCTGGAGGAGCGGCGGCACAGCACAGCCACCCCCTGCGGGCACCTCTTCTGCTGGGAGTGCATCACGGCCTGGTGCAGCACCAGGGTGAGTACACAGCCCCCCCCCGCTGCAAGGTGCCCCCCAGCCCGCCTGCCAGTGCCCCCAGAGCCGGCCCGCTCCTCTGCAGTTGTTGAAACACGGTGAGGGGAGCTGTGGGCTCGGTATTTCTGAGCCCAGGAGAATTTTTAGCTTGCTAACTATTGTTAGCTCTTCTCCCAAGGGAAAGCCGTCAGCAGTTTTCTCTTTTCAAAACATCTCTCTCCATTTCTCAGCACAGGTTCAGCAAACAGTGTTCCCTTTCCCATAACAACTGTCCCCAGGGGTTGTTTCCTATTCCTGAGCCAATGGAGAGCAGTGTCAGTGCCATGGAGCAATAATAGACCTTTTTACACAGCGTGTTCTAAAAGAAACTGTTGGGATTGTAAATAAAGCCTTCTTTCTCTGCTGACAGCTCCATGGAGTCAATCTATTTCCTGTCCTACCACGACATTAAACTGGGCTGGCTCAGGGGAGCCTGGACCACAGTTGGGACTGAAAAATTATTTCCTAAAAGTGGCTAAGCAGTTGTATTTAGATTTTTTTTAAAACAGAACTATATTCAGTATGTCCATCTACTCCCTTTTCTTTCTGTAGGCAGAATGTCCACTGTGCAGAGAGAAGTTTCATCCTCAGAAACTGATCTACCTACGGCACTACCAGATGTGAAGGGAGCCTCTTCTGTCTCCTGACAAGGGCCCAGTTCATGCTCTCAAACTTGTCCTACGGCTTGAGTTGGTCCAAGAAGAGGCTTTATTAAACTGGGAACTGCCTGTGCAAGGTGGCACTACGCTCCTGTGCGACACAATGAAGCTATTTCTGCTTCTGCCCTTCTGCCTCTTCTGATGCAGCTCTTGACCACATTAAAAATGGGTTTCTAAAACGTGCTTAAGACAAGTTTAATCGTTTTCTTCATTTCAGACAATGGAAAACTTAAATTCTCATTCTCAAAATACAAGTGTAGACAAGTCCTCCAGTCTTCCATGACATCCTTAAGGTATTAATAAAATTCCACGATTTAATCTAAAGACTCCCTTTCTCCTGTAACATCACAGTGTCCACGCTGTGCGCTTCAGGGGCAGAGAACAGAAGCTGTGCACAAAGCCTGAGTGTAAGTGCAGTGGAAGTTCTGGTTATAAATGCCACGTGCCATTGTGTTTGCAAGAAACAGGGTTCTGTGATTTGACAGTCTGTGAGATCTGCTTAGATCAACACAAACGCCAAATGCAAAGCCCCAGTAATGCAGATTGTGCACACGGATCTGTTAACGCTCAGCTTCCAAACTCGGGTTTTTCCACCACTATTAGCAGGGGAGACTTTTCAGCAAGTATTGCAGACACTGAGGCTCTGGCAATGTAACAAGGGGTGTCACCAACATCCCTGAAGCACAGGGGAAAAGATGGTTAGTTGCCAACATATGTTGTCATTCTTGCATGATAGAAAATGCAGAAGATCAATTTATTTGGGTTTTTTTTCTAATACAGGTAGGGCAAAGAACCCAGGTGGTGCAGCCTGTGCATCAGGAGTTACAGTTCCAATAAATCTTTCAAAAATGGCACTGAATGTGGACTCGGGGGCAGGGCCAGGTGTGCTTCACTAAAAGCACTTTTCAGATGGGTATTTGTGCTGCAGAGATCCTGGTTATCCAGCTGATAATTAAATCTCCAAGTGTTATCATCATAACCCAGTAAATTTAGTTTAACTTTTCACGGTATCTACAAATGGAATAAAAAACAGTTGCTGGCAACTGTGTGAACACTTCATCATTGCCACAAAAGTGATACCATCCCTTCTCACACCAGAGAACTTTGAGGCATTCCTCACCTGTTTAACTGTCAAGGGAACAGTGGAAGAAAAATAATCCATATCACAAATGAGAACAGACTGAGGAAATCACTGCCTCAGCTCCTTCCTAAACCAGTAAGGAAAAACATTTTGTTGCACTTGAAAACAAACAGGAAGGAACTGGTGACAGGGAAGTGTCTTTGAAGTTGTCCAGCCAAGTTTTTCATGCATTTGTTAGGGGGAATTAATTTTTAACATTTCTAAGCAATACAGCAGAGCAAAGTTTAACAAAATGCCACCAGACTTGCCTGGCCATGGCAGGCTGAGGTGCAGCTGGGGAACTGCACTGTTGGCCAAACAGCTCCTACAATCCACGTTTGAAAACTTAATCCCACTGGATGCAGGGCATCTGCCTTCCCAAAAGGAAGGCATCAGTCTAAACTTGCCTAAACTAAACCTCAAAGTTTAGGTGAAAATGTCAGGTTTGCAATGGATGTCATTAACGCTCCTGTCTAGTAGGAGTCATCCCAGTTGGTAATTTTAGTATTAATGTCACATTTTTCTCCCTGATTTGTTCATATTCAGAAACTCCAGTAAGTCTAAAAACAGCTGCTCCAAGTCAAGGCTTTCAGGTTTTCAGGCAACAAACCATGAGCATCCCAAGCTGGTACTTTGATGCCCATTCTGGGTGCTGGCTCCCTAATTCTAAGGGCTGACATTCCTGTTTTCCACACTGCTAAGAACACAAACACACGCAAACCAACACAAAGCCACAGGTGAATGGCAGCTAAAGCTACCTGCCACTTTCCCAGGATTACTGAATTCCAGAGCTCCACAAAGCCTTCATTTGACAAGATCAGAGGAGAAGGTGCCTACATACATTTTTCAATTCGTTGTCTGCTGAAGCTGCTGAATTCCATTCAGGATCTTCCAAGAGCTAAACTTTTCCTACCTTCTGCAAGTGAATGCTCCCTGAAGAGCTGAAAAAGGCATTGCATGAAGGTAAACTGAGGGCAACCATAACTGAAAAGGAGTCATAAATAATGTTAGATCAAGAGATGTATATAAAGATAGAGAACAAGTAAAGGGGAACACTGTCTTTTAATAAATTTTGGAATTAAAAAGTCACTTAATAAAACTGCAGTTGTATCACATGAAAAAGTTTACATGCAGGTCATTTATCTCTCATCTTTTTTTTCCCCCATAAAAAAAGAAAATCTGTATTAAAACCCCCACCACTGTCTGTTTTGGGCAGTTTGGGTACATCCTGTGGGGCTGCATGAAGTCAACTTCAATTATTCAAGAAACCATTAAGTATGAAAGAAACTCCAACGAATAACAATTAAAATATATATTTTTATAATTCCAGGTCCTCAAAGGAAATTCTGATAAGAGTTTGAACAAAGTTCTGAGTCATCACGAGCCCAATTTTAGCATCTGCTGGGAGATGGAACAGTGAAACTGGCATTAAAACCCAACACAAACGAGTTGCTTTAGAAGCGAAATGAGTATTTTTGCCCTACTGCAAACCCCATAATTTAGTAATTTCTTACTCCTATCTATATTTGTTTGGTTACAACTCAGAAATACCATGCGTTTAGGGAACTGGCTTAAGTTCTGCATCTAATTTTAGGTCTACTGAATTTTTCTATGAGAACAGCACACGGCCATGAAGCAGAAAACAGCATCACGTGTGCCAGCTTACACTTTCCTCCACAGATGTGCACAGCACTTCAGGGTGATGTTGAGCAGGAGAACTATGTAAAAATATCCAACTCTAGGCCTTTAACCTCTCCAGTGCAACGGATCTTGAAAGAAATACGTGATCCCAAATCCATGGGATTATCCAAAGTTTCTCCAACTTCTTACAAAAGAGAACAAACTCAATGCAATTTGGTTAGAATGCCAGTTTCCTCGAGAAACTGATATTTCAGATAAAAACAGCAAGATCCTCGTAAAATGAAAATTCAACTGCTTTGTCACCACTCTGTTAATCACTTTTATGAAGAAAAAAGGCATTGTTACAATGGCTCAAAATCGTTCCTTTAGTGAGCAGTAGAATTGGTCAACGGGTTGATTGCTTCTTCCTAGCTAGCAAAGGTCTTCCCCACATCCTCTTTCCCTTTGTATTTCCTCTTGCCATGTGTGAAGGGTATATATCTGTACTTTATCATGTGCTGCAAAGAGAAAACAGCAGTTGTTGAGGCAAGAAAGTGACATAATATTTAGAAAAAAATGGTTTATAATACACATTATAAATTACTGAGTCCTCCAGAAAGAGAGCCTTAGTAAAGGTAATGAAATAGCTGATCCTACAGCAGTTTAAATCTGAACAGGGGTATGAGAGCAGTTTTATCAATCTCAGATTTTGGGTTACCCCACAAATTGTACACTACAGTGAAGATCAGTGATGGGGGAACCACGGGAAATGGAGAGAACACAGAGGTACTAATTCCTTACTACCCTTTCATCTTTCATTTACCACTTTGAATCACAGTACCTGTTCTGAATGTCTGGGGAAAAAAAATTAGTTATTTTTTAAAATGGTCTGGATCACTTGCCTATGTTCTTTCCCTTTCCCCCATCTGCTTTCTCACACCACCTTGTGAGAACTTCCCTTTTCACCCACCAGAGATGGTTCAACACCTCTGCATCCAAAATACCCACAGGAAGTGGATAAGAATCTGCATAAAACCCTGACAGTGCACTTGAAATCAAAACCTTTTGAAAACAAGAATAAAGTTTTGTAAAATCTGCTCAGCACTGTAAACACGCCCCACCTGAACAATGAATGTTCAAACATCAGTTATTGAAGTTCCTCCAGTAAAATAAGCGTGTGCAGTACATTTCACCCCTGAAGGGTCCCACTGAACGGCCAGTTGGAGCAATGCTGTAAATCCTGACACCACAAATTCTCTGTTCTTGCCAAGTTACCTTGATTTGCCTCTTCATGGTGATACAAAATAGCATAATGAAGTACATCACAAGGATTGGCCAAAACACAGGAACGTTGAAAGCCTCAAAGAACGTACAGGCCATAGCAACCAGGATTCCTTTAGTGGCAGAGTGCCTGAAAAATAATAGTCACAATTAATGCTTCAAGCCCAGTTACCACTAATGTCGTGCAGATATTTGTATTTTTCAAAAAGAGATCACAGGCAGATGGATCCACTCACCAGAATTTGAATTCTGGGAGCCTTCTAATGAAAGGCCGAAATTCTTCATTTTGCCTTGTAGGTAAGGAAGGACCATCATCTAAAAATAACAGAAAAGAAACCAAACCACAAACCTCCTCACAGTAGTTTTTTACACTATTCTGACTCCAGTTTTTCTTTCACTTTCTATCTTAAGATAGAAAAAAAAGTCACAAAACAAAACCACACCCTATTTCTATTGTTACGCTTAGGTCCCAGTTAAGAGTCACTGGTTTAATGTAAGTTCACAGAGATTTCTTAAAACAAACTTAACAGAGATTCCTTTAAAGAAAATAGAGAATAGGAATGCCAGGCCACTTGAGTTACTGTGGGGAGAGCTTAAGTCTCATAAACCTCCTTTCAAAACACAGAAAGCTAGTACAATATGGAATATATTCAAGTACCATGAAAAAGGACAGATTTTATAGCAACTCCTGATGTTAAGTTGTATAGATTTTTTTTTTCAGGTCTAAAAATACAATGCAGTGCTAAAATTGCATTATCTTTACACTACTGTATCAGACAAAAGGAGCTGGAAGTTTAATCAAGTTTCAAATGATGGCAAAAAGGAACTTTTCCTCATACCTGAGTCTTCCATTAGAGAGGGGTCTACCTTTGGCGACAGGAAAGCTATGAAGAGGTTGAGGTGGTAGATTCCCAAGGCATATGTCACAATGTACCAACCCTGCACAGGGAGGGACAGACAAGGGTAACATCCTCCTGGAAATCACTTCCCGATACTGATTTTTTAACAAGATTAAACAACCTGGGCTTTTTGCCTCCTTGAGCAGCTTTTCTCTGTCTTTATATTAACTGAAAGGTTTCTGGGCTTGTAAAAAAGTCAAGAATTCTCAGTGATCAAAACAAGTCTTAGAAGATGACAGGAGAGCAAATCTCTCATGCAGTGACAGATCGAACATCAAACTGTGGTCTGGCATCCAGGCTCTCTATGTTCAAGAAGTGGACTTCAAAAGCAGTAAAGAGCATAAAAGCATCCCTTTTTTAATCATCTTTGCAGCCTCCAGTGTCTGAAATGTTCCTGCTACGACAGCCTGTAAAGGTTTCACATTCTGTAATCTTCAGTTTTTGGGAAAAGCAGTTCCCAAGTTCTTAACTGAACTGCAGACTGGCATGGAACAGAAACGTCTGGTTAGTGGGGAACAGCCTGCCCCTGGCCTGCAGGGAGAGAAATGCTGACAAAGCCATTCTTTTTGGTTTTCCTGACAGAAAGGAACCCCAGGCTCTGTGCGTGTTGTTGCACAGCTTTAATATAAAAGCAAAAACTTAATTACAACAGTTTTCAGAGATTTATTTTGTGATTTCAGATTGCCATCAGATGAATATCTTCAACTATTCACACATTTTTGTCTCTGCAGCAGCAACTTCCACACCCAGAGGGTGTGTTCTCTTCAGACCACACAATTTACCTTCTGCCACGTGCTGAACCATACACCACGTGATTCTAAAGGAAGAGCACGATTCAAAAACACTCTTAGAATCAAAATTCGACCAGCAATAATATCTGGAACTCCTTCAGCATCAAGTCCAGTTGTCTTACCTGCAGTAAATAAACTCTAATCATGTAGATAAAGCTCAGCCCCAACGTTACAATCCATCGCACGGCGGTGTAGGGGGTGGATTTGTCTAACCAGGACTGGTAGATCTAGCAGGAAACACAAAGTGCACAGTAATTATTAAACACTGTAAAATACTTGATGCACAATGGATAAAACTCATTTGAGGGTAGTATGGGCAAAAGGAAGCACTTGGGAGGAGTATCTTGGGAAAGAGAGTAACATGAAATACTTGAATTCTTTACTACAAATAAATTACGCAGAACTATCCTTAAGAGATTCTTTGTTTTCACAAAGGAAAAAAAAAATCCCTAATGCTTAGGGCATTGTAAAGCAATTTAAATTTTCTGTATTTTATGCAAGTTGCTTCCCTCAAGATGACTTTGAAATGAAATCTGAACTCACTCCTCATTTCTGACATAACATCTGACATAACAACATATTTTCACTGTTCAGTGTCACATGTATACCCATTAAATATTCCAGTAAACCATTTATTATAGGTATTTATCTATTTTAAAAGGCTTCAAAAGAAATCTTTTGTATAAATTGCAGCATTTCAACAATCCAGCCAACAAGCGGTGAGTTCCAGAAGCTGCAGTGAGATCTGCTTCTAAAGAAGTCAGAAAAATCCT
The DNA here is from genome assembly GCA_013397315.1 of Donacobius atricapilla. NCBI lineage: Eukaryota > Metazoa > Chordata > Aves > Passeriformes > Mimidae > Donacobius > Donacobius atricapilla. The sequence continues at coordinate 606,476 of WBMY01001227.1, forward strand.
TCACAAAACCAACCTGTCCAAGTCGTGAGAAAAATCTATAGACCACGGAAGGTTTTCCATGCACAGACTCCCCGATGCTGTCCCCTTCTGACATGGTGGCTGTGGAAACAAAACATGGGACAAGGGAACATTGAAATGCAAAATCTAAGCTCAGGGAGGTTTACAGCACACTCTCTGAACCGGCATTTACACACAACATTCTTCTGGATTGTTCTGTTTGAAACGAATTATTCTGAATGAAGTATTCTTAAAGGGAGGACATTCATGGCAAAATAAATGAGAATTCCTTGTCCAAGAAAGCAGAGAACAGGGTGTTTTACAAAGGCAAGACAGGACTCAATGCGTTTTGGGGAAGGAAATGAAGAAGTCTAAAAGGAAATGCAGGAAGAGCCCGGTTGGACATTGTCACCTTGCTAAGGCACAGGCTGAGGTCCAACCCTCATGCAGTGAGACATGAACTGCAGCCCCTCCCTCCTGCCACCGCAGCCTCCAAAGGCAAAGAACAAAACCAGAGTGAGCAGGCTTTTTTTAAAAAAAGCTGCTTAGGATTTTAAATATTGAGTAACTACATAGTGAAGAAATAAATTCAGGACTCTGCACACCAGTGGTTTCAGACTCTGCCGGAGCACCAGACCCAAAATGCTGCCCACGCTGGAACCACTCAATGAGTTTCTGTCTCTTGAACACCAAGAGCTGAGCACTGACAGGAAAGGTTTGTACAGGAGCAAAACTGTACAGTCAAAGGGCCAAGAGCCTGAACTCAAATTAAAAATTACCAGAGGGGATTATTTTTCAGTCCACGCCTCTGCTCCCAGTTGAAGAGCTTTATTTTTCTTATCAGTGAGTTTTACAGCTCACTTCAAGATAGAAGCCAAATAAAGTGGATCCTAAGCAGGAACATTTTGCCACATCACCAAGAGCAATCCCTGGCATCACTTCCTGGAATCCTCATCTGTGGGTGGGACTTCGTAACTCTGGGATACTGAGAGTACATTCAGCCCTACTCAAGAGCCTCAGAGGATAACAAATCTGTATAAAACATTTATGAAGTAAAAAAATTAATTTATTGTCTCAGAGGCTGCAATACAGTGAGTGCTGGGGAAAATTTAAGATCAAGGACAATCTGAGGAGGTACAAAACCTTAAATCTGTGGGTTTTTTCTGTAAACATCTGGAAACTACACCCTATGGAATAATTAGAATGTAGAGAATAAGGAGCCCTGTTACATTTCAAAAGCTGAGGGAACTCATTAGGAGGTTTCAAGAGCTGAGTCCACTTTGATTCAAGCTATAGTTAAAAGAAAAGAATCGAGCAGAAAGCCATACAATATACACACTTTTCCATTACAGGCAAAAATAAGTAATTATTCTTCTCCCCACACTCTGCGGGGCAGATTTTTGTTCAGCATTCTCAGCTGAGCATCATTTGGTGCTTTATTCTGGGGTATTTTTTAATGTCCTGAAGTACAAAGCTGTAACCAGAAGTTATTCAACTAATTAGAATCACACAATAATTTATCAGAGAATGAAAATTCTTATAGTCTGAAAATGAATTCTACAGATACATTGACAGCAAATATGGGCTACAAGCAGAGCTTACATGACAGTCTTGTAAACATTACCCTGTGCAGAGCAAGTGGAAAATCACGTGTGTGAGGCTACTGAAGGCTTTATGCTGGAGCAGGGATCTTGCTTGGTGTAAAATATTACGTTCTATGTGATCACGCATGGTTTTTTACCATGCACACAGTTCTTCCAGAGCAGACCAAGAAATACAACAGTTCTGCTGAGGAGAAACCTCTCTGGGGCTCAGTTTAATTGCAAGACACAGACTAGAATTCAGAATAATATTTCTTATCACATTAAAACTTTTGCTGGAGAAACACCTGTAATGAACAATTACCAAGAGCAGGAGCCCTTGGCACTGCTCTGAGGGCAGTTTACAGTTAAGAAGACTGGGTTGTGTTGGTTTAAGGGAATGATTAAACCTAGACAATTGCAATTTCTCTCTCATAATCATGGAACCATAGAATGATTTGGGTGGGGAGAGACCTTAAAGATCATCCCATCGCAGCCCCTGCCATGGCAGGGACACCTTCCACTGTCCCAGGCTGCTCCCAGCCCCATCCAAGCTGGCCCTGGGCACTTCCAGGGATCCAGGGGCAGCCACAGCTTCTCTGGCACCCTGTGCCAGGGCATCCCCACCCTTCCAGGGAAGAATTTCTTCTCAATATCCCATCCAACCCCGCCCTCGGGCAGTTTGAAGCTATTCCCCTTGTCATGTCACTCCTTGTGAAAAGCCTCTCTCCATCTGTCCTGTAAGTGTAAAATCAGATTCACTGCCCAGGACCAGGAGCTGTGACCCAACTGCAGCCACTCCGGCACAGCCAGCACCCAGCCAGACACAGAAATGAACACAACCAAGAGTTTGCTAGCAGCAGAACTGAGACTGCTACTGAAACAAAACCATCTTACAGCAGTGTTCTCTGCTGAAAACACCACTTAAGCAAAGGTATGGCCTGAACAATTATGCTTTTCCCTACAATTGTTGCGGTAATTTCACTACAAACACCACTGATCGCTGAGTTCTGAAAAGCAGAGCCTCCGGCAGTAAGAATATTTACTTTAAGCCCCACACCATCCCACAGAGGTACAGAATTTGAGCACAACTCTGCTCATGATACAGATTTTTCTTAAATTTAAAATATAAATGAAGCAGATAACTAGCAAAAACACATTACCCATTCAAGTTACCTCATCTCATAGAGGCAACGTCTTTGAAGAGCAACACACTAAGGTGATTTATTAGGAACTGGGTGAATGGACAGCCACGGGGAAACAGCTCATTGGTCGCTCAGCTTGGTTTTTCGCACTAAAAAAAGGCACTGTTCGATTTTATCCATTGCAGCAGCAGCTGAGCAGCACCTGCGCCTCTCGCTCGTGCCCGCAAGCGGGGACTTCCCCTTGCCCGGGCTCTGCTCAGCCCGGCGCGGCGGGGCTCTCGGGACAGCGAAGCGGGGAAGCTGCGCGGCCTCGGCACGGAGCGGGGCCGGCAGAGGCGGGACACGGGCCCCAGGAGGCCCCG
>WBMY01001227.1:610614-623114 GCA_013397315.1 Donacobius atricapilla
TTAAAAAGGAGAAAAGAGCAAAAAAAAAAAATTCCCGACACTTCTGAAAATCTATTGATTTAGTATTCATAGTATACAAGTAGATGAGTATACCTATTTATTTCATACATATAATAAATAGGTTAAAATTACCTCTATTAATATACAAATGATACAATATAATACACTGATGTATTGACATAATTATATAAAGTGTAGAACTATTTTTATATATTTACACATAAATATACATATATATAATTGTATATTATATATAACTTTAAAGACACCCCCTTAATACGAGTGATCCCTCAGCACATACTGCTTTCAAATTGTATAGCTTAACATGAAACAATAAGAACATAAATACCCCTTTTTCAAGCAAAATAATAGGTTGGAGAGATTTTTAAGCTGTTTAGAATTATCTATTTATTTACTTTGCATAGATTATCATAGATTTAGAGAAGAGCTAGCCAGCCTTCTGGAAAATAAACGGGAAATATGGGAAAGAATCAGAATCCTGGAACAATCTGGGTTACAAGGGACCTCAAAGATAATCAGTGGGGGAATTATGGCTGGGCAGCCCAGGGGACACAAACCTGGTCTTAACATAAATGACAAAACTTGCCTCAGTGCCCAAAAAAAGGGCAAATCTTCAAGTTAAGGGAATCCTGTCTGCTTCGTGCACATAAGGTTTTGCACATGATCTTGAAGTTTGTTTCCCTGGTCAGATTATCTCAGTGAGCACCAAATGTTATCGCTGATCAGTCAGTGCACCCAGACGTCTCACAGAGAGTTCTGTGCCTGAACATTCTATCAAACTGCAGGGATTTTGGGAAAAAAAAAAATTGTTTGTTTTTTTTCCCATCTCCTGAAATAGTACCGTGGACATCCTGAAGTAATCTACTAGAGCAAGGAGACGTGGGCAAATATTTCAAGCTCTAGGGTATCCCAGCATTACTTCTGTGGGGTATAGCATGGATTGAATCATGGCATGAATGTTTAATCTGCCCTTGGTTTCAGCTGCAGCAGCGTCAGGGCCAGATTTTTAGATCAATCCTTGGCAAGTGATAATTTTTTTTAGTCAGTGGATGCTGCCAGTTAACAGCACATTGCAGTCTGGGAATCTTCAGAGATTCAGGTCGATTAAACGTCCAGTAAACAAGCAATAATCACAACTATCAACGAAAGAGACCAGTACTAGCAAACAACGCTGATTTATCTCCTTTTTAACAGTATAACTGGCTTTGCAGTCGGTAAAACTGTTGCAAAGAGGTGAAAGAAAGAAAATGTAACTGAGTAACAGGGAACATGGAACAGGTTTTAAAAATAATTAAATGAAGCCCCCAGGGACCTGTGGTGCCTTTTCATGCATTTTTATGTGCGCAGGTTTGAGAAGGGAAGGAAACAACGACACATGAACGAAGTTTGCAGAGGTTAATGAAGGAAAACACTCCCTTTTTTTTGCCATAAAAATGTTTCCTCCCTGTGATCCCCCCTCTCCGGCTGCTGCCTCGTTGCATTCTGTCCCCGTGGCTGCTTCCCTGCGCGCCTTGGCTGAGCGTGGTTTGTCCTGGTTCCTGGGGAAGCCCTGCTGCTGCCACACCTGTTAGGCACACAAACAGGTGCCCGGCCTTCTGGGCTCCCTCACCCGCAGGAACCAACCTCAGGTGCCTGTTCAGAGCGCTCACCACGCTTCAGTTCAGTGCAAATTATTTAAATTTCCGCGATTTTGGTTGTGAGTGGGCAATAGGACATTAGAAAGTACAATAAATCTTCCCAAATCTTGATTATGATTACGACATGATTATGATTATGATTACAACATAAGGATATATGATGTAAAAAGATAACTAGAACTATTTCTGATTTAAAGAGCATGAATGAATCTCCCCACTAGTAAGTGTTGAGCTCTATTTTAATTGCTTTTGGAGGGGACCACTAAGTTCTGGTTAGTAAGAGACTACCCTGAGTAAAGCTACGTGTGAATTTCTGTAGTTACTACTGTTCAGTTGTTTTCTCAGAACTAGCTGTTTCAAAGTTGTTCCCCATGATGAATAAATTCGTAACATCTCAGGTTTTTCAAACACAAAATGAGTCATGCCAACCTGTTTTCGTAGGCTGCTGCAGAAATGAATTAATATGATAATATGACCCCGTGAAATTACTACTGTTCGTGTACTAAATGTTCTTATTTATTACCCCTAACATTTAATTGTAGTTTAAATAAATTCCATATAAACACATTTACTGCAGAGTTTAGAAACAATCCACAATTACATGGCGCAGTTGCAGGAATAAATTCCCTCTCAGTGATTCTTAGGAGAGGAGGATTTGTAGGGTTGATACCAAGCTGATGATAAACAGCTTTGCCTTTATCAGTTCCTGTTGGTCATGGACTCTTCACGGAATCTGGTTTGGGTTAGGAGGGAGCTTAAAGTTCCAGCCCTGCCACGGGCAGGTGTCACCCTGATTTTTCAGCCTTCTCTTCTGTTTCGCAGTTCTCATGGTTTAGGTTGTTTCTCACCCACAGGTGTTATAAACAGAAGCAATGTTTTCATTAAATCAAGAAAAGTTTACATTCCTGTTCTTAGAGCTATGGACAGCTGATGGACAGTTGTCTTGACCAATGGCATGGGGAGAGGTGTCAACCTTCTCCCCCAGTCTCTGGCCTTTGTCGAAATACTATAAATGGAGTCAGATTTTCATAATAAACAGTTCATGCCTTCTCACCAAAGTGGGTGTGTGTGTGTGCCTGTGTGATGAACAGTGTCAGGCAGGGACACCTTTCTCTGTCCCAGGCTGCTCCAAGGCCTGACCAACCTGGCCTCGGGCACTGCCGGGCGTGGGGCAGCCACTTCTGGTTTGGTCTCTATCAGTAGCCTGTAGTGGCTTTGTGTCTGTGGCATCCTGTGCCTCTGAATCACAGAAAATACAGGGCCTCACCAAAACGCGAGGGGGTTTATGTGTTTAGGGCAGAATTTCCAGTTCTTGTTTCGTGTCCAAACCAAACACAAATCAACCCCACGCAGTACAACTTGTCCCACCCCTGAGAGCTTGGAGCTTTCCCTTTTTCCCTCCCTGCTCCCTCGGGGCACCGGTGGCTCTTTTTTCTGGAGGCCCCCGTGTCACTGCGGGCGTTCACGCCTTTGTTTCTCTGCAGAAATGTGTGATGTAGAGATAGTGCTTATGTGGACGTCAGCATTTCCAAACCTTGCATGTGTTGCATTGCTAAGCAACTTTTAGCAACACTTATCTCTCGTCCTTATGCCATCTGGAAAAGAGGATTAGACAAGGAAATGTGCCAGGGAGAGACAAAGGCACATCTAAGAAAGAGGTGGCTTAATTGCTGAAGAGAATGAGTGACATTAATAGTAGGCAATCAGCAGAAGTGATTGAAAGCAGGCACAATGCTTCACAGGTAGTGATGAGGAAGCTCTGGGAAAGGTGGCATGTTTTATACCCCCTGGCCTCTTCCCTCCCTGCAGGAAGCAGAACTTGGCTGCATCCCATTGCATGATGCGAGATGAAGGCCCCTGGGATTTCAGTTTATCTGTATAAAGTAAGTATCTGGAAATCAGATACAGTTTCAGTGACAATGAGTCTTCCCTAGATCTTCCAGTCCTTCTGTCCCCCCAGGAGCAGGGCTGGCTCAGAGGGCCTTCCCCTCAGTAGAGGAGGCTGAGAGCTGCCAGTGCAGCCTGGAGCTGGAGCTGTTGCTTGCCGGGATTTTGTTCACGAGTTACCATCAGTGCAGCTCTCCTGGGACAGCTGCTGGTGAAAACACCCTGTGCTCTGGGGAGATGGCAGGGACAGAGAGAGCGCGTGGTGCCAGCAGTGTGTTTCTGAAGAGGCGCCTCGTCTTTGTGGTCATCCTCAGCACACCTGTAACTGCTAAAGATGTAAACCAAGCTATGGCCACTAAATCCCTCTGGAGCTTCAGCTGGCTTCACACACTTTGGAGAATTGTAGGAGCCCTTTTATTGGTACCTCTGCTGTTACCACATGAAAAGCCAAACATCCAACTCAATAGAAGAATGACCATTTTAGGGTTTAAATATTCTTATTCTCTAGATCCTTATGCATTCTGAGATTGGAAGAATGTTGCCTGATGGCCAAACAGGATTTAGTACCACATAAAACCAGTGAGGTTTTTTACTGAGCTGTTTTATTTCCCATACCTGGGCTTTTGACTGCACTTTGACCATTATCTGATGATTTCCATCTCAGTTGTAACTCTAAAGTCTTCCAATAATACAGAACAATTCACACCAAATTTCAGCGCCAGCTCTGGGCTTCAAGATGATTTTTACACGTATCTTGGAACAGAACTGTCCCACAATATACAATCCTACGCTTCCTTCTCCCAGCAGGAGCTGAAACCAGTATTCCTGACCGTGACCTCTCCTGTCCTGGTTGGCTTTGCTGTCAGTTAATGTCACTAAAATGGTGGCAGAAAACTGCATGTTCATCATGACATCAGACTGAGCTGCACAGTTACGTGTCCAGTTTTAACACTGCTGGAAACTTAATTGGCTCATACCTAAATTTCTGTGGTATTTGGCTTTGCAGCCTTAGGAACCTTTAAACTTTTATGCAAAGTGAATACCTTGGGTAAAATGCAGACTGGATTTAAATAACCAAAGCTTTTTGGAATGGAGTTTGGTACACTATTTCACTTTTCACAATCTTTAAAAAGCAAAATAATGCGTGATTCTGTATGTGACAAAGCAGTTATTCATTCTTGCCATGTAATTTAATGCGATGTTCTATATGAACTGAAGGGCTTCACATAATAGTATCCCACAGTAACAAACCTTGGGCAAGAAATGTTTGATTCTCCTCCCTTTCCCCTTTAGAGCAGTGCCACATAATCCTTGGTTGTTGTGTGGTCTCCCATTCAACTTTTCACACAAATGTTGGAAGGGTATTTATAAAAGTCTTGAGGACCACCCACTCTGCTATTGAAAATTGGCTGAAATAATCCCTTCTTTATAATGTAGCCGTGGTGTTGTGGAAATTTAAGTTGCATGTGTATTTCTGTTAAAGGGGCAGGGGAGGAATGACGTGTGGGATGGACAGGACGTGTGGGATTGTGGTGGTGACACCTGGGACGGGCTCAGGGCCTGGGACATTGTCACGGTAGGACACGGAATAGATGAACTCCATGTAGCTGTCAGAAGAGAAAGAAGCTTTATTTACAATCCCAACAGTTTCTTTTAGAACACGCTGTGTAAAAGGTCTATTATTGCTCCATGGCACTGACACTGCTCTGCATTGGTTCAGGAATAGGAAACAACCCCTGGGGACAGTTGTTCTGGCAAAGGGAACACTGTTTGCTGAACCTGTGCTGAGAAACGGAGAGAGATGTTTTGAAAAGAGAAAACTGCTGACAGCTTTCCCTTAGAAAAAGAGCTAGCAAAATTGCTAATATACTAGCAATAATTAGCAAGCTAAAATTCAGGCTCAGAAATATCGAGCTCACAGGACGTCCCTTCATTGTGCTCCCATTACTGACAGGGCTCTGACATAAAGCCTTGGCCGTCTCTCTTTTGATGGATATGATCTGACTGGAGTGTTTGGCATCCTCTGAGTGCTCAGCTCTCCCAGAACACAAGGTTCTCTGCAGCAAGAGGGACAGAGACCCTTCCTGAGGGGAGAGAGCTTCATTCCAATTAACTGCAGAAGTACAATGAGGTGTCCAGTGTTCTTCTAATGTATTTTTATTCTTGCAATGAGGGAGTGGGGTTTGTGTTTGATACTGTGGGGCTTTTAATTTTAAAAGGAAAATACTTTGGAATAAAAGGTTGGAAAAGTAGGAAAAAGACAAGCTCTGAGTGTGCATGCATGGTTTGTGTGTTTGTCAGAGAATAATCCCAGTGAGTGTAAATTACACATTATAACTGGAAACAGTAAAGAATTGCTCAGCAGGTTATCATTTGTCACGCACGGAGCACAAATGAATCCCATCCTAATGCAGAGATATGGAATCCATGGCTTCATAGAAAGCTCATCTAAACCAGTTGATTCTGGGGGGTTCTGTTTGCACAGCACACACAGCTCCCTCCGGAGCACAGCACGAGGTGCTCAGAAGTCCATCTTGGAGTGCCTCACTCAGATATGAATGTATCAGCTCCAAGCAAATGATCCCAGACCCTGGGAATCCAGCAGATATGGATGTGCTCTCAGTGTCAGGCAAGCAAAGCACATGGAACTCAGAGGAACTAGTCTGTACCTCAGCCCATCCAAAACAATATTTGCATTTCAGAATCTACTGTGGGATGTTAACACTCTAAAATGAAATACTTAATAAAAAAATCAGAGGAATATAGTTCACCAGATTGATTTATTTCTACCTTTAATACTAGACATGCTTGCAATGCTAGGTCATATGTTCTGAACTGAATGAAAATGTTTCTTTTTAGAAGCATTTCCTCTAAAGAAATAAGTTTTTGTAGGTTTCAAAAGTCTCACAGTAAAGTGCATCTTTAATCCAGGCAAAGTTGATAGTAATCAAAATTCATAGCAATGTTCAAACCCTGTGGAATGTTGGGATGGTCTGTTCCATGATTAGTTAGCAGATGTTAACTTCAACAGGCCCTTTTTTCTGGCACTGTAAGCTGAACAATAAGGAATTGAATAGGTCTTGAAGAAATCGCTACACAATCATGGGAGTATTCTCTTCAGATTACTATAAGGATATATTTGAAGAGAGAAAATTTGTTCCACTCCTGTTCATTGGGTACTTCGAAGACTTAATTTTCCCTTTTCTCAGCAGTGCAATCATTTACATTCTGCATTAAGAAAGCATGATATTCCTGTTTATTGCAAAAACTTAGGGTTTTTTTTAATCTTTTTAAAATGCATTTTTGTGGAAGTTGAGGTTATTCACAGGACTTCAGTTTAAACATCTAGGTAATTATTTCAGGCAGAGACATAGCTTGGCTTTTGTGAAGAAACTGCCTTTAAGGGAAAGAATATCTCCTTTCCATCCCTCTGGGAAGACAGGTTTGCTTTACCACTGCACTGCAGGGAGGATCTGGGGGGAAAAAGAGCAAGAGACAACCCTGTGAAGACTGAGGTGAGGGGAGAGGATGTGGGCTCAATATTTCTGAGCCCGGGAGAATTTTTAGCTTGCTAACCATTGCTGGCTCCTTTCCCAAGGGAAAGCTGTCAACAGTTTATTTTTTCAAAACATCTCTCTCCATTTCTCAGCACAGGTGAAGCAAACAGTGTTCCCTTTCCCATAACTATCCCAGGCGGTCTTTCCTAGTCCTGAACCAATGGAGAGCAGTGTTGTTGTTTGTCACACAGACACACACACACACTCACTTTGGTGAGAAGGTATGAACTGTTTATTATCAAATCTGACTCTATTTTATAGTATTGCTACAAAGGCCAGGGACTGGGGGAGAAGGTTGACACCTCTCCCCATGCCATTGGTCAAGACAACTGTCCATCAGCTGTCCATAGCTCTAAGAACAAGAATGTAAACTACCTTGACTAACAAAAACATNCAGGTGTGTGTGTGGTGCCCATGAGGAGGGTGCAGATGTGTGTGTGGTGCCCACGGGCAGGGTGCAGGGGTGTGTGTGTGGTGCCCATGAAGAGGGTGCAGGGGTGTGTGTGGTGCCCACGAGGAGGGTGCAGGTGTGTATGTGCTGCCCAGGAGCAGAGCGCAGAGCAGAGCAGACTCACACCACGCAGCCCACGCCAGAGCAGGGGAGCTGTCCTGAAGGAAATGCAGCCCAGGGAAAGCTCCCCCAGGAGCAGGCTCTCCTTGTGCAGGAGCACCCAAGAGGAAGTGGCATTTTCCCAGCCTCAGCCCCCACTCCTCATCCCCTGCACCGCTCTGGGGAGGGGATGAAGGAATGAGGTTGAGCCTGGGAAGAAAGGGCCTGAGTTGGGCAGGAAGGCTGTCCAAGCATAATTTAATTCGTAATAAATTATTTCCCTGAGCCTGTTTTGCCCATGGTGGCAATCAGTAAACATTGTCCATGTCTTTATCCTGACCATGGGCCTTCTCATCTTATTTTCCTCCCTGCTGTTGAGGAGAGGGAATGAGAGCACAGCTGGGTGGGCACCTGGCAGCCAGCCTTGGGCAGCCCACCACAAAGGCTATGAAGGATATAACAAATAAAGCTTCAGTGGGTCGTTCCATTCAATTAATTCAGATTTGGTTGAGATTTTCTTTCAACTGAGACATAATTTTTAACCTTCCTAATTTTACCCATCATCAGCAGCAGCCACTGACCTTTCTCTGTTTAATGCTGCTGGCCAAGAGATTTCTGTTGTCTTTTTGAGTACAATGTAAAGTGGAAGTGTTTTATACTCTGAGTTAAAACTTCACCTGAACTTGTAACATTGTGCCACAGTTACAGTACGAGATAGTCACTATACATTTAATAACTGATTATTTATTTGTTGGTTTTTGGTGATCAGATGTGAATGGCCACGGACGGGAAATCTGGGGTGGCATCAAAAACCACCAAATTCCATCAAGTTCTGCTACCAGCTTTGAGTTATTTGGAAGAAACAGAGGAAAACAGTTAAATCCTGTGTACGAGGTGTGGGGAAGGGCCCATTTCTTTATGTGTTTCCCATGATTAATGTATAAATGCATAAATATAAATTCTAAAACCAGGTAATTAATTTGGCAACTTCATAAATTACAGCAACTGTACAAGTGTTACTCAACAAAAATAGTAGAGAATATCTTTTTTAGATGCTTAAAAATACCTTTTTAAGAGGCGTTTTTGTGACTGTCAAATGTACTTCTATAGTCTAATTTTCAGCCTTTAAAGAGTTCAGGTTTTTCACTGCTCTCCCCAGCCCCGGCTGGTGGTTTCCAGCTCAAGTAAGGATTCTCTAGTCAAGGAATTGCAGCAAATTCTCTCTTCAATAATTTGGACCATAAAATCATTCTTCTAAACACTGATTTGTAATAATTAATCATTGGTTTCTGAAGTATTTAAGTCTCTGGAAACTGCTGGATGTATCAGTACTTTTAAGAAACCAGGAACCTTTAAACCTCACCAAAACTTGTTTCAAAAATCTCACCCAGAATTAGGTTTTTCTCTATATTTTATAGCAACGTTGTTCTTTTTTTCCTTGTCAAGGATAATAGCTGATGTCAGAATTGTAAATACTCTACAATAATTATTTGAAGTACAGAACCAGATTAAATAGACCCCACAGTGAAATATTTCTTTGAAGCTGGGAAACTTGATTCTTTGTTTATTCGGAAAGTCACTGCTTTAAGTTTGTGCAGCATTTCAAAAGACTTGGAAAACACAAGAAGTCACCTAAATGAATTATAAATCCCCATTTGTCAGCTCCATCTCCAGTCTGACACAACCTAATAGACTTAAGTTGTTGGAGAGGTAGTTCTCAATATGATGTTAATGTATGTTTTCTGCTGGATACCCAGCTGCAAGTTTAATATACTGAGCACCTAATGGATGCCATGGTGATTTTTTTCCTTATATTTGGACTTAATTAAGATTTAAAACCCATCAGCACAAACAAACAAAAATGTCAAAACCGTTCTCCCTCCCTGGCTGAGTGTATAAGCTATTTTTTGACATATGTTGCATCTGGAAGCTGGGAACTGAAATCTCCTGTTTCTGTCATTAGCAATTCTGGATTTGCACTGGCTGATTTGCCATCCCCTAAGGGAGACAGAGGCAGAATCTGGGGCTGACACCCAATGTAGAGCAGGAGATGCTTCGAGCAGCCAGCATGGTGAGTAAAGATAATGGATTAGTCAACTGCTCAGCTTTCTAGTTAACTGAAAAATGAAAAAGTATCTTTGCATTGCAGCAAAATAACTTAAGAGTATAAGAAACAACCTTTGTAATACAAACAGGCAGGGATTTTTTTTAGCAGAGTGCTGAATTCCTTATAATAAATACAAACAAAGTAAATTTTTGACATTTATTCCATTCTGTAAGAGAAATCTTTCCCTCCTGGGGTTTCTGCTTCAGTTATTTTATTCAGGCAAAATACAGTGGTGTGCAATAAGATCAAAAGTGTTCAAGTTAATAATTTCTGCAGTCCTAATTCATTTACCAAGAATGAAATAGGGCCTAATAGTTCAATCTAGACCCCAGAGTTTATACCCTTCACTGATGTTCAGAAACGCTGCTGGTACTTCACGAACTTTCAGGAACTACTTTGGCATGTGCAATGGTCCCATAAATACAGCAGGATCTTCAGCTGTGGGAGTGCTACTTTCAGGGAAAATCAGGAATATTCAGGCATGTAGGCTTTTATGTCCACGCAAAGCCATTTTCACATTTTACAAAGTATTCAAGCAGATGGTGGAGGCAGAAATGTTTAAATTTTTTCTCTGATTTAATGTTCTGTGTGATCTGTAATTTGTGGTGATTGAGCAGCCTTTTTAACCTGGGAATTAATTACTTTGGTGCTGGAGTAACAAGTTCTAGCACTGCCACTCCAAGCAGTGAGAAGGTGAGTGTTAAAAAAATCACTTTTCCTTCAGACACACCTGTTTTGGCTAATTCTATTAAGATTCTAAAGGTGGTGGATTTGGGTTCTGTTTATTTATATTGTGAGATTTGCAACATTGGAATTCCTAAGCCATAACGCTGGACACATTTCACTTTCTGTTGATGCCCTAACTGCAACAGAAAGTTTAGGAGGGGAAAGAAAAACCAAAACCAAAACCAAAAAAAAAAAAAAACCCACACAAAAACCCCACCAAAAAAAAAACAAAACCAAAAACAACCACAAAGTCCTCCTGCCTATGAAATAAAATCAGAAGGCCTGGTAACTTTGATTTTAAGTTTCAAATTTTATGCTTCTGAGGAAGTTTTTGGTGGCTGTGGCTGCAGAGTGACTGTCCCACCTGTGTTACTGTGTGGAAGCCCTGAAAAACAACCAGTTGATTTGCAACCTCTGTGCAAATCCTGTGTGTGACTCATGAATTTAATCAATTAGAAACAAAATATCTTGTGACTCTCTGAATGGGGCACCATATGGTGCAACAGAAAAAGAGCACTTTAGGAGGAGGCAGTTTGGTGTTTTTGGAAGGATGACATTGGAGAGAAAATGTAGAAAATGTGCTTGGCTTTAAATATTAGGACTTCAAAACAAAACCCAGTCGTTGTTTTGCAGAGTTGACTGAGCTAAAGGTTGTTTGGGGGATTGTAGTCATCCTGTTGTTACGGGCACTCAGCTATTTCTGGTGTTGGTGTCACTGCTCGGGGGTGTGTTACCGTGCATGTGATTGTAATTTGTCCTGTGTGAGTGTTCATGGCAGGCAAACTTTGGGACTTTTCAGAGCTCCCTCATCACTGACTGCAGTCTTCTGGCCAGGGACATAATTGGCAACTGGATAATTGGCACTGGAAGTTTAGTGTTGGAGTCCAGGGCATGTGGAAAACACCTTGGACTGCCCTGGGGGGTCCGAGACCNAAACGATATTTTAGTGAGGCAGAGGAGACAGGAGTGGGGAAGACACCTGGGGGACTTGAAGAAAAGGAGGGAAGGAAGAAGGAAAAAGAAGAATGAACACAAAGTTCTATTCAAACCTATTCAAAGATCTTTTCTCTGGGCATTGCTCTGCTGATTTTCCTTCTGATTCTTCCCATCTCTGCTTTTGGAGAGAAATGTTGGCTCACTCCCAAAATACCTTGGGAATAAAGCTCTGCTGATGGGTAAATGATGAGATCCTCGAGGCATTCGCGCACCGCTGCCCGTGGTATGGATATAATCACCCAGTGATGGAGAATCCTCCAGCTTCAGCCACTATTGATGAACTGTCAGGGAAAGAATTCCAAGAGGCTTTGCTGTTTAGTAATAATATCTGTGTAGCTGTAGTTTAAATGTGGATGGTTTTCATGTTTCAAATAGGTAATGAGATCCAAGCCCATGGAAGGTGGGTTTGATGTTATTTGATGGGAAAACCTCTTTTGTCACTACTTAGTAACATGTCTTAATGCTTACAAATTAATTTCTGGTAGTTTCATGGTGTTGGCCATGCAAATGACCTCCACTTGCAGCCCTTCAGGTTTTTTTCTTTCCTTTTTTCCTCTTTTTCTTACCACTCATGCTGTATTTTTGCAACCTTTCTTAAGATATTGATTATTTTCCAAGGCTGCTTGAAGTAGGATGAGCTACATTGCTAAATGGACTAGGGGCAGCAATTTTCCCTTGGTTATTTCAGTTTGCCACACTGATGGAAGCAATGTGTGCATGGTAAGGGATGTTCTCCTCCAGATTCTTGATGCTATTACAAGATATCACAGTGTAATAAAGAAAACAATTTCTAGGCACTGAGAGCAGTGACATAATATTGCTGCTTGTCCAGATCACTGTAATCCCTCTGGTTTGCATTTGCTCCATATCATCACATTTCTGCTGCATCAGCGAAAATATTTTTCATTTTTCTGGACTGAAGAATGTTCTGGTCCGATGTGCCTTAAATTTACGGGAATTTACAAGACTGAGTAACAAGCTTTCAATTGAAACCAGGGCTGGGAGTGCACGGAGCTGGG
>WBMY01001227.1:629438-697043 GCA_013397315.1 Donacobius atricapilla
CTTCTGGCTTGATGTCCTACACAAGTGATTAGTGTGCTGTAATTGAATTGACTGTAAAAAGATAATTAATTGATATTTCACTCCCAGAGAGGTCAGGCTGCCCTATCTTGAAGGGTTGTTATGGAAGGAGTCATTCTGCTGGCATTTAGCCCTCGAAGGTGGCACATGAGCCTTGTCTTGCTGGTAGGAATAATTGTTGTAATTAAAATTAACATAAGGGGGTATCTAAGGAATGATTCTCTGATTTGGATGCTTTAGCTTCACATGAAAGCATGCAAAACTGGAATTTATTTTAATGCTCAGCATAAGAGTTTTAATGCTCAGCATAAGAGTTTCATTTGGTGTCTGAACCTCCTGTGCTATGTGAAGTGGAACCACTGAACTATCACTAGAGGTGTGTAAGTTTTAGAGGACTGATGTGAAATCCTGTCAGGACCTCAGAACCATTGATCTTGAACACCTTTCTTTGAACAGCTGGTTATTTTGAGATTATTTCAGCTGAAGATTGGCATGAAGAATTTTTTTTTTTTAATAAATGGATTATTCACATGTAGGACTTCACTGATGTTTAAGAGGCTCTTAAACATTTCCCTTAAAACCATGTGGCACAAGAGCTATCAATTAATAATATAATAATATTAAAACCACATTAAATCTAGTGACACAGGAACCTTTCAGAAACTGTTAGTGCATTAAGAACCTGGAGTTATTCTGTAAGGAGTGTGGTTCTCACTCATTGCCCAGAGAATAAATACTGCTACTACAGCAAAAGCTAATGGGGAGAAAGATGTTATTTAATGTCCTTGCAGAGGCAAAGGCTTAACTTTTATCACACCATATAATGATAAAGTTATGGTGCTGTGGAGGGAACTGCGGCACTGCCAACTGCAGAGTTCTTATTTAAGGTCTTCTAGCTCAGATAAAGCATTGCAGTAGAACGTGATCTTTCTTTCCACTTCGCCCCACAGAATTTGAGGCAAGCAGTGCTGTTAGTGATTCATTCCAAACAGCATCTTTCCAACACCAGACACCCCTGCCAGGATGGGGGATGGATGACCCATCAGGCATTCTCCTGGCTTCTGGTCTGTGTTGTGAAATGCTTCTGCAAGTTTCCAGCCATTAGGGATGTGACCAAAGCAGCCTCTCTGCAGGTCTCACAGGGAATAAAAGTTAATTAATAGGGAAATTTTGGTTCCTGCAGGGTGTGTTGGTATAAAATTATCATGAGGGGTCACAGTGTTCCATAATTGTTCATTGTGTTGGTTGTGGCCCTGCAAGATGGAATCAGTTCTGTTACACCTGAGTGTAAGGGGGGAAAAAACCCCAATTTTGTGTAATTCTGTCAACAGAATTCCTCAGGCTTTGCAGTGAGGACTGCACTTCTTACAGTGAGATCCTGAAGAGATTTCAGGAAAGGAAGAAAAGTAAAAGCTGTTAAACTTCTGTCTGTGCCAACCTTAGTGCAAAATACTGTGTTTGCATGGATACAACACACTAAAATGAGCAAAGCAATGGTGTATGCATTTAGTTCCAGGAAAGAGTCCAGAAAATAACTTGTTCAGAAAAAAGCCGAAGCTGTATTGGGAAAATTCTAGGGGAAAAGCCTAGATCCTATTATTCCAACTGAGAAAATAAGATGTGCTGATTCCCAAAGTTCAGGTATAGACAACTATTTTCTATTTATAGAGGACTATTTACTTCACTCACAGTAAGAATGTTCCAAAAAGGAAGAGCAGATGAGAGTATCAGATCAGATAATGTGCTCCAACTTCTGGCTTCAAATTCTTTTGATTGTTGAGTTAAACATTCTGGCTTTTGTCTTCACACTGCAGGGGATGCTGATAGTTTAGTGACCAGGATCCAATTTTGTTTACAGAAATAAATAATAGGAAATCACAAGAGAATCTTAATGTATGTAAATCAAAATCCACCATAGTCAAGTACTGATGATTTTGCATTTGTTCTTAACTTAAGAATGCAAAGGAAAACACTAGCACATCATAAATTACACCATTTTTGGCACTTCCCCGAAGCACTACAGAAATACTTTTTTTTTTTCCCTGCAGAAAGGAGGCAAAAAGCCAAGTGGCAGGATATCTGCTGAGAAAGCTGAGAAGATGACAGTCTCGCAGGAGAAGAGGGAAGGCAGCAGGTACGTGTGAATCAGGATCGCTGCCTGCCCCGAGCACACTGATCCCCCTGCAAGGGCCCTCCCCTCCCTGCTGCTGTCCCCTCTAGCCCTGCTTTTTTCAGCCAGAGATGGTTTGATTTCTAAAACTCCGTTCTCATGGAACTTTCTGTAAACAAAGAAGGTGTTTTTGCTAACTCTATCTTGTTTTCATTCCTCTTTGGCGGTGGAGACCATTTGATGTCTCTCTATGTTGGGCAGTGTGATTCAGTGGGTGTTACTTCTAACACCAATCAGTTTAGCTCTAGCAACCTAGTATATAAGGAGGTCAAATTTTGAATAAATGTTCTTTTTAGCCTTCTGACAAATTCTAGAGTTGTGTAGTCTAATTTCGTGTCCTACAGTGACAGTCCCCTTGGACAAAGCCCTGGCTTTTGGTTCCCTGGGCACTCGGGATTCGCACTTTGCTTCACATTTTACTCCACTGCACCTCCAACTTCCTTACAGCCTGAGCTTGTGCTTGCAAAAACATTTTTCAGTCCTTCACTTTAAAGTCCTTCACATAGGTGTTGGGGTTTTTGGCGCTTGGGTGGGGGTTTTAAGTGCTTTTCTTCTTTTAGTCAAGCTTTTTCCCCCTTCATTCAAATGAAGTAGGTTGGGGAAGGGGTTTCACCACGCCTTCAAAAACTGTCATCAAATCTACTTTACGTGTTTTTTAGGTGAGAAAACCTTTTTAGCTAAATTTTAGAGTCTGCTCTGATGAGACTTGAGCAATTCCACCCAACTTTGCCATTACACCTGACTTTGCCCATTGAACACTGGCGTGTGGAAACAAACCTCCAAAACTGCATTGCATAGGATGCAGATAGTTAAAAAGAAAATAATCACATAGAGAAGAAAACCTTCTCTTCTGCCTATTAGGTTGGTCAAGTTTTGCAATGGTGGTTTAACTATGGCAATGTTCATTGGGTATTTAATTAATATTCAAATATTGTTTATTTGATCACAGAAAATCCCTACTCTCAAGAAAAAAAGCAAACCAAACAACCATTAAAATGCACTAGTTTGACTTTACTGCAATTTAGGGTGTAATTTGGTGTGGAAAGAATATAAGGAGCCCTTGTAGTGTTAATGGATCAGAACTTAACCCAAGCTGTAGATTTTCAGTGCATTTTACTGGTTGAAAACAACACCAGTGTTACTTTTTTTTTTTGCTTGATAGGGGGGAATTAAGTAACTGGAAGAATAAACCATCATTTCAAGTACAGTGAATAAACCTTCCTTTTTATAAGTACCATGTGAGAGCAGGGTAAATAAACCCTCTGGTTTCTTGTAACTGTTTAATCGATAGGAAGCTCTCAGAGAGCAATCCTGAATCTTTTCCATGCTCCAGCCACAGATGTGCTCACATTAAGGCTGTGGTATGACAGTAAATGAAATTGCAGCTACAGCAGCAAGTATTAGGGGGAAATGAAAATTCCTGACTCAGAGGAGCAGGGCAATGACAGAAAGACTCCTCATTATAGATCTCTTCATGTGGAGAAGAATGACTGGTAAATGAGGTTTGTGTGACACAAAGAGGATGGAAATACAGTTGGACGTTCAGGCAGAAATTGTGCTCACTGTACAAAACAAACAGAAGAATAGGGCAGAGCTCATTTGCATTTCTTAGCTGCAAAAATGAGCAGGGAGATAGAAATCCTCTGACATGGATGGAAGTCGCAGCAGTTCAGAGAAAGGTATTGTTTAACTTCCCATTATTTGGGTTGTGATGAAAGTGACTTTCAATCTAGCCTGCCACTGGTAACATCTTCAGTGTTTGCTTTAATTTTTCTGCTGTAGAATAGGCAGATGTGCCCTGGTGACATTCTTCACCTTTGCCACTAGTTCTGCCAACAGCAAACATCAAATACCGACACCAGGACTGGCTGCCCGGCACAGAGAGCGGTCCCAGCTCACATCAGCCTGGGCCCACTGAGCTGCAGGAGTTTCTCTGCCACAGACAAGATGTTTTCTCACCTTCAGCCAGTATGAGAAGTCATGTTTAGGTCACAAGAGAAGGGGCAACGTGCCCTGGCAAATCACAGAAATCAGAGGTGTGGAATCTGGAATGGTGAAAGGAATACCAGCTGATGGCAGGGGATGGAACTGGATGGACTTTCCAGGCTTCCAACCCAAACCATTCTGGGATTCTGTGATTCCATGAACCATTTAAAGCATACTCAAAAAGCTTAATTTACCACATGCAGCAACTGTGTCCCTCATCTTTGCCTTGTGACCAGGCAACTGAGTGTAGACTGTTGGGATTCTTTTCCTTAAAGGGCATCAACCTGGATGCATCCGGACCCTTTAGTCTGAACCCATTTCTTTTATCCAATTAAGTGGCCTAAAGAGTGGCAAATTCCCAGATTAATGGATCTAGAATAGCTGGAGGTGCCACAGAGGATGATCATCCTCTGTGGTCTGTCTTTGAGCATAGGATTTCTTAGTACTTTTCAACACAAGAAATACAGAGGCTGTTGTTCATCCAGCTTAGATGGTCTGTCACTCTCTGATGAGAAGGGTCTGTCCTTGTGTGCTGGGGGGCTCTACCTGAGAGGTCCCTGAAATGAAACCCTTGAAGTGCTTGACTTTTAAATATTTCACACCATTAAAGACCAGGAGTAAGCTAAATCATCAATTTATGCAGAAAAAGCACGGTGCTGAATTCCGGACAGGGCACTCCGTGTCCTCTCAGCTCTCTCACACCTCGATCCTCCCCTCTGTCTGCTGATAATTTCCAAGCAGCAGCAGAACTGAGTTATTAATTAGCTTCACCCAGAAGTCGCTCTCTGCCTGCAGTGGCAGCCGCTCCATTATCACCGGGTGTATTTCAAACAATAGAAATGATTGAAACAGGAACTCCTACATTTCTGAGAAGATTAAGAATGGCACACCACCCTGTAATTTAGGTAGTTGTGCAAGTTTTCATTTGCATTAGCAGAGTAGTGCAGATTGTGTTGAATTATTCCATAAAAATATCTTCAGGTTTTGAAAGATTTACTGTGCCATCTGTATGTTGTTTATTTTGGAGTGTTCTGGTGTGGTGGTGATGGATTTTGTGGTTGTTTTAAATGTATGTGTCTTCAAAGGAAGATGAAACTGAGCTTCATTAATTCCCTAGAAGCCCAGAGAGTGGCATGTTTGAGTCTCAGCGCTGGTTTTAAGCCTTGAGAGCCACCTTAAAACTCTGATTGACATTTATAGAATAGCTGAATTTAATTTTAAATCTATCACTCAAATCTATTTCCTTTATTAGTAAAATGAACTTCTTTCATATGTGACACTGACAGTTACTGCAAGCAGCGAGTTGTTGTCACATATTTTTGTTTTCTTCTGTTATGTGGTAAGTAGGGTCAAGATTGTGTTATAATTAATTCAGAGCAGTTGAAAATCATATTTTCTTGAAATCTGGATGAAGCTGCTTGATGTAGCTTTACTTACATTGTTCTGTGACTTCAATGATTTTGAATGATTTAGACAGGGTAGTGCTTAATCATGCCAGAACTGTAATTGGACATTATGGAGTCATGACTTAAGATTCTTTTCATATTTTTTGTCCCTTTAGCTTCTCCCTTCATATTCTGAGCCCTATTTTTGTTAGCTGGGCGCTGTAAAGCAGCACATTGTCTGTGCACAGGAGCAGGTTCATTTCCAGGGGCTCTGCAGAGATCTTCCTCACCAGGACTGTGGGTCAGAATGCTTCTGGATAGGAGAAACGGTAATTGAAGAAACTTAGTCAGCACTAAGTGTTCAGTTATTTTAGAACAAATGGAACTTGCTTGGCCCCTAATTCTGCACCTGCAGCTCACACCAGTGCTGCATGTTTGAATTCAGGATTTTGAAGGAAAGCAAAGTTGTAGAATTGGACATTCGTGGATAAAAGTGACAGGGCTCAACAAACTTATTTTTTCCCTATTAAAACATTTTATTTTAGTTTTATAACCCCCCTGATTTTATACTTGATAACGTATTGTCATCTGGGATATGAAAAATTGTTGCAGCTGGTGACATGCAGATTTGCTGTGGCTACAAATGACAATTTCTAGAATTTCAGGACAGCATTCAGCAAACAAAATATTTTCTGGTACACTTTGTAGTTTGGACTTTAATATTATATATGCAATGTTTCATCCAAAAATGTAGGTGATGTGTTACATGCCAGTGGAAAGCTGGTTTATCCAGTCTCAAGATACACCTTTTTATTCCATTACACATTTTAAGACATTGTTTTAAATAGATTCTTCTCAGCTGTTGAGGTGGAAGCAGCTTTGTTATTTTTCCATAGCAGAGGTCACTATGCATCAGGTCATCAGATGGCTGGCAAATAAAATTTAAAATAAGTTTTCTACTGCCATCCTGCTTTACTTGAAAAGGATTCTTTTAATTGCCAGGTCATTTTATTCATGCAGGAAAAATTCCTGGAATCTCACTGTGCGATGGGGTTTCACCAGCAGTGGATGGAAGTTGTGTGTGAATCTGGGCTGGCTGGTGATGGAAGAGGAAATGTCAGCTTCCTTTATTATTTATGCTGAGCACTATTAATTACCTGCTCTGTGATGGGGAAGAAGCAGCCCCGTGCAGAACCCAGAGCCAATCAGTGCACGTGAGCACAAAGTTTACAGAATGACCTTGTGTGTAATTACTCATTTGGTGGCTGTTAGGGAAAGGCACAAATGGAATCTGACATACATTAGAACACATTAATGATTGCCTTCCTCCCTCCATCCTCTTCTGCACAGAAAAATGATTTTAATTAAGACTTCCGTGATTAGTCATTTAATCAGTCATTAGGCCAATACAGATGGAGTCAATTAATTTTTTTACACTTGAATAGAGACTTGATGCTACTGCAAAACGTACAAGCTATTTTTTTTTTTTTAACATTGTATCATGGGCAATTGCCTTGATGTCTGTCTGGTAAGTGTGCACTGCTCTTCCCAAAACTGGGTAGATTTACAGCACATCAGTGTTATGGCAGCTATAGGTATGTTTTATTACAGGCTTTCACATTTTAGGGAATCAGTTTGGTTTTGAATTCAGGCTGACAGTTGTTCTTGTTGTGGAGTATCCTTGATTTTTTAATGAGTAATGTGGCAGAATTGCCTTTTAAAGCAAGTGTATTCAGCATCCCCTAACACATTTCACTGCAGATTATAATACTCTGTGTTTCAGTGCTAAACTTCATGCAAGAATTTCAAATGTTTTAAGAACTTAAGGGCCTGTTTCATTGGTGTGGGAGGGTTTTCTATGCACTTGGCTGATTCAAAAAATGAGGGGGTTGAATTGCAGTCAGGACACAAGTTTGCTCCATCAGATAATAACCTGGTGGGCCAGATGTGTGAGAGGAACAACTGCACTTGTGAAAATGTTTGGGCAGTAAGGACAAGGAGGCCCGGGACATTTGGCTTGCATTTTGAATGTGTCTGGATTATTACTCTCAGACAGTTAGTTATAAAGATCCTAATGTAAGACTAACCTGTGACATGAGAGAGGGCTGCAAAAGGAATGATTTGTGAGTCCCTCTCTGGAAAAAGTACTTGATAAAAAGGACAATCAGATGCTGGGGCAGACTGGTCTCCATATAAAGAAATGGAAAGTGATTCAGAGGGATCGCCAGCAAGCAGGCTCCCAGAATGGACGCTGGAAATTATTAAAAGTGGAGTACCCATTACTTAAGGTATTCCGTGAATCAGTTTGTTCATTCACCACCACCCAAACCTCTTGAGTCCATCTCCAATGTAAGAGGAAGGTAAGGCAATTGAAATCTGTGGGAGTAAGTGGGGCTGAGAGTCGGTGCTGACAGATTTCTGTCATTGATAATATNGTGAGTGGCTCTCGTAGGTCAGGTCTGCCCCGTGTCAGGAGTTTGCTGTAATGTTCTCTTGCAGAGGCAAAAGGGGAAGGAATAGACTGATTTGTGTCTTTTCTAGGAAAGCTTGTAAAGACTGAAAAATGAGCCCTGTCTTGTCTAGCCCAGGAATAATAAATAAAAGCAGGTGTGAGGTGTTGGAATTGAAAACAGCTGGATGTGACGGATGTGATCCGACTTCTCTAGAGCTTCAGTCTTTAATCCCCGTGGCTCAGTGTGAATATTTCCCCCCTGATGCAATGCAGAAATAATAAATAGAACACAGCACATGGAAGGGTTCCTAGACCAAGAGTGGAGGAGGGAACAACCCCAGTTCACTCTCTGCACGCTCACTTTTCCCTGTACCTGTGTACTCAGGAACCCTCTCGGAGCATTCTGCTGCTCCTCACTGCCCAGTCCGTGGTGTTTGCAGCAGGGCATGGCGTGCTAAACTGAAAAAATGGGAAGACTTTGAAAATTTGTGTTGCAAACTGGAATCTACCTTAATTGCAAGCAGTATTTTGGCAGAGACATGCAATGATCCCCTCCCGTGTTCGTGTAGCTTGTGCACATAAATGCTTCTCCCCAACTGAACACTGAACCATCTCCATGAATGGCAATGAAATGCCTCCTGTGCCATTAAAATGATCTGATATTCAATTAAAACAGAGTCATCCAGCCTTATTTTGTCAAATCCTGACCCTTGTAATCTGCCAGAGGCTGTTTTTGTCCAGTGGAAGATCTGCCACCTAGCTCAGAGAGTCCCCTGCACAGAATGGATGGGAAGAGCAGCTCCTTGATTAGAGCTAACACGGTAATTGAGGTGACATCAACTGATTCATTGCACTTGTCTGAGGCAGCAGGATCCAAAAATAGCCACAGTGCAGTTCTATCCTACCCAGTAATGGTTTTCTATTTAACCTGGGCTTCAAACGCTCCAAATGAATCCTTTGGCATGGCTGTGCAGTAGGATGTAAAAAAACAACGAAATACCCACTTAAGGAAATGATACGTGGGTTCTTTCCTTCATGTTTATTCTATTCCAAGAGTTTGATAAGATTCATCAGGGTCACACTTGGAAGCTGTCTTGCAAAGTAGATCATTTAGAGAAGCGTTTTGGCACCCCGCGGGTTTGTCGTATCTTCCAAGCAGGTTGTGCCAAAAGAAAATTGTAGAAACTGCTGTCACAGAGTACAAAATCATTGGATTTATAATAGGAGCCAGTGGTGAGAATTCATTATACATTCACACCTGCAGATAAAGAGCATCTAAAATTGGAAGTTTTATTCCACTCATCTTTGATCCTGATATTATTAGATTATATTAGCATCATCCCACACATGGCTCTGGAATTGCAGCAGGTACGGATTCCATCCATTAATTTTTTCATGTAAGTCATTCTTTCTGTACACAACTTGACACATTCCTTCTGTACACAGCTGTGTCCTGTGTTTAGAACACTGAGGCTCTTGGTGCCTGTTGTTCTGTTGTGTGGTCCCAGGCTTCTAGGAATAATTTATCTTTTGTAAACCAAGGATATAAAAATCACTCGACTCAAATCATTCCACTCTCCTGCACAGAAACTTTTTCATAACTCTAAACTATTTGGAAAGCATATAGCAAAATAAAGACCTGCCACCTGAAAGTTTTAATCTGCACCCAGGGGAAAGTTAAAAGAGGAATGCAGATTTTTGTCTATTGTTGTAAGGAAATTGATAGTTTACTCAGATGAATTAAGGCAATATTATCTGAAGTTTTATAGGCAGATACTGTACCAACATTGTGAAGCCAATTAAATATCTAATAGCAATCCAATTAAGTTATTTTTATGAGTAGATGAGAAGTTACTGTCAGTTTATTTGTAGGCAGCAATTTAAGTAAATCTGAAAGGTTACATACTGTACAAAAGAATCTAAAGAATCTGAAGACTTTTCTTGTAAATAATCATTCAGTCTGGACATTTTTTTTGCCAGACATATAGACTCTGTGTTCAGCTAAGAAATAAGCAGTGCATTGATTTTTTTCTGATTTTAATTACTGGAGAAAATGCACTATGAGTTGTTTATCCAGAATTAATGTCACTTGATATAAAAAGTCTACAAACACAGGACTGTGGAGATTTACTTCTCTAGTCTACCTCAATATTAGCTTGTGATTTTCATGCTGTAAACTTATAAAAATTAAACCCAGATCTGTTGAATTAGATGCTTTTCAAGTAGAGTATAAAATACAACTGAGAGAAGAGTGGAAGGAGTGGAATCTACATTTTTAAAATGTGGAGGTGCCCCTGCATTTCTCAGAGATAGGAAACCATTAATATAATTTATAGAAATAAGACAATTCTCTAAAGGGAATCAGACTGATCAACCCGAGAGCTAAAAGCGACACATATGAAATGTAACATTTTCCAAATATGTAGTTTTGGATTTGTACAAAGAGAAAACAATGTTAAAACTAGGATTTTATAGATCCACAGACTAAATAACTTGGCTTCAAAATTCTGTTTACTAACAAGGAACGCTCCTGGAATTTCCAGAGCAGCATTTCATTCACAGTGTATCAGACACATTTATAATTTTATCTGGTAGACTGAGATTAATTTCTTTATATACATTAAATGACTGACAGTATTCAGTCATTTGTACAGCATATTCTTTGGTAGTATTTGCTGGGTTGTTTTTCATCAAACACTTGGTCATTAGGAGAGGTGTAATGCCTAACCACAGCTAACTCCTGGAAACCTTGTAGGAAGTCTGTGGCATATTTTGTTTGCTGCCTTACTCCATCTGAGACCCTTCCCAAGCAACACTGAGCTGGAGTTCCCACACAGTGGAATAAACCTGTTTTCTTTCCCATCTCCAGGGCTCATTTGCACAGCTCTGAATGATTAACTATGAAGATTCTTAAGTCAAAGAAGATTCCAGGTTCTGCAGCCCTTCCTGTGCTGCATTGGATCTGTGGCTGCTGAGGCTCTAACATAGAAAAGAGAAAAGGATACTCCATTTCTAATTAAAGAAGTAATTTTCCTTTGCAAATAGACTTTTTATCTCAGCTGCAGTGTTAAGGATCAATGGGTTGTCACATGTATGTCTTTTTAATAAATGTCAGCTGAGATGACATTAAAGTGATAGACTGATCACTGTAATCAATGCAATTCACAATTGCTTTATGTCTTAAATGAACCTGGTTCCTTCCTGTGATTCTCCTACAGTTAACATTGTCTGAGCAGTGAAGTACAAGGTTACATCTCAGTTTGGAGTAAAACTGAGCAGGATATGAAATTCACATTTTTACATACAGGTTTTGCAGTTTAACTCCTGGGTTTCTGCAAGTCAAGGGACCTTGCTAGAGATTGCTCCTGAAGAGGAAAAAAAAAAAAAAAAAGGGAAAAAAAGTTAAAGTAGAAGGGAATAATGTGAAATTTCCCCTTTCATGCCCTGCACTGCCGCCTCCATAAAAGAGTGAGGCCAAGGTTTAGAGGTTTAGATTGAGTATTGGGAAGGAATTCCTGGTTGTGAGGGTTGTGGGGCCCTGGCACAGGGTGCCCAGGGAACCTGTGGCTGCCCCTGAGTCCATCCCTGGAAGTGCCCAAGGCCAGATTTTTCTTTCCTTCACTGTCTTGGTTGAGCCGTGGCCACTCCAAAACATGGGAACGGCTCCACTCAGCAACGCTCTGAGCTGGAGTTTGAGGTGTTTCACTGCAGAGGAGAAGCTCATTCTGCTGGGCAGTGCCTGAGCTCTGAGCTGGAGTTTGAGGGGTTTCAGTGCAGAGGAGAAGCTCATTCCGCTGGGCAGTGCCTGTGCCTCTGGTGCCACTCCTGGGCTCCGAGCTGGAGTTTGAGGCATTTCAGTGCAGAGGAGAAGTTCATTCTGCTGGGCAGTGCCTGAGCTCAGAGCTGGAGTTTGAGCAGTTTCAGTGCAGAGGAGAAGCTCATTCTGCTGGGCAGTGCCTGTGCCTCAGGTGCCACACCTGGGCTCTGAGCTGGAGTTTGAGGTGTTTCAGTGCAGAGGAGAAGCTCATTCTGCTGGGCAGTGCCTGGGCTCAGAGCTGGAGTTTGAGGTGTTTCAGTGCAGAGGAGAAGCTCTGTCTGCTGGGCAGTGCCTGTGCCTCGGGGGCCTCACCTGGGCTCCTCCCTGGTGTTTGTGATGCTGGAGTGTTTGGTCTCCTGGAAGCTCCTCATTCCCAGCTCCCAGGGACCCCACGGATGGTGTGTGATGGTGCAGGAGAGCAAAGCCCGGGGAGCAGCCTGATTCCAGCTAAAGGAATCTTTCCCTACTATTATTCTCACAGTCTAATCAGTGTCTTTAAAATCCGTTTATGCAGAACACTTCAAAACTCTTTTCTTGTTCTGGATTTATTTTTTCAAACCCCCAGAGGTTCTGTAAAAACTCTCAAGATCCTTGTAAACCTTTTTATTTCTCTTAAAGCTGGCAGACTGACAGGCTTTAGTTATGCTTAGTGCTAAATTATTTATCTTCCTTTTCCCTCCTAGGCCTGACTTCTGAATCTTTAACTTGACTCTTGGGATGCGTGGGGTGGGTTTTTTGGTGGGTTGGTTTTTTTTTTTTTCCCCCACTTTAAAGTGAAGCCATTTTTATCTTTTGTCTTTTGTGTTTTACCATAAAAAATGCACATGTAGAATTTGAATGTGTAAGTATGTTTAAGATGTGGTATCTGATTTTTTGTAATTGTAATGCAAAGTGTGATAAGTAGGACATAGAAACTATTTTACGTTTACTTGTGTATGATTCTTACCACCTGCATTTAATAGTGAATCTCCAATTGATTTCTCATTTTTTTAAATGCCATTCTTATACAATCTCATATTCATTACAGGACAGTCTTGAGACTTTCCCTTCTAGAATCAAAATCTTTTAATTGCCAAGAGTTTTTCAACAATAAAATGATGATGTGTACAAGTGAATTTAAAATGCATGGAGTGTTCAAAATGCAACTTATTCATCTTGGATATTTTAGATTTGTCTTTCTTCATTCCAAGTTGTTGACACAGTAGATTTCCTGACCTTGTTCTTTTAGACTCTTCAAATTGCCATGGATGATACTTGCCCTAATACTTCTGTTCCATTTTTACTCACATTAGTATTAAACAGTAACTTTCTGTTCCATTTTTGAAGTTGGTGACCTCTGAAGGATTTGGAACTCTGAAAGTTTCATTGGTGGAAAAATATCTGATATCATATTCTGGGAGGCCTATGGCTCATTAACTTATATCTATTAATGGCTGCAAAATTCATAAACCTTTACATAATGATTTTCTTTAACTGTAGTACTATTAATTTTTATGGTAATTTTACTGTTATTTATGATCATCAGAAGAGTTGGCTGGAGAAGGAGAGAATCACATGGGGTTTCCAATTTGTGGGTCCTCTCTACCTGTGGTAATTGTTGCAGGCTCTATTAAAGATTAAGGAGGTTTCAAGCTTTGACTTTATAAGGTGAAAGTAATTCTTTGAAGGAAAAGTTGTATTATTAATAGTAATTGGAATTGATTACTCAAAGAGCTGGAGTAATTTGTTCATGAATTCCATTCAGTTTTACTTCTCTCAGGGTTTGAAATGTTTCTATCTGATCATGGGCATACTCATTTCTTTTTCTCTGTCTGCTTGCCAATTATAGCTTTAACTTAACTCTTAAAAAAATCCCACAGATAAATGAACAAACACACACGCAAACAAAAGAAACAACAACCGTGCAATTGCAAACAGATAAAAAAGTTAAATAACTGTTATCTTTAAAACTTCCAGAGAACAAACAGTCTGAACTTCTGGTTTTCTCTCCAGAATACACAGAATATATGGTAGGTCAAGTTCTATCCTGTACATGCTGTACAGACATTTAACAGGACTTTCCTCTGGATAAGTCACACCCAAAATAGAGCAGCTGGCAGGTATTTTCCATAAGGGGCACAGTAAATCCCCTGTGTTCTGCTCCTTTTAGAGTGAAGCAAAGAGCCACTTAATACAGGCAGGAAAAGCTGAGTCTCAGGAGATGCTGGATTGTTTCACTTGGCATCCTGCAGATTCCCAGGTTCCACAAGAAATGCCTTTTCTGTTCATAATTCAGAACCAGCCCTGAAAGCTGCAGCTTTCAAAGTCTCATTAAAGGCTTGCACAGGAAGAGGTTTCGGGGTCGCAGACTGATTGATCTGTACTGTAGGATTATCTTTTTCTATTCAGGATCCTAAAAATATTTCTGTCGGAGCTGTTGCACTATTTCTTGTTTCCTCAGACAGGTGGAAGGAATGCAGAGGAGTTACAGTTCTGGGACTGTCCCCAGTTCTGTGACATCGTCCTACCACGGTTGCCACTCTGACCATGTCCCCCTTGTCCCGTCACACAGGAGAGAGGATCACAGAGAAAGGCCCCAGCTGAAGCCTTTCTGATTGACTGATTGATTGATTGATTGATTGATCTGCAAGAGCAGGTAGCGATAGGGTGAGGGGGGTGGCTTCACATGGACAGAGAGGAGGTTTAGATGGGATATTGGGAAGGAATTCCTGGCTGTGAGTGTGGTGGGACCCGGCACAGGGTGCCCAGAGCAGCTGTGGCTGCCCCTGGATCCCTGGCAGTGCCCAAGGCCAGGCTGGATGGGGGTTGGAGCAGCCTGGGACAGTGGGAGGTGTCCCTGCCATGGCAGGGGCTGGGATGAGATGATCCTTCAGATTCCTTCCAACCCAAACCATTCTGTGATTTAGAATGAGATTTATTTACCTCCTTCAGCATTAAGCCAGGGAATGAAGGGAAGGATAGGGAAATATTCTGAGAAGTGCATTGAAAGCTTTATCCATAACACCTCAAATATTGCCATTGTTAATGCATTCTGAGGGCAGAACGAGATACAAAAGCTCTTTGGTTTACAGCAGGAGAAATTCTGTGTCTCTGCTTTTCCTTCTTTGCAGACAGGATGAGCAGTTGCTAAAGCATTTGCTTTTAAAAAAATTTGTTAACAGTCAGCCTATCTGGAATATATTTTTCAAAAGTTTGGAGTTCTTCCATTAGTATGTAAGTACCAAGAAATATATCATAAAAGCCAGTTGGCCTCACAAACTTTGAATCGAATACCAGTTAATTGTATCAAGTTGCAGTTGTTTTAATGTTTTCTATGTAAAGGGTCAGAGTTCCAGCAAACATGTTTCTGGAGCTGTTGGCAGCTAAAAGAGAAAGGCTGCTTTATTGCTTTTCATAACTGCGCTGATTTCCATGGCCAAGAAAGCACCATTAGAGCTTTTATTATTTTTCATTTTAAAAATGCTTTAGAAAATATATTACACAAGGACACCTGCAAGAGCAGAAAAGTTCTGAGATTTTGGACATGAATTCTGCTTTGGAAGGAGACATTTTCTTTTATATGCTGAAGAAAACACAAAATTTCAAGCCCTTTATTCATGGCTTTGTAGCAGTGCTAAACTGTCCATAATAAGCATCTTGCTGCTTAGTGTCATCTGGTCATATCTTAAACCAAGACCAGTCTTTGCTTGAATTGCATCTTCATTCCCATTTATGGCTTTTAAGAAGTATTAATTAACCCAAATTTGATACATACCCTTGATTCTTAGTACTCCTGTGATGTTTTCCTCTTAAATTTTTGATTTGTTCCATGGGTAGAGGCAATAACTTTTTAAAAGAAACTACAGATGTAACTGTCCACTCCTCTGGTCCCATATCAAGATGGAATTACGTAATCACAGACATCAGAGATGGAAAAAACCTATTAGGTCATCCTGTCCATGTCCTCTGCCAGCTCCTTCTGCCTCCCTGCAGGAAGTTCTCCAGGGAGCTGCTGAGCTCAGTTCTGGGCAGTTCCTCTGAAATCCTTTCCCAGGATTCTCAGTGGGCATCTTTCAGTGGCCTGGTTTTAGTCTTACGTGACAGGTGCAGATTGGATTTCTGGAAAATGCTGTGGCTAAGTCCTGCATTGAAATTTGGAGGTTCCAATAGAACAACGTCCTCAGTACATTGTTTTTACTCTTCAGTCTCATCATGAAAATGGGTCATTGCCACTCCTGAGCTTGATTTCTTAAGTTTCCTTCAGCTTTCTAGAAAACAGGACCAGGCTCTGCCCACACAGGGCTGCAGTGAACCTGAGTTATCCCTGTCCCAGGAAGGTGCTTGGGATTAATTCTTTGCTCTTTTCTTTCTTTTCCCCAAGTATCTGCTCGGAGCAGCATTATTGTCATAGGCAGTAAAGTACAGATGTGAGGACTCAAGGAGTTCTCAGTGAGCACTGGTAGTTCAGCCCAGAGAAATGAGCAGCTGCTTTGCTTTGACTGCTTTCCTAAGCACACAAAGAGTTAAATCACATTAACTAACTTTACAAAGAACTAAGACATTTGTCTTCACTCTGACTGCAGTGACTTCTCTTGCTATTTTAACTCTATCCACACCTTTGGAGGTACCTCTGGATCTGTCCAGGACACTGTGGTAATAAGGATGCATGGAAGAAATTGTGTGGGAATTGTGAAGAAAATTTGGTCCTTCTCTTTCTTCCTGTATAACTTTAATTCTGATTTATGTTTTTATCTAATAATGCCAATCAGAAAGGTTACAAAGAATGGGTGGGCTTAAACTGGAGCTGTAATTGCTGCCTGGAGGGGGAAGAACAAACTGGGGGGGTGTGTGAGAGCTTCTCCCACTTGGCTGCTCCTCAGCCCCAAGAGGGTGCAAGATCCTGCTGTGCTCCCTGCGAGGGTGGGGTCACCTCACACCCCTCCTCCCTCTTCCACTTTCCCTTCCTCTTGAAATTGCTTTCGCTTAACATCTGGAACGTTTTTCCCTAATCAACAGCATTTCCTTAGCTTGAGCCGAGCATTTTCATGACTGGGGAATTCCTATGGTTGAGATCAGCCAAAGAGAAGTCAGAGAGGTTTTGGCTCCCCTTCCCCTTTCTCTCTTTTTTCTACCATGTGAAGAAGTGTGTCTGAAATGTGTGTAATGCCTCGTCTAACTGTGCTGGAAAATCTAAAATTCCTTACAAGGAATACAGCACGTGGGAGGTTTTCCTGGGAACCTTTGTTTGTCTTTGGGCCTCCCCAAGCTATTCCACCCCACGGGCTCAGGGACAGAGCGCTGTGCTTTAGTGTCTGCAGCCATCCAGATCTAGGAGCACCGAGGGTGTTGTGAGCTCCCCTTACAAATCCCAGCTCCTCTAGGAAAGAGTGAGAGAGGTATGCAGGGATCACCCACCCCTGAAAGGGAAGGCAAAGCGTTTAAACATCAAACACGAATGTTTAAAAACAAGCCAAGAGTCTGTAGGCTTTGGAATTTCCATGGGAATGTAGGAAGTGGAATATGTTTGTTGTATTTGGAATTGAATACTGAGCTGGAAACCCAAACTTTTCATGCTGTTCTCTAATAACATCAAGTGGCAATGGGTTTTGTGTTTTGTTGCGCCCAGAAGGAAGCCTTTCCTACCCCCAGGTCCCACGAGCACGACACAGCCCAGCAAGGGAGAGCATGTGGAGCTTCAGCAGAGATCTGCCAAACCCAACGGAATCTGGGAGCACCAGGCATTCCATTTTGGTGGCTTTTATGGAAACCACCCCACGTCTCTGTGCACAGCAGCAGCCACGGCACCCCTGGCAGGGCCACTACACCTGTGATTGTTTCTGAGTGACCCTGTGCCATTACACAGCCTAAATCTTACTTAAAAAAAATACCTGCGCACTTCTAAAATGAATTCAAATTCCTCTGCTTCAATGATCTGTTTCCTAAGAGTGTGATGATCTTACCATTTCTTTCCAAATGCTTCTTAGACTCTGTTCCTTCTTGGCTTTCCTTCGCTGTGAAAAGCTGTTTCTGGTTTCTCAGCCTGATTTTTCACTCACATAGTTAATCTTCCTCTGGCTCCTGATAAGCTGCCAAATGTTTAAAATCTGCTTTGGTATTCCCTTGTAAAAGAGGTTGGATTTACCAGAGTTCACCCCTGTAAACTATTTTTCATTTTCAGTGTTTATTTTGCTGTAAGATCTTTCTAATAAACAAAGGAACAAACAAAACCCCCATTCTGCTGGTTCCTTGTTGTCAAGAATATGAACTGTCACTGCTCTTCTAATGAATTCCATCCTTTCCTCTCCACAAACATGGCTCTCCTCATTTGTAATGATTTTGTCCAGACTCAGTGGGACTCCTGTCTCAGAGCTATTGCAGCTATTGACTGTTTTTGTAGCTCTTCAGATGTTGTTAGACAGGCTACATGCTTTATGTAGATCATTCTGGAAGGACTTCAGATGAACTTGCTTCCATCTCACTCAGCAAACTCTGCTCCTGACTTCAGACTAATATTCAGGATTTCTTCTCTGAAGGGGTGGTTCTGCCTCTGTCCCTGGGCTGCTGCAGCACTCAGACATCGCAGAGTGGCACCTACTGTACATTAATTAGTCCCTTGCCAAATGTGGCTCTGAAATTCAGATTTATAGATCAGTACCTATAGGACCAGTTTATCATCATCTGCTCTGACTTTCTGCAAAGCACGGGCTGGAGATTTACACTGAAGTCAGAATTAATTAGGAAGATACCTGATGAATAGGAAACTGGGCATGGAGGGTAGCTCCTTTCCTCAGATTTCATTGCAGAGCTGGTCATTTGTCACTGTCATTTTGCAGTTCTGATTTATAGGTGGAAAATACTGATTGTGGGCTGATGGATTTTTGGGTGGCCTTTGGGAATGGTGAGACTGAAGCCCATTCATCAGTCTGACAGGGGAGTGGAGGGCACTGTGAGAGTGCTGTGCCCATCACACTGTCTGCATGGCTCTTAGAGAGCCTGAAAGACTTCACTACCGAGCCAGGAACTGGGCATCCTTACCCTAAACCTGAATATTCCTGTGATCACCCCATTTCATTTGATAGTTCTTTGTGGAAAGCTGTCTTACCACACTCAGGTGTGTGGTAGGAAAAGGTCCTGCTGCTGTTGGTTAATTTTCCTTGGGATTTGTCAGCCCCTGTGTCTGCCAGGCTATCCTGGATCCTGCCTCCCGTGGTGTGACTGTCCCCAAGGACCTGCAGCACAAAAAAATCCTATCACCTGCCTGGGCAGCAGCTGGGCACTGCCATGGAACATTTCTGAGCACCTACAAAACCTCCCAAGGTGGCACCACAAAGTTACAGTCATACTTGAAACCGCCTTTTCCACCATGCTGTGCCTCACTGATTCCTACTGAGCAGTTGCTTATTCCACAGACAATTCATTGCAATAATTACATCATTTGGGGAATATTTGGAGTTTTGTGAAACCTCAGGGGTACTTTTTTTCCAAGTGACAACCATTTGCAAACATTTTTAGTCTATTTTTTATTTTGGTTTAAGTTAAATGATTTAATTTGTGGAAGAATAGTTTTTAGAAATCCAAATCTATTTATAATAGCACCGCTGTCAGTAAGATGTCTGGTTGGGATGCCACTGCTGGTGGTCTTCTAGGGAAGTCCTGTGTCTTATAAAGAAAAATGTAAAATCTGTAAAATCTGCCCTACTGGCTACTCCAAGATCTTTGCCTCCTTACTGTCTGTGGCAATAAGCTTTTGCCTTTGCCAAAGCAATTATCATTCATAAGTCTAATTAGTTTTCATTTTCTCTCATCTTGGAATTATTTTCTGTA
Organism: Donacobius atricapilla; assembly: GCA_013397315.1. Lineage (NCBI taxonomy): Eukaryota > Metazoa > Chordata > Aves > Passeriformes > Mimidae > Donacobius > Donacobius atricapilla. The sequence goes on from WBMY01001227.1 coordinate 649,070, forward strand.
AGACTAAAGGAAAATGCACATCCAACCAGTCAAGTGCATAATCATTTTTATATGGAGAAGACCATAGTAGGAATAAAGCAAATAACATTAAATGCTATTCGTGGCTCCACAGGCTCTACTGCACATCATGTAATGAGGTTTTGGTGAAGTAATATTCCCTTGGAATAATGAGTAAATATTTGCAGAAAAAAACAGGACTAATGCACCTTTCTGGGCACCCAATAGGAATCCTGACTCCTCCAGAACACACTGGGTGACTTTTCTTGGGTTTTTTTTTTCAGAATTTAAGGCATCACTTTCCTTCACATGTGCTGGATGTACAATTTTATTTGTGTATATAAACCACTCGGGGTACATCTGACTCCCACCATTATTTATTTACACACAACACACTTTACATCCCAACTTCTTTAAGTATGTTCTAAGCTCTTGGAAAGCCTGAGGAAATCCCTGCTGTGTCCTTGGCACTGCCCTTGTGCTGTGCCTGGCCAGGGGTGGAGGAATGGGAGGCTCCGTGCTCAGCGTCTGGGACACCTGAAACCTTTCCCTCCAGGAGGAGCAGCAGCCCCCATCTCTGCGGAGCACCCCCACTGCAGATCCATCCTCTGGCCCCCATTAACAGCTTGCTCACTGACCAACTCTTCTTTCAAACACTTGGGAACAAGCAGGACTGATATTTATTATTAGGGCCTGCAAATATTGCTCAGCTCAGTGCTTCTTGTTGCAAAAGAAGAGCAGGCGGTTGCATTTCCATTTTATCATCTAACAAGAAATTAATCTTATTAAGGGAATCTGCCCACCAAAGTACAGAAAAGTTTTAACTGATGCACAGAGTGTTGATTCTTTCACATAAATACCAAATTCAATCCATGACCTTTTTTTATATCCAGTAATCTCAATTGCTAATGGGAAGAATAGAACCCCTGCAACAGCTTCCTCCTTTATTTATGAGTTAAGAACAGTTTTATCAAATAGCCATGCCTCAAAATAAAAACCATCTGGTTGGCAGAAGTGCCCTGTCAGCAGACAGCAGCAATTACACCAAGGCCAAACAACATCTAATGAGCTCCAAGGCAGGGACAAAGAGAGGAGCTGTTCAAAGCAGAATCAATCTGGGGCTAAATCAGTGCTTTTATTTCATGCACAGGGAGAAAGGCTGAGATGAGACACGGAGGACTCCTAGCCCAGCTTCCCCTCAGCTCTGTGCTTTCTTCTGGGCACTGCCCAAGGATTTGTGGAATTGCTTTGGGTGAAAAAGGCCCTCCCTGACATGTCCATCTCCCTGTGAACACTCCCAGCACCCCGCAGCACAGCCCAGTTATCCGGGAAGAGCAGCAGAGGGGACTCAGCCACCGGAATCCTGCGTCGCTCCTGGGTCCCATTTCTGAGCTGCTGACAGTTGGGATGGGGCAGCTTTACCTGGATGCAAACAAGTGCATTTCCCTCGTTTGAAGAGACATGCCTCAGGGAAGGCGCAGGGACTGGGAAGAAGTTTGGTGACAAGCCCATGGAAAGCGCTTCAGGAGATGTTTGGCCATGGTTTCAGAGTTTCAGTTCTTTGACTTCCCAGGTAGAAAGCAAGGGCCTGAGGCTTTCTCTTTCTGTATAGACAAAATGAGATTTCCCTCCTTGGATGTTTCTTCAGGGATTTTTCAGCTGAGGAAATGGTAGTGGGAGGAAGTTGGAATGAAAGCCTGGATAGACAATGAGCAAGAGCCACAAGTCCAGGGCTGAATGTTGAACTATTCACTGTAACCAAGGTCTCACCCAGCAGGAAACCCCGTCAGGCTGAAAGAGCAGGTTAAAGATTAGAGAAAATAACCACCTACATTTCAGCACTCACCTTGGGAGGAATGTGTGTCTCTGTGGGCAAGAGGTGCTGAATCCAAACATTCTCTTTCAAATCTGGGATTTTTCTGGCTTCATCTTAAAGCCATTGCTTCTTCCTAAGCTCAAGAGTCAGATGATATTTTTCTATCTTTCATGGTCTATTTAAGTCACCTGTCAATCATCTTTTTGAGATATTAAATAACATCGTTGGACTAATAATTATCTTACTAAAAGCAATTTTCTCCAGACCTCAAATAATTTCACCCTGTGTTAGTTCTTTGTGTTGTATGTAATTTTTCAGATTTTTTTTTCAGGAAATACTCATCACTTAAAAGCCACTTTAACATTAAACTTAATCTGTCTCTGTTGTCTTTGCTTTTCCATTCACTTCTTTAGAACCCTGAAATGGCTTCACTAATGTGCTGGTGGGACAGACCTGCAAATGGCTGGAATGTGGACTATCCAGAGGCTCTGGAATTGTCTTCAGCCCCTGTAATACAAAAACTAATCAGAAATGATATGTAGAAACCAAATCTGCTTTCTAATTCTGCTGATGGCAGCAGAAGTGGAATTTATACGGTGACAGAAACTGTGTAGTCATGAGTTTGTTATGATAATGTTGCATGCCAAGGGAAGCCTAGATTTAATACCGATGTAAAGCATCACTCCCTGTAATACATACATGTGTCTGCTTGTGTTCCAAGTGTCCCTGGGCGGGGCCATCAGCAAAACCAGGAGCAGCTGCGGTGGTGAAACAGGGCGAGTAAAAGTCTGAATTATTGTTAACATATGTCCCCGTGTAACAGCCCCAATCTGATCCCTCACATGAACAAGCTCATTGCCGAGCAAACCCCCTCTGGATATGTTTGTATTCCAAAAGATGCCATAAGGAAAGATTAACAGTTCTGGAAAGGGATCTCTTCCTTGGGATGAACATTTCATTTCCTTGCCTGGTACTCTTGGAAAGCTCCCAAAAAGCTGAAAACACAATAAAACAGTCTAAGTTGGTGTGTTACAACCTGACCAATGTCTTGTTCAGCGCAGCAGGCAGGGCCAAAGGAGCTCACTGCGAGCAAGGCACGAGGTTGTGCTCTTGGGAGAGGCGGTTTTGCTTGGTGAGTTAAGCTAACAAGTTTGGGAGTCATTGCACTTTGGTCTCCCACCACACTAAATCCTTTCACTTAAGTCTTCCAAGAACATCTTTTTCCTGTGCTACAAGGAAACGGTCTGAAACAGTTTTCTCAGATTAAAGATATTTGTTTCTTTTATATGAGATTGAAAGGATTTCACGTTCACATCACCCTTCAGCCCTTTCATTGGAAATAAAATGTTTTGGTCTGTCCAGTTTCACCTGTCAGTAAGAGCCCATTGCCCGGATCCCTCTGTGCAAGGCATGAAGAGAAATCATGGGCCACTGAAGGTCCTACAGATTTTTCTGTATAAAACTCACAGAACAAGAAGACTTGTTATAGGTAATAAATGCTGTTCATTTTTCTCCTGGTTTCCTTTTGCTTTTGTTACAAATTCCCTACACTTTCTAATACTCACTCTCTAATTTATAGTTGTTGCTCTCAGTTTCTCTTATTTCATGCATGCTTTTTTGTAGAATTAGCTCTATGACTGCTTTTGCATCCCTGGTGTTTTATAAATGGTTTTATTTGTTTTAACTAACTTAACATTGTATTGGTGAGATTGCCTTTTTTCTCAATAAGGAAATGCTGTTATATAACTTGTAATTATTGTTAACATTTTTACTTTATTTCCTCTAAGAATTTTTGCTCTATAATTCCTTTTGTCATAGTGAAATTGTGCATTCAAAGCAGAAAGTGGGTGAATTATTGATCCAGCCTTCATTGTCTCAAAACAAATGCAAACAAACAATATTCCAACACCACTCATTTTTTATTATTAAAAAAAATTATTTTCATTTCTCACGGTCGCATTATGCCAGGTACCATACTTATTGAGGGAGAAAATGATTGGTATCATCTGTAAACAGGAATAATGTTTTGTTTGTGTGTTTCTGGCAGCATGGAGCCTTCAGCAGACACAACAAAGATTGAAATCACTCACTGTAATACAGTTTTCCAACCCACTTCAAACAAATGTTTGAGCAGGGGACATTAATTTTCCTGGTGTGAGGACCTGTGAGCTCTGCAGTGTGAGGAAATCGGATTTACGGGGTCACAGGCCAAGCAGCTGATGGTGAGGAGGCAGTGCGAGGAGCCAGGGGTGGGATCCAGCGGCTCCTCCCTGGGGTCCTGGACGGGGCTGAGCTCCTGAGCTCGGAGCTGCAAACCCGAACCGTGCGCGGTGAATCGAGGAGGGGCTGTGGCGGGAGGGTGATGCTCAAGCAGCGGGTCCGCTATGGGGACCCAAAAAGCAGCGAAATTCAGTGTTCTCTCTCGGCCTGGGTGTTTCTTTTCCTGCTCTGCGATCTGTTTCCATGCTCGCTCACCCGCTGCCCTTTTCCATCCCCGGAGCTGTTTGTCAGCCTGCCGCCAATCCTCCCGCAGGGCGCTCTGCCTGTCCAGCTCCTTCCTCTGCAGCGCCGCCGGCCTCTCGGAAAGGGCTGCCGACTTCCACTGCCATTCCTTGACTCCAAACCTTGGGAGACAAGGAGGAGACAGTGAGCAGAAGCTTTCATGTGTCTCCCAGCTGCCTCCCTAGCAGAGTCAAGATCTGATTTCATTCCTGAAAGGTCCCATTGTTTCCAGTGAGGGCTGTGAAATAGTTCCTTGTGAGTGCCAGTGAATGGGAGGGCAGCTGGGCCGGCAGGGATGGCTCTCCCTGGACAACTCACAGCTGTGCCCGGGGCTGGCAGATGTGAGGCTCTGACACCCCCTGCTCCCCCCAGGACCCAGCGGGGGAAGCTGCTTTCGCAGCCTCCAGGAGCCTTCGCAGGGCAAAGACCTTTCCAGGCCTGAATAACCTGCGCTTCTCCAGCAGATGGGCAGGTGCTCTTTCACACAGGTTATTCCCAAAAGCAAGGTCAGAATGTCATGGGGTGGTTTTATAAAATATGGTATTTTATAATACAACTACCTTGCAAAACCAATACACAGATTTTTATCCAGGTTATTGACTAATGAGAAATTTTATGTAGCATGGACTGGATAGTGCAAACAGTGTGGCTGAGGACGTGTGCATGTGTCAGGGGGTTGAGAAGCAATGGGCTGGCAGCACATGGAATTTCTACTTGATTTTGGGGACTGTGGGAGCCGCAACTCCGGCCTGTGTTTATGGAAGTAATTTCTGCACATAACTATGTCATTTCTAGCATTTATTAGTTTGTCCATAGCTGTGCAAGTGCCTCGTTCTTTGTCCTTTCCAATGGGAGACTCCCACAAGCTTCAAATGCACTATTCCCACACTGACATTTCCTATTGCTCTGTTTCATTTCATTGCTCCTGAATTTATCCTGTTATATTTTCACTGAGCAGTACCACTCCTTTATTTTTGAGACATCGCACACTTAGTAAATTTGTCTTACTGTTTGTTTCTACTTTCTCATATTATTTATTGGTTGGCTGAATATTGAGTCAAAAGTCAAAACCTGAGGCTTCTGAGGTTTGACCTTCCTTCTGAGGAAGGACAAATATGTTAATACACAAAGTAAAAGAACTTCAGATATCACTCAAAACTCTTGCAACAAATAATGATTAAATTTTAAGGGAACAGTTCAGTTCCAAGGTCTCACAATTTAGAGACAGACAAGATAAGAATAGAAGAGAGACCAAAATTTATTTCACATCTGTTATGGAAATGAACATAGTGGTAGACAGCTGAGAGCTTCCTTAAGTTGTGCTTCATATTTTTCTGGAGTTGGAGTTTGTGGGAAAACAAGAGTTGGAAATTGAGCAGCTGCTAATGTTGACGAAGGGCCTTTTGTCATGGTCATCCTCTTATTCACTGTTGAGGGATCTTGTGTTGGAAAAAGGAGTGAGATTCCCATCACATGTTCCAGAGGAGCCTTGCTGGGTTCCCCAAGGAGGTGGCTGTGGCCTGAGAGTGTCACACCTTCACCTGCAGGAGCTTCACTGTGCAGTTCCCACACACCCTGTACTTGCTCACACACTGTCCCAGACCGTGGGTAACCACAAGTTCCAGACTTGAGAGAGTCTTAATGGTTCTGTCTAAAGCATGGAGGCCGCTCACTGGGGCGTCAGTGGCCGAGGCAAATCCTGGAAGTTTGGTGATTCCATGGCCTGTGGTGGTCAGCACTTGCTCGCTCTGATCCAGGTGTCCAGACGTGCACTGAAGGCAGGACAGTGTGAAACAGCAATAGTGCCCTTCTGCAGCTTCTTCGAGTTCAACTCTCTCAAAGTAGAAAATATTATGCTGCTCAACTCTCTCTCTCCCACCACACTAAATCCTTTCCAAATTTGACTGATGCAAAGATTTTATTCAGCGGAGATAAATTGGGGTTGGTGTTCTACAGCACCCAGGCAGAGCCACGACAGAAAAGTACTGATGCCCTGAGCTTTGCTGCTGCCCTCTGTGCTCTGCCCTCTCCAAGCAATAGAACTTTCTGAGGCAAAGCTATTTCCTAGTGAACTTTCTCGGATTCAACTGGCAAACACAAAAATAATACCGCTACAAAAGAATAGGTGATTAGAACAATAAGTTAAGCTGTGGGGCTCGCAGTGGGAAGATCATCAAATCCTTCTTTCCTGTAACAGCCTGTTCTTATACTTCAGCAATGGGATATTTGAGAAATGGGCAAAAGCAAAAATCTCCAGCTGCTCTCTCGTAGCCAGCAGAATGCTCCGGGAATACAGGCAGTGGGTGGCCCAGAGTCTGTCACTCGTGATGTTCCTTGTCACTGTTCACTTGTGATCACTTGCTGATGTTCTCCCTCTCCCACTGTGGTGTCTCAGGGCCTGTGAGGGACAGAGGGATGCCACAAATGACAGGGAGCAGCCTGGAGACCCTGGGGCTTTGGAGGCAGCTGGTAGGAGTAGCACAAGCTCTCATTTGGCTCAGAGTGGGAACAACTGTGTTTTCCAAAAGCAGGTCTTGGTTTTATAGGGAGGCAGTTCCTGTTGGGATTGAATGCCATGTGCATGGTGCTTTCCCCTGGCCATCAACAGCCCATGGTTATTTGAAGGCTATAAATAAAAAAGGACAAAAGCAGCAACCTGCATGGAGTCTGTAAGTGCTTTTAGGAAGAATAATTTGTCCTCTAGGTAGGCAGACCTAACACCAGTATTCATCCTCAAATTCTCTGAGAGCAGAGAACCAAGAGAGTTCTTGAAATCAGGGGGTTTTGACTTAGAGAGTCTGAGATCACATCAGGGCCAGACCTTGCTGTTGTCCTGAACCAAATCTGAACTGCTGCCGGCAGTTTGTTTTCTCCCTTCCTGAGCCTGCAGCAAAGGACATCACCTCCCCTGACCCCTGGAGCTCATGGCAGAGCTCAGGGGTCAAATGGAGAATCCACCAAAAAGCACAAACACAGTCCTAGAGTTGTACATATACACACGTGTACACTCTTCAAAATACTTGTCTCTACCTAAAAGCATGCAGCCATAATGCCAATTTTTCCCCAAAATAAAAACCACCCATAAATAAACACACCAACACCCCCAGCACTGCATAACCACGTACCTGATCCCAGGCTCACAATCCACATCCTCCCGTGCTTCCTCCAAAGCCACCTCCAGCACACCAATCTCAAGCTGATAGTCAAACGTGTGTGCTCATGTCAACAAAAACACTTCTCCAAATAAACTATCTGGGCACGTTCATGCATTGCAATCAAAATGCTCCTCAGCGTATTTACACACACAGAATCTTCCTGCTTGGGAGAACAAAAACCCACACAAGCAGCACATGCACACACACAAGACAGGAATCACTCAGCAGCTCCAGTGTTTATGCTGGCAGGAGAACGTCAGTCACTGAGCAGCCTCCAAACAGATGTTTGATTGTTTTTGGGTTGCGGTTTAATTGTTGGATGGTGTTCCAGCACTCAGAGGGGATCGAAAATACTCCAGGTCTGCAGCTGCAGCAAATGCCAGCATTAAAACAAGGCAGATTCTGAAATCACTGCTTGGGGGGAAACTGCTTGCACAGGAAACCTCAGCCAAACTCTGCATTAATACTACTTTGAAGTCAGAAAATTAATCTCTGCCATTTAAAAAAGTTCTGTTTTTTCAAGGCCTTTTGTAAGTTTATCTAAGACAAGCCAATTCCTTCTGGGCAACTGTGACAGTTTATTGACTTGCCCAGGCTTAGAGACTTTACTGGGCCTCTCTTAATTTTCCAGAAAATCTTTCCTGGATTCTGTCCTGCACTTCAAGGCTCCTGGTGGAAGTGAGAAACAACTTATTAGTCAGTCTCCTAGTTGCTCCGTAGTTTTTATTCCATTAAAAGGCTTCCTCAAAGTAATTGATGTTTGTCAAGAAGAATGACCATGGCAAGACTGCGTCTCTGCCTCTCCAGCCACACAGAGGAGCAGGATGCACTTTCTGGATGTGCCACTGGAAACAGATGGTGGGAGGTTGAGACCGGTGGCAGAGGAATGAGGGCATGGGACACATGCCCTACCTTTAGCTCAGGTTTGTGGGAAGCAATAAACAGAAGGGAGTGGGAAGCTGTTCTCTTGAGGATAGAAATGAGACCTTGAGAGATATTCAGAGGACAACCCAAAGAAAACTTAATTGAGGGTAATCAAATTAAAAGTCGAAGGTCTGCATTTGACCATCCAGTTTGGATTCATTTAAAAGGGCAGTTGCACCACTGACTCTCTTGACTCATCTGTTCCTTGGGAACAGTTTCTGTGAAGCTGACAGGACAGCATGGGCCTGTCATTGGGAGGGTGCTGGCATGCTTTGGAAGATGCCCTGACTGCCTGCTGCAAGAAAAGGAGGTGGGATCGGCGTCTAGGAGTGCTATGGCTTGCAAGTAGCTTGAAATTCAGAATACTGTATAAGATCTTTGTGTTCTACAAGGGAAGCAGGAAACTTTGGCTTCCTTTGGGACAAGACACCAAATACCTGCAAGGTCTTGTGACTACTGTAAGCATGGATGAATCCTTTATGTGGCCTTTTAATAATATAAATATTGTGGAATGAATGTTTTTTTCTGTATTCTTTTGAAATCAAGGGGGATATTTTCTATAAAACTGACAAAAAGTTTAGGCCTGAGACCAGCTGCCCTAGTTTCATCTGGCATTAAACAGCACATAGAGAGGACAAAGAGTAAATTGTTCCTTTGGTTCTCTAAACCAATCTCAGGATGTGCGTAGAAGGAAATACCCTGAGGAGGCAGCCAAGAAAAGAGCAAAGAGCCGCTGGGCAGGGTCTGTCTCATTCCCCAGATGGATTCTGTTGGTGTCCCTTGCAGGGCTACCTTGACAACCCCGAACTCAAACGCTGTAGATTTAATAGGTGTCAGGAGCAAGGGCTGGAGCAACGAGCTCATTGAATGACATCATGGAGGTCACTTGGTCAGCCCTAGCTTAGGTAAGCCTCAGCACAGCTGTCTCAACTACATTCTCCATTGCAGACTTCCTCAGCTCTGAAGTTTGGGCCCTGCATGGTTTTTTTCACTGACATTTTTCCATTTCTACTCCTCTCCTTCCCTTGGAAAAAAAAAAACAAAAAACAAAAAAACCCAAACTATAATTCTGGTATTTGTACCAGTTTCTGTAAACCACCACTCCTGATGAACTGACCTGTCCAGATGGTGTTCCCTTCAGCTCGCACAGAGCAGTCAGGAAAGTAAAGCATATGAAGTTTAAACTCTTTAAAAATCTATATTGTACAATTTGAGGGACAGAGGAAAGCAGTGGGGCCTGCCTCAGAGCCATGATATTTTCTGCTGGATTTCTACTATAGCTTTTTTGGTCTTCCTGTGGTCTGACAGTAGATGATAGTTCTTCAACCCTTTTTGAAGCAAAACCAATTTCCTGGTCATATATATGCACATCATCACTCACAGTGATATATTCACTTTCAGACTCCATTAGAATACAAAATAAATATTTTTTTAATTGCTTTCCACTTCATCCAACATTCTTTCCAGGCTTTGTGACTCTCCCAAATGTATTTCTTGACCTCTATGTTAAGTCCTTTTTCTCTTTCTTTTCCAAAGCTTTTGAACTGGGTTGCTCCATGTCTTCTTCTGGCATCCCTAACTCAAGTTTCAGGATTTTCTGCACAATGCTGAAGGCTCCTTGCTTGTTTCCTTCTCCTCAAACTCTTTTCCATATTGTCTTAATTCTACTCTGCCTTTCTGAAACTAATCACTCTTACTGGAAAATCCACAGAATGCAGAGATGAAAAGGCAGAGGAAAGACAATCAGTAGCCAGGTGGAGTTAATTATCTGCATGGACAACACATTCTTGTGAGAATCACCAAAAATCAAAGTGCTTTCCTGAATCAAGAACCTTTCCTGTTCTGCAGGAAAGCCCCAAACTACAATCCAGGGAGCCAGATTCTCAATTATTTTTAAATTTACCCTTAACAGTTTAATGGTGCCAAAACCCAGCAACAGATAAAACTCAAAATGGAAAATTCCTGGCGTAGGAAGAATAATTTATCATCTCCTTTGTACATTTTCTGAGAGAATATTTCAAAACAAAAATGAGCAGCAGAGGAAAGGCTAATCCTATGGCACTGTCCCTGCTTGTGGGAAGAACGGAATGATTCAGTCATCCAGGGCTCCAGCAGAACAGAAGTCAAGTGAGTCTCAGCCCTGTTACCACTATATTTTGTAATCTAGAAAATTTTTTCACTTCCTCCATGGCTTTTCAGCTAGGCAATGCCCAAATGCCAGAAAAAAACCAAATTTTGAGATCGATTGCTGGGTCCATTAAAGTTGAGTGATCCACTAAGGTCAAGGTTCCCTCCTCCTGTTCTTCCCAGTGGAACCAGGTGGGAGAAGTTGGTAAAGCTCAGCCTGATCAGTGCTCAGAGGTTTCCTGGGGTGTTCAGTCTGTCACTCTTAAAGCCTGTCTAATTAGAACAAAGTTGAGGAAGTTCGTTGTGTTGACCTCATGTAGTTCTATTCCAGCAGTTGAGCTGAGCTAAAGCTGCTAAACCATGATCCTAACACTGTTCTACTGTTGGCTTTTGTTTAGTCAAATTAGTTCAATTCAGCTATAATTGCTGAAAAAATCACACTTTTCCCAGACAAGACAAAACCAAAGGGCTTTAAAACCCAAGCACAACAGGACCAAGTTAAGGCAGGACAGCTGTGATTCAGAAAAACTACTGTGCTTTCAACTGCCTTCCTTGTCTTAAGAATAATAATGAACAGAGACAAACAACAAATGGGAGAATTCTGCTCTTTGCTATTTTGCGTGGCTGATTCGTTTGTTCAGCCAACCTTCAAAAGTGAGATAAAATTAGGGGCCACGTTCATTCCTGCACAAACCCTACAGGTGGCTGTCCAGGAGCAGATGCATTTTTAAACCATCCCTGGTAAACCTAGACTTGCTTGAAACTCTGAGAAGCCATTTCAGACATGATTCCCCGAGAACCAGGGTGTTTGTCCCCCTCCCTGCCCTCCACTACCTCGTCCAGCCGTGTTCCTGCAGAGTTTTCTGGAGGGAGGATCCTGCGTCATCGCCAAGCGGGAATGATGGAGCAGGGCTGAGCTCCGCTGCTCGTGCCAAAGCCTCATCCAGAGGGGAGGTGCTGTGCATGTGCTGGCTGCAACAGGGTTCAGGGAGGGGAAAAGCTGAATAATTTATGCCCTATCCGAGGGCCTTTTAATTCTTTCCTGTTTGTTTTTCTCCCTCCTGTGGCAGCATTTAGTCATCTCCTCGCAGTGTGTCTTCGAGAAGGGAAGGGAAATGGAATGTTTTCCAGGAAGACATATCATCCTTCCCAAAGTGGGTTATACAAATCAGAGTTTAAGCAGCTCAAACCCATAGGGCTGGGCTGTTGAGAATGTTCCACACGGCAAATGCTGCCATAAGGGAAGGGATAACGTCAGAGCTGCTCTCCCAGACGTTCTGCCAAAAACACGGTGTCAGCACATCTAATTCTTTACTCCTTTGAGACAATTTTTACTCATTTTATTTGAAATTGACTTGAGACAAAGTAGTAATGCAGAGAAATCTGGAGAAATGGATGTAAACTGTGAAGAAAAGAGAAGGCATGAAGTAAACTTGGAAAGGGTTAGCAATTAATCCAAGCATTCATCCACTCCTCCCAACAACACAACCACCCAGGAAGGAGGATGTGGGCAGGGATTTACAGGCAGTGACTTCTACCAGTAAAATCAGGTCATAATCCCACTGTAACGTAGGGTCTGATCCTGCTTCTACTGACAGGAAGATTCCCCTTGATGTGCCTGTAAGCCGAGGACTTCATCCAAAACTGTTGAAAACACGGACACAGCTCATCCTGTCATCCCGTTTCCATCCCTTTCCTTCAAGTGTTCTCATGCCATCCCTGCCAGAACACCCAGCGCACCTCGCAGCCACGATGGTTCAGACTTGCTTTAAAGCCACACAAGTAAAACACACAAGTCTTTAGGGGAGACTCGTAAAACATTAAAAAAAAAATAAACAAGAAAGGTTCTCATAGATCTAAGATATAATTAACTGTGTTTGCATTGATACAAACATTCTGTCAGATTTAAATGAATATAAATGGTTGTTCAAAAATAAAGGAAAGTATTCTTTTTTTAAAAGAGCATAGTCTGTTCTAATGGGATCTAATAACTCTTAATAGTCCTCTATAAAAGTAATAGTGCACTTAAATCTCTACTTGGCAAGAATCCGGGGCAGAAAAAAGTGCATTTTAAAAATGGGAACAGCTCAAGGCTGTGTGTTCCCAGCCAGCAACGACAAGCTGAAACAATACAAGGAATCCAGCTAATGAAGCACATATGTCTTTCCAGGACCACGCGAGTCAACAGCTTCCTCATTTACGCAACGCAGAGGGGAAAACGGTCCCCCCTTAATCCCAGCACCTGAGGTAAAGGGGTGAGGCCCGAAAGCAAAATGAGCCCTCACACCAGGGCTGGCTGAGGTTTGAAGTGAACTCACTTTGTGCTTTGATTTCTTGTCTGTCTTTCCTTCCCTTCTTCTTTCTTCCTGGTACATACGTTTCCAAACCCAGGGACTCTGCAAAAGCAGATTAAAGCCAGCCCTGGAGGTTCCTATAAACTCCATGGGGCACATGGCAGGATGCCTGGCATGAAACATTGGGCCTGATTCATGAAGGGTTCAAAAGCACAAATTCAGAGTGTAAAGTGGAGGGGGTCTCTTGGCCATAGCTTGTAGCAGAGTTTCTCAGCAGAGTGGAGGAGAAAGAACCTGTGTCAGTGGTTCTTTCAGTACTTGGAAGTAGCTCCCTCAAGGTCCTTGGTATTGATGGTGCCAAGTGTGGGGCCCAGGACAGCACCCAGCTCACAGGAGGGTGATACTGGGCTTTGATAAGGATAAGGACACATTGCACCAGCGCTGAGGTTTGTCTTTGCCCTGCCACAAACACTGCAAACCCGCATTTGCATTTACCAGCTGTAAAACATCCAGAGGCAAACCCACCTTTTAAACCCTGGCTAGAGAAGGGAGGGGTAAAAGCAAAAATATTGAGAAAAAGCCAGAAAGAGTTTCATTTCAGGATGTGCTTGAATGAGACCCAGCACATTTTTCATTCTGAGTTTTAAAGTCATCTTTCATTTGTAATCAACATAAAACACTCCCAAATCTATGAGTCTGAAGCAGCAACTTGTGGTTGTATATTTAGGAAAATGAATTCCATTTGAATTCAGAGTGGTTTGGGTTTTTTTTCATAATGGGAGTAAGAAATCCCCCCAGACCAACGAAGAGCAGATCCCATTAACTGCAAAGGCCAAAGGGGGAATTGACAAGTGAGTGATTTGGCCACAAAATGAGGTGAACTAATTTGCAGAGGAATGAGTATTTCTGAGCATCTGGTGGCTGGCCTGCCTATGATAGCACGGATAAACTGCACGCAGAAATGAGTATTTGGCTTGCTTGATAGTAAACAGCAATGGCCCCAGAATTCTCTAGTGATTTGGAGGTTGCAGAAATTCTCTGCATTACCAAATATTTTCTTTTTTTTAAATTCTAAGCTCTTCTTCCCTACCCAAATGTGTCCGTGGCTCTGTTCAGAATAGCAGTGAACAAAGACTATTTAGGCACGGGGCCACAGATGTTTCCCCTGTTTGTGTGATCTACGTGAAGCAGATATTATTCCATGCCATGTTATCTCAGAGATTAGTGATGGACCAGTTTCAAAAGGTTTGAAATTTCCAAATAATTGATTTGGAGGAACTCCCACAACACTGAACCTTCTTTGGATCTTATCAAAACTCTCAGTACATGGGGGATCTGTGGCAGGAGCCAAAGATGACTGAAACTGCGAAGAGAGCCCTCAACCTCCTGCCAGGGCAGGAGGGGAACAAGTCAGTGAGCACATAAAGAAAAAGAAATCATTTCTATGACTTCTATGGAAGGAAATTGTTTCAGAGAATCATGTTTCCTAGATATGCTCATTTCCAAAATAATTTTGGTTCTGATTTAGTGAACAAAAAAAAAAAAAAAAGGCAATTTAATCTTTGAAACATTGTCATTTTATTACCTGAAGTAGACTTGGATGAGAAGTCTTTTAGAGATGTCCCTTGAATTAACAAGGATGATGACACAGAGCCTGCTAATTAGTTACTCTGAAATGTTCTTCCTACATATTTTTGTTTTTGGAAAAGCAGTGGAGTGGAATTATGAAATGTGTATTCTTGCTTGCTAGAATCAGCTGCCTTCTTTCTGAAAGCATTTTGTGAGGGAAGGCTGAGGAACAGGAGAAATAACAGGCTTTACTCCGGGAGTGTTAATTGCCATTTCTCATTTGTTGCTATTCTCCTGCTAAATCAGCTTGCATACATAAAATCAAAAAATCCACAGTTTTAAAAGTTATTGCCATTAACTTCTTGTTTTGTGGAGGTAGCTAAATGGCAAAGGACTGAATTCTGAGATAACTGCTAAAAGAGAGACGTGGGAACTTAAGGAGAACTTATCTTTTAGCTCTTCAGTTCCAACTGTCTTTAGTTAGGATTACAAACAGGAGAAGCAGCCAAGTGATTGAGTACAAGAGGGACGGAGAACTGATTTATATTTGTATCAAACGGAGAAAAAAGGAGAGCCAGAACAATTTCCCCAAGTGATGTAAAGCTGGAATAACCCTTAGGAGGGTTTTTTATTCTGAAGGCACCACAATATGGATGCAAGAATGAAGAGCCTGGGATGTTTTATCTCAGCCAATTTTGTTCATCATTGTGCACTTTTCCCTCTCCTTTCCATTAAAATGAGTGTTCTGAGGTGGTTTTTCCCCTGCTTATGCTGACAGTTCTCAGGAACTGTGGCAGAGGGGGCAGCTCACTGCATTTTTCCTTTCCCCTTCCACCAGTGAAGCCATGAGAGACTCAGCCTTACCTCAACCAAATCTCCTCTGCACCATCAGCCCCTGTGCAAATGCTCTTTTCTCCCCTGAAACTGGGGATCAGATTGTCCAGCTCATCGACCCGGCTCCATCCATCGCTTTGCAGGCAACTGTTGGGATGGAAAAGTGGATCTTTCACTACCAGTAAACCTGATTACCAATGGGCCAAGAGGAAGAATGAGTCCCTTAATTGAAAATGCATTTCTAAAGTCTAAATGTATTAAGAAAATGAGTTTGTTTTTTTCAGCTGCTGTCATGAAGGAAAGCACTGTGTGGGAGGACAGGCAAATTCTTTGAAAACTGTTCAGCCTATTTATGGCCACTGTCAAAGTCAGATTAATAAATTTTTAGCAAAATTATACACAATTAAAAATTTTAAGGAGAAGGATTAATAATTCAAAGGATAATTTTTCATTATCCTTATAGTTTGGTTGGAAGTAATAATCACATCAAGCTCTGGGTTTGCACATCCTGTGGCTTCCAAAGGCAGTAGTTGAGTCTCAGAGACTATGAGAGTTTTAGTAAAGCTTCATGGATTTAATCAAATGTTATGTTGTAATTTTACAGTGCATTTAAATTACTAAGTTTCTCAAAAATTCAGACCTCTAATCCCACTAATCCAAAAATGAAGAACATTTTTTAATAGCGTATCCTGTCTAGTCCCCTTTTTTTGTCAAAATAAATGCAAAATATCACTTCTAATATGCATTCACATTTTTATTATTAATTTCCTATATCCTTTTCATGCAATTGAAAAGGATGAATCAAAGTGTGCAGGCAGGCACTGTGCAAGCACCTATTTGTGCCAGTCTAGCAGAGCAGATCTGCTCATTCCACCCAGCCTTAGCCCATGGCCAAGGCCAGGGAGGGATTGGGCAGGAAAGGGTGAATCAATGCCTTGGGATACTGATGCCTTTTCAGGACTACCTAAAAACAGAGGCCAGACAAAATTAAGAGAATAAAAAGCAGTTGTATTTATTGAAGGCCTTCAGGTACATTTAGGGCAGATGAAGACCACCCAAAAATGGATCGTGAGTTTCACACTTTTCTAAGTTTGGTCCATTTGCAGACTGGGGGTTCATCTTCCAATTACAGCTCCAGGCAATGAAGGAATTTACCCCAAGTTTGCTGCCCCAAACTCACTTTTATTCACATTTCCCAGGGCCTGAGGCAGTGAGGTGTCCTTGATTCCCAGGCCTGGAGAGGAATTGCTGCGTCTGACCAAAATGGGAAAGCAGCAGCTCACATTGTACATGGAGTTTAGAGTTATGCACTAAAGAATTGTAGGATTACAAACACATGAAAAATAGCAAAGCTCAAATCCTCAGGCATCAATACATCTACAGGGATGCCAGATTACATCCACAGGGATGCTGTCTCATCTGAATACATTCCTGAAAGCCTTTAAGAATTACCAGACCAAGAACCCAAGTTCCATTTTTACATAAATTGCAGTGGAAACAACCCCACCGTGTTTCCAGCGACGGCTCCATTCCTGCAGGATTGTGGATCCCAGATCCCAGGGACGGAGCCACTCCTCCTGTGGCTCCACTCCCATGCTCTTGGCAGCAGCCCTGCTCAGGAAATTGTAATGGAGCAGAGACATAACAGAGACATTGCAAGGAGAGCTGTTTACATTCCTGTAAGGAAAAGCGGCAGGGCCACTGACGGAGATCCCACGAAGCTGAAATTCCCGGGGATGCTGCTGTGCTCCTTGGGTGCGCTCAGCTCAAGCATCCCTTTCCACTGGCAAATCCTGGATTCCTTCCCGACTTCTGGAGTTTTATGGGGCTCAAGTCAGACTGTGCAGTTTGGATTGGTGTTGTCTGGAAGTGCAGCCATCCAAGCCAGGAAGAAAATTCCTGCGACAAAAGCTAATGGAGGCCGTGTCTGCCTGCCATGAGGTGATTTTACAGGCTGCCCTGTTTATACAGAGGAGAGGATCTATGTCATCAGCTGGGTGCATCCAAAAAGTCTGCTGGGGCTGGATTGAGGAAAGAGTGTGGGTTTTATGTTTGCTGTTTCGTGTGAAAGATGCTATTTTAGATGGGAGGAGTGCACACTGCAGAGAATTGGGAGGTGTTTGCCATTCGTACCAAATATAACTCCGTGTTCAGTTTCAGGGCCTAGGAATGCTCCAGAATAGTCCATGAAATTCAGTGTTAGGGATTGTTGTGTTTCCAAGAGACAGATTCCTGGGCTACAAAGTGCAGTAAGGAGAACCTAAAGCACTCTCACCCCTCACATGTGTTACTGGCACATCTCAAGGGCCTTCAGAAGCTCTGGTGGCCATGGCTGGATGTGTTGATAGGAAAATGAAGGGAGTTCTGTATTCTCAGCATGGCTGAACATCCCTGTTCTCCCTCATTATCACAAATTCATTGTAGATCTGAAGGCTTCCCATTGTCTCAAAGAGAGGCAGAGGGGTTTCATGCATAAAATTGTATTAGAATTTTTTTTCGTAATCAAGATATAACAATTTGTGTGCTCCTGGACATTCCCCTGAGCAGTCCTTCTGGGAGTTTTACCATAGGCACCCACTGAAAAGGCTCAAAATCAAACTGTGAAGGCTTGAACCTTTATTTTTTATTAAAATGAATATGGTTTTATATTTTTATTCAAATCATTGCAACATCTGGAAGTTTAACCTAAAGAAGAATAACTCTGAGGTGTTTTTGTGGATGAGTTAATTTGGGGTAATGCCTGTCTTGAGAAGACCAGTCCATCAAGGGCTGCTTCTATGAGTAGCTACAAGATAAAGCATCACTTTCAACTGCTTTGTAATCTATTTGCACTGTTGGCTTCTACCTATTTATCCAGGGTGTGGCAGTGTAAAGAGATTACACTGAAACTGTGAGGAAATTCTCTCCTGGCTGCTGCCTGCCCATCACAGATAATCAGAGTCAAAACTTTAGTGCACTGAAAATTAGCAGCACATAACTTATAGACTGCACCAAGTGTGTAACCTTGTTGTACTTACATAAAGTAATTTCATTTTGATTGCCTATTGAATAAGTCTGATTATTCTTTAGGAGTCGCTTTGGAATGGAGCCTGAAGGTACAATATAAAATAATTGAATTGAGCGTAAAGTTCCAGCTGGTAACCTTGTCAGTAATTTGAACAAAGATCTTGTCTCTGTAATTTAGAGAGCTGTAGATGTGAGTGTGAAGTGGATTCTACTGATACTTAGAAATTTGCCCCCTCCTTCTTCCTCCCACCAGTGTAACTTCTGTTCTCACCAACAAGCTCATTTTAATGGAATTAACGTACCAGTTGATGGCAGCACACTGGAATTACAACTATATGGTTGGCTCAGATTTATTTCATGCTATATCACAGTATGAACTTGAGGAATGATTTCCAGGAGACTAATTATCACATTGCACTGAGCTGCACCGAAACTACAATCAGCAGAGTGACAGGATTCTTTTTTATCTCTTTGAAGCTATTTGTTGCAACTTTTGAGCCCCTTGGTGAAATTCTAAAGAAGAGGAATCCTGGAGCTGTAGCCAAATGTTCTTTAAGAAGTGACAAAATATACTGTCACTAATATCCCGGAGTATAAAATCCAGACCCTCAGAACTTCTGAGAGTGGACTTGAGCGTGTCATAATCTGAGTTTTGGCGGCTGCTGTCCCTGGGCCAGGATCTCTGCTGCTCTGTGGTGCAGGTGCTGCCATGAAGGACAGAGAGCAGGGGATTGACTGTAAATCAGCTCATTCCTGCCTCTAAATTTAATTCAGGGGCTCTCCACCCTCAGCCCCTCCGGCCTGTCTCCCAGTGCCCTCTGTCTTTACAGGTGGTGCATTGAATCTGGACAAACTGACCCCCAAGGACAGAGGCTGGAGAAGAGCTCCTCTACAGACGGGGCAGGCTGCTCATTGCAGAGCGAAGCTAAACTTGAAACCACCTGGCTGTGAACTCTTATCCAGTGTGTTCTCCCAATTTTACTTTGTGCATAAATGATGGAGAAATTTCCCTTGCAAATCCAGACAGCTCCCTTTTCAAAGCCTAAATTATTAATAACTGCAATAGTTATCTCATGGAGAAAACAAAATACTGAGGAATTGGAAATTAATGCTCTTTGGGATGTGGAAATCATGCACAATTTGTTTTGCGCTGCTTAAAATCTGCATTCAGCTAGAAATAAGTTTATCAATTTTTTTTTTCTTTTCAAAATTTAGGATGCACTTTTATTGCAGAGGCAGCTTCCTTAGTTAGACAAATCCAAACATGGAAATCAACTTTTTGGAAGCATCCAGATAAATGGTATGTTACTATGGCATTTTGGACGCCTTCTCATTTACTAAGCTTTGTGTTGCTAAGAGGCAAGGCTGATGCGCAAAGCAATGGGCCATCCTGGTCTCCAGATAATAAGGTCAAAGTACAAAGCCAGCAGGATGTGATTTTCCACAAATGACATCTGTTCTAATTAGAAGGATTTGATTTTTAAATACTATTTCAAGTAAGTGTTTTCTGATCAAAATAGGAGACTCGTCATTAATAAAATCTAATTCATGACTGTGGCTCAATAACTGGTAAACTGGCCAACTTGAGACATGCTCGAAGTCCCCACGTGGCTCTGGCGCACCCCTTGGCCCCCTGCCACGAGCCCCCGTGAGTGACACCCCCACCTTGATTTCCCAAGCCTGCTCCGTCTCATTCCATGCAAGGCTCCAAAGAGCGGCTGCCAACCATCCCATGATGCCGTTATACCTCCCTCCTCCTTTGATAGCTCCCTTCTTATGTCCCAGCTGGTATTCCTTGGAGCTTTGCCTTTGGTAAACTGCCATATATTCTTTGCAAATATGCCACAGCTATTCACTTTTCCTTCTGCAAATGACTCGCATTAGCTGCTATTGTTGTTGCATGTCAGGGAGAATATAGTTCCTTCAGCTCACTAGCTGCTATTATTTTTCTCCAGCTATTTTCCATTAAGATGTATTTCCTCCCAAATGTTATGAAAATATAATAGTTTTTTTTCATTTACTTAGAATTTATAAAGTTTTTCCCGTGGATAAATATCTCCCACAGGATTGACTGTAGAGAGTGTGAGAGGTTCTTGTTGTTGTTGTTCTTTTCCATCTGCAATGCATTTTCCCCCCCTTGAATTTCTGTATGTGCCTGCCCCCTCTTTGTGGATCTGTGTGGGAAGGAAAAAAGAAGGATCTGGTGATAGGTACATATGTGTTTGCAGAGAGAAGGAATAGTTTTGGGAATATCTGTGGAGAAAGGCTTGTCAGTGTCTATGAGCAATGTGAAGGCAGCATTAATCTCTTCTGCAGGATAAACAGGCACGCCAGGAATTTTGGGGTTGGAAGATTTGATTAAGAGTAATCCCGGTAGTTCTGCTAAAGACAAAAACTCCTGAGGAGTTGCAGAGGTGAGTTCCACATGGTGGAGGACTCTCAGCAGGAAATGATGGTAAGTCCATTAAAGCCCAGGGTTGTTTTCTGCACCGTGTGCTGTCCAAGGTGTCCAGAGAGCCCTGATCCCGTGGTGATCACAGGAACACAAAAACCTCATAGCAGAGCATGTCCTGAGGGGGTGAATCAAGTGAGAGTTTGCAGACAACCTATGGCAAGAGTACAAACAGGATATGTCTGTGAACAAGCAAGCGTAGAACACCTGAGTCGTAACTTGGGCATAGGGTGTTGACTTAAAAACACGTGCTTTTCACAAGGTTTATGAAAACATTCACATTTTGTAGGAAAGATAACCCTGTTGAATGCTTTCCTGGAACCCAGGAGCTCTGAGTTTCAACTTCAGTTCTGGCACATGCTGCCTCTAGTCCTGGATCAGGCTGAAGAAGCAATGCAGCTTCTCCTTGTATTTCTTCGGAAAAGAGAGGAGCAGCTCTTGACAGTCTTCCACACACTGACACAGTAGAAACAGTGTGAAATCAGCCCATTAATTGCATTTCTGCCATTCGGAGCACCAAAGTGTTTCACATTCCTTCACAGCACATCGATGCTGAAAAGGAGGCTCAGGTGGAACCTTCTGGCTCTGCACAACTCCCTGCCGGGAGGGGACAGCCGGGGGGATTGGGGTTTCTCCTGAGAACAGGGACAGGAGGAGAGGGAACGGCCTCATTGCACCAGGGGAGGCTCAGGCTGGACACCAGGAGGGATTTCCCCATGGAAAGGGCGCTCAGGCCTTGGCAGGGGCTGCCCAGGGAGGTTTGGAGTGCCCATCCCTGGAGGTGTCCAAGGAAAGCCTGAACCTGGCACTCAGTGCTCTGAGCTGGGGACAAGGTGGGGACTGGGCACACGTTGGATTCAGAGGTCTTGGAGGTCTTGTCCAGCCTCAGTGGTTCCGTGATGCTGGTTGAACACCAGCCCTCAGAAAAGGTTCTGTAGCCAAAAGTGGTCTTTATAGCCCAGCCTTGAACAGAGAGCACAGGCAGTGCCTTTGGGGGCACCTAAATCCTGCTGCAGTTCTGCGGTTTGTGCTGGGAGTCACAGAACTTCATCTCGCTGCAGCCATAGGTATATTTTTGGAATGGAGAAGAAAGATAAAGAGCAAATATTTTCTACAAATAGCTTGATTTCAGTTCCTCTCCTGAATATTTGATCACTCCTGTGGCCAGGCAAGAGGCCCTGTCACTGCAGCTGAGCACTGGGGATGGACTTGACCTGCTGGGAACACTGCAGAAAAGAGACATTCTCTGCTTAGATTGAGCAGCACAAATTGGAAGGGAGGGAGATGGAGCAATTTTTCACATAACCATAATTGTGTGCTAATTATATCATGGAAGGAAAGCAATTGCCCAATTATAAGACAATGTATCACTCTATCAAAGGCAGCGCTTTGAAGGTTTATGTACTTTAAATTACTGTGACATTCCCAAGGCTCCTCTGTTTACACATTTGTCTCAACCTCTTCTACCAACAACAGTACTATGACTAAAGCCATTAATTAATATATTCCCTGTGTCTTTGCAGAAGTTACAGGGTCCTGCTCAAGCTGAATTTATGCTGTTTCGTAAAGGAACTTGATTTTCCTATTATAGTGCTAATGGCCACTCTGGGTCTGATAACTGAGGGTAGATGAGGTTGGTTTTCTCCCCCACTCTCCTTGCAAATGTTTTGCTGTCAGTGTGCCCTCTGTATTACTGAATTTTTGTGCCTCTCTGAACTTTAATGCGATTGTACTCCCCGCTTAATGACAGTAGATTCTCCCATCATGACATTATTACTTCCTGGATTTCCAGAATGAGTGAGAGGAAAATCTTGACCAATAAATCTATCTCTTTTTTTACCATCAGTAGAAGAATATCTTATACAAAGACCAGAATTACCATTTTATTTTCAGTTAATTATCTATCGGTGTTTGTCATGGCAGGTAAAACCGTTTTATTCACAAGTCCGCAGCAGCACTAATCAAGTTAGACAGAACAACAACCACAGAGAGCATTCAGTGACAGGGACTTCAGTGGGGTCTGTAAACACCTGACCAGACCCCCAGGGTGTGGTCAGATGGTGACTCTGTGCAGAAGCTGAAACGTTTGCATCTTCCAAACTGTTGTTGCTTATTCTTGCAAGATTCAACCTGGTGTAAAACTACCTGGAAAACCCAAGCTGTAATTTGCCGTTATTTGTTCTTTAAACAGACAACGAAAATCCCACAGCACTGGGATTTAGATTCCTTTTATCTGAAGGTATCATCCTTGTCCGTCTTCTGAAATAAATCCCACTGGGGAAGTTGTGTGTGTGTGCTAATAAACCTTCCCTGTGCATCCACCTCTGAGCCCCAAAGCACAGAAAATCACTGAGGGCACAGCACTGCTGCTTCCTCTTACACTCTGCTGCACTTTGTGATGGGTTAAACCTTGGTCTATGATTGCAGGACAGATCATGTAATGCCAATTCCTGGACCCTGGGAGAGGATGGGATCCTCCCAGGCAGTGACACCACCTCAGGAAGGGGAAAGATTTCTCCAGGAAAAGGGTGGGAGGATTTTCTGCACGCTCTTGGTCAACCCCAAATAGTCAGACCACCGGTATAAATCCACAGGGTGCCAGCGTGGACCTTGGGGTGCTGAGACCCCGTTCCTGCCCAGGCAGCCCTGTTCTGCACCAGCCTCAGCTCACGGGGAGATTTGGGGCGCAGCCCCCAGCACGGCACACTGCAATATGCCTCCCTGTCAAAGGAAAAACCGGGAGTGTTGACTTATTCAGCAGTTTCACACAAGGACAGGCTTGACAGGTGGCACCAGAATGTGAGGTCTGTTTCAGATTCTTTCATTAATCTTTTGCAAACTTTAGTGGATTTTGAAAGGAACCATATTGACAGCACTAGAGGCTGCACTGTTGCATTTATCTGTAAAATCTCCATGGGAAGGGGCAGTGCTTACCTGCCTGCTAATTGTCCTGACTGAAAAGCATTCTCTAGGATGTTTAGAGGGAGTGACAAAAAGAGTTGTCTCGTCAAATTATTTTCTCTGATTAGAGGTTCATTAGGGGTTTCTGAACTGTTTTCTCTTATTAAAAGGAGACTCACTGGAACTGCTTGTCAGCTATATGGCACCAATTTGTTCCACTTTTTTTTTTCTTGATTTATTTTTGATGTCTTTGGCTGGGTTTGTAGCTATTTATTTTGGATGTGTATCAAAACCTGTTGGTATCTTGCCTTTTTTACCATTCTTTGAGTTTTATGATCTTGGTACAGTATTAAATTAATGGCTGGCTCACAAAAGGCACTATTCAGAGTGCTGGTAATTGGCACCTCAACAAATATTCCCAGCAGAGGCCAAGGACCAGATAGTTTCAGATTTGGGATGACCATCTGCCTCTTCTTGGTGGTTCCTCATGGCTGACTGAGCAATATCAGCAAAGCTTGTCTGCTTTACCTTTCTTGGGGACAAGTCAAGGATTTCTCTACTACCCATCTGGCACCTGATCCTGACATTATAATCTTTATTCTTTTTAAGATCATTTGTCTTCCTCCCCCACTCCTCCATGGCAAAACATTTCAATCTCCTGCCATTTCTCTCTGTTTAAAGGGCCCTAAGTGGAGACAAACCCCTCGTTGCCATCCCCTGGGATTTGCCCCCACAGGTGATCCCATGGCCAGCCCCGTGCCCAGATGCAGCAGAGCCGAGGTGTTTGCCACCTCCAAGTCCCCAAGAGCCCCGTATCTTCCTTCCCTGCTCTGCTCTGATATTAATGCCTTGGCACATAAAAAATGCCAACAGATGCCATCAAGTGTAAAGAGACAGGTGGTGTCAGTGCGTCAGAGGAGGGACTTCCTCCAGAAAGATGGCACTTGCTGAGTTCTGTGGGCTGCCCATGCAAATCCTTCCCCGTGTGACACCTCTCTCCTTGTGAGACAGCCCTGATGTCCCTGTGAGCCGGCACGGTGCCACTCGCAGCCCAGCGAGAGCAGCGGGCGCCAGGGGCTGCACAAAACCCAGGCTTTCCAGGGCAGCTAGGAAAAGATGTTTCCTGCTGCAGCCCTGTGCCCCACAGCTCGCGGTGGGACACGGTGGGACCGGGCAGGGAGTCCCAGCTGGGTCCTGTCCCTGCTCTGTGTGTCGGGGAAAGGGGCTCCATCCTCAGGTGACAGTAAAAACCAGAGCTCCTAAAGCCTTGGGTTCAGTATTCCGCAGCTGCAGGGACTCCGTTGGGTCAGAGATACAATGAGAACATTAAACACCAAATCCAAGTTCACTGCTCTCCCACAACCTTTTCACTCTTGCCTTCAGGCCAGAGGTTTTCTGTATTACCTCCTACCTCGTCCTTATTTTGCTTCATATTTCCAGTCATAAAAAGATTAGATGAGCTATAAGCCCAGACCTCTTTTTCTTTGGCATCAAAATCCTTCAACAGATAATAGGCTTAATTCTCTAATATGGGTAGACAGCTTAATGAAACAGCTAATCCCCAGACAATGAAAAAGAAGATTTTTTTTTGGTCTGTTTTTTTGTTATATGTCACTACTGACTTTTTATATAACTCACCATTATATCATCGCTCTCATGTGTTAGTCCAGAGCCCTGGATCCAACGTGGAAGATTTGGTTCCCTGACTTTTGTCTCCCTTATGGGTCAAGTGGCCCAAATTTCGTCCTTTTAACAAATCAGTGCCAATGTAGGTGACCCTGCTTTCCTCCTGCCCCTGTGAATTATGGCTATAAGGCTGTATTATGTCATCCAGAGACCTTTTCCAGGACCAGGACTGTGTTAATGCAAACACAGGAACATCACCCTCAGCTCCCAGTGCAAAATGTGCGACCTACTGAAATTGATTGGGAGAAGGCTAAAATCAAATAGCTTTGCTCTTACACAAATATTTGCCTTTCTAAAAATACTTTCAGATGGCACTAAGATCTGTCGAGCGGTGGTTAATTTTCTGACAGGATATATCAGGGGTGAGCTGCATGTCAGATATCCCCTGCCAGATCAGCCCTTGCACATCCCATTATGTCCAATAACTTCTGCCTGATGCTTTTCAGCATCTTTTCCTGGGCTCGAGGGCTCCTGACTTTGATTCCAGATATAAGAGCTGCTGGTAGTCTGACAGGGCTGTGGGCTGTGCTGTACTTGCCTTTTGTACATCCCTAGGAGAGCTGTCCTGCCAGACATGGAGCTACCAGGGGGCTGGGATCTAAGCAGAATGAATTATTTACACCAGCCGTGACTGAGCGCTCAAATATGTGTCTGCATGTTCTCTTGGAGCCAGTCTGCTCACAAGCTTTCACCAGCCCCACTTTGGCTTTTCCCGAGTGCGAGGAGCAAACTCTGCTCCGTTTTTTAGGCTCTTTCTTAACAACTACTGATTGCTGAAAGCTGAGGAGGGGCTCACTAGAAGTGTCATTAAAGGCAGAACCTGCCTGCGGTGGCTTTTCACGGAGATAAAGGGCACTTCTCCTCTCCAGAAGGTCCCTGTTCCTTCCCAGGGATACTGTAATCTGTTGCTAAGGCAGTGGCTGTGCTGTAACACAGTGTTCTCTCTCTCTCATTGTGTTTATGAGCAGGTGGAGCAGAAATTGCTTGGTTTCTACACAAATAGCTACAGAACAAATGTACCAAAGGAAATGGGAGGTGGGCGGAGAAGATCCACAACATGATTAACATGAAAATAAAAAAGATGTGAGAACATGGCATGTTTGAATAGTAAATATATAAATAAAGTTAATCGCTGAGCACCTTCTCAGCGTGAGCAGTCCCATTCACAGAGGATCAGACTAAACATCAGGAAATCATAATTTTATTCTTAGCTCTTCCAGCAGCCTGCTGAGTGCTTTCAGCCAAGGCACTTTGATTCTGTGCTTCAGTTTTTCCATCCTTACAGAGTGTCACTGATTCTTTGTAAAGACATATGAGAGCTGGTGTAGAAAAATACTGAGTGACATCTGGATTTCACTGTCACAAGAAGGAGGCATTTGGGGAAGCACTGGGAAGGGGGGTTTGCTCAAGATGAGTCCAGGAGCACAGTAGTGAAAGGAACAGAAAGTATGCACCGAAGAAAAATGACTCCGTGGGAAGAGTGCTTGTATTTCTCTTCTGGGTAATTTTACAAGGCCAAGGAAGTGGAACCCAAACCCCGTGCAGGCCATTTGCATCACGGGGCTGTGTCTGCAGACGTCGTTACCTTGACACTGGTGGAGCCGCTCGCAGCGCTGGCGTGAGCACAGCACGTTTTGCCATGTACCAGACACATTCACTGCAGAGCAAAACAAAGGCAGATGAAGTGAGAAGTGGGAGTCATGAATCATTTAAAAAGAAACAGCACACACAGAGCCCACAGTGAGAGGGATGGGAGCGTCGTTGGGAGGGCTGCCAGCGCGTGAGGGGATGGCGCCACGGCCCAGGGCAGGGGCACAGGGGTAGCGCATGTGTTTGGAAGCTGAGATGGGCACCTTCGCTCACAAACCATCCTCCTAACTTCAAACTAGGGCTTCCATGACATATCCCATTGATTTCTCCGCACTCCCCTCACAGATGTGGTGTTTGGACAGGTACAACCCATAGCCACAGAGACTTGCTGCCGTGGGCTGTGCCAGAGCCACCCACACCGTGCTCCTGGGAGGTGGAGAGAACCCTCTTTTGGCAAGGTTTTGTCTCTCCTTTGCATTTTCTCTGAGGCCAGATACTTCCTTTACTCTCATGAGATTTACGCTGACGTGGCTTCAGTGATCTGCACTGAAAATCAAGGATCTCATCACTCCCTGCACTCCTATTTGCTGATAATCATTCAAGAGGTGTTTGCAGAACGCTCCCAGGCACATGCTGGAATTCTTGGGGCTGTCCTGTGCAGGAGCTGGGTGACCCCAGTGGGTCCCTTCCAATCAGGATATTCTGTGATCCTGTGACAGGGCAGGGCCAGCAGTTTTCTCTTCCCCTTCTCTGCTCTGCTTGCTCTCAGAGGAGCTGCTGTTGTCCCATATTGCCCTGGGTTTGAAGCAGGGAGTTTTTCTCCTGGTGCCTTTAGATGATTGTGTGAGTCGTTCTCTGGGCTGGATGAAACAGTGAGTCCTGATAAAAATGGGTCACTGAAATCAGTGCTTCTTTCATTCTCCCTTTTTGAAACCTTAGGATATTAAAAGGTAATTCTTTCATCTATCCTTAAGGAAAGATTTCAAAGTTGTTGAAAGTCTGGGTTTCTGGATTTTGGTTTTTGTCCTGAAGTACATCCTGGAGTTCCTGTTCCCAGTATGGCAGCCTGGGCAGGCATCCTGTGGCTTTCTTCCCACATCAATGCCTTTTCCTGGATGCTGAATTATTCAGACTTTGCAGGAGATTGGAAAGCATTTTTCCTCTTTATTGGCAGGGGGTTAATTCCAATTACTAATTTTGAGTTTCTGTTGTTGCTTATCTGATATTTTCTCAGGCACTGAGCAAATTTTGCATTTCATGAAATTCACACCACGTTGAACTCTGTAGAAATACCCATTGTCCACATGGGGCTCTTCCACCAGAAGTGATGAATGTGTCATCAAAATTATGAATCATAGTTGGGAGCAGTCTGGGCCATCAGAGACTGCCAGGTCAGTGTTTTTTAGAGGGTTTATATCACAAGCACAGTATGAGTATTCCTGCATCATAAATAGATTGTAAAGCTTTAGTCATTTAGTTATTGCAATGGGTGAAAATAAAACTGGTAAAAGAACATTTTAAAAGAACCCAGCTTGAGTCATCATAGAGGACCTTTGTCCCACAAAGTAAGGTCTAAGGGGAAGTCTTAGCCTCAACTTTTTCATTCTCAGTAAATATTATGTGTCTATCTTGCTCTTGGTTTTAATCCCACTTTAAAACAATTTACTATATTTTGCCAGCTATGACTATAAGTTCACACAAAGAAACATGCTGAGTTTTGCAGAGTTTATATAGTTAAAATAAAATTACTCTCTGAATTCATAGGTTTGAGAGTTGAGTTTTATTTGAAGTGAAAGAAAGAAAGCAGGCTACCAAAATGATCCAATTTCCCTGACATACTGTAGAAGCAAATAGGAAAAAAAATCAAGTCACTTAATGCAAAGGAAAAAAATCCAAAAAAACTAAAAAAAAACCCAACTGCCAAGACAACATTTTTAACACTTACACCAGACAAACTGTTGGATTTCAAATTGGCAAACAGTCTGTTATGACAGTCCTGTGATGGAGCAATTCATAGAAAGAAAACTATCAGGAAAACTCCACTCTGAGCAAGTGGGGCTTCTAATCAAGAGATAGTGCCACTCAAATCTAGATCAGAAAGGAGTCACAGAAATAAAAGGTTTGTTCCACAGTGAAATGTGTGTGGGTAGGACCAGTGCCAGGGTGGAATCCCGAAGGCAGGGAGGTGATTTAAACCAGAACTGAGCCATGCTGCCTGTGCCAGCGCCTGCACAGGTTTATGGGCTCCTGCCTGATGTGGTTGGGCACTTTGTGACCCACAGTGCTCTCGAAAAATGGGGGGAATTCAGTCATTTCAATCAGTTTTCTGGTCCATCCTGCATTCTATGACCCAGAGCACCTCTTTGGGTAGCCTTGAATCATTGTTTAACTTCAGTATCCCCTCCCTTGAGAGCCTGTGGCTGCATCCCTGACTCTGTGAGCAATGGACTCCACAGCGCAAGAGTCAGGGGAGAAATCCTGACACCCATTTCTTTCAAGCTTTCCCTCTGCTTAAAATACCTCCAGGTATTTCAGGATTTGGGCTTTTTTTAAGTTCAGTATTGCCGATCTTATACTAATAAAGGCATAAGCTTCTACTTCAGAATCCTGAGTGGCATAATTACGACTGTAAAAATAGAACAGTTTTTCATAAAGGCTGAGGTATTCAGATGACATTCAAGCAGCTGCATCTTCAAGAGAAATAGCACATATTAGGGGATTGCTAATAAAATGGTAAGCACTGGCAACACAGTGCTTCATGTAATCACAGTCCTCGGGGTTTGTATTCCCTAGAGGAATTCCTTTGGGCTGACACATCCCACCGCATCCAGTACATCTAAAACAGGCCAGTTTGGGAGCTGGTGCCTGCCCAGTGATGGGGACACCAGGCTCCAGTTTGGATCTGGCTTTTCCTTTTGTCACGGACTCTTGGTGTCGCCTTGAGGAAAATCAACTTTTAACCTCCACTGCAGAGCGCTGGGAGGAACATCCTGGTTCTAGGCCAGGGTTATGACGCACTGGGTTCTATCTCCCACTCTCCTGCCTGTCAGGGGCAGGAAGGAACTTTATCAAATTCCCCAGAATTAAACAGATTCAGGTAATGTTCTTCCCAGCCCCAGCTTGAAAATAGGAGAGAAAGCACTGCCTTGTATCACAGAAATGTTCAGAAAATTAAAGACTTTGAAGCAGTTTGAGATCTAATCAGAAGTGCTACAAAGTGTCGTTAATTATGGTTAATTTGTTCTCTGGCTGTACGTAATTTTTAGCATGAGGTTCTCTGATACAATGATAATGAGGACTAAACAGGGATCTTAATGTGATTTCTGTGATTGTCGCTATGAACTTCACTTGCCATCTATTTCCAGCAAAGTGTGCATAAAATTAACCATCACAGCAGAGAATATTCAACGAGACATATTGGAACAAAAGCTTTAACTGATGCTTATAATTGTGGTATTTTCTTAATGAGTGACAGGTGCTCTGGTTGACGTGACGTTCTCACAAATCTCTTTTTCATTCAATAGGTTGATTCACAAAACCGTGCCCTGTTTGTGTAACGAAACAAGGGGGTTAAGAAAAAAGAACCTGGGCTCTACTTTTCTCTTTAAACTTTTTTTTTTTTCCTGTTGTTGCTGAACAGCAGCAAGACTGCTTGAACTTTAAATCACTTAAATGGCTGTGTTACACCTACAGCTGAATGAATAATTCAGCTCCCAGTCACTGTCTGAATTTGATAGGAAGGAAAGGGGAGGGTCCCCACGGGGCTGGATGTGTGAGCAAGGGGGAAGGGGAAGGCTAATTAATTACACATTTGCAGTGGGGAATACTTTAAAAGAATCCACTTAAGTACTGTTTTTTTGTTACATATTGCTGATCACAGCTGAGAGCATAATACCAAGGCAACCATATTCCTGAAAACTTAACTCTTTGGGGCCTGTCCACGACAGACCAAAATGAAGGGGGAAAGAGCCCCGTCCCAAACCCAGCGTTGTGTTTCATTAGATAAATGCTTCAACTAAGGAATGATTCACCACCTGCTGATGTCACATTCATTCCTGGTGCCATTGCAATGTGAATTTCTTTTCTTCTCCATGTTATTTTGAGAGATTTTCTCTCTGAAAGCGGTGCTGAGCTGGCTGCCTCTCCCGGGGCGTTGAGGCAACGTGGTAGTATTACCATTGACACCAAGGATGCAAATTATTTTTCTCTTGGCACGAGGAAGATTTTTGCTGCCAAGAGAACGATCTCTAGATTAAGCTTTTTTTAAATACTGTAAACTATTTTGGTAGTAGCAAATTACTGTGACTAGGTGTACGTGATCTCTGACTGTTTTAAAGGCCTCTGTGGCAGAGCTGCAGAGCCTTCCCCTGGACTTGTACGGTCATTTTGGGAAGGAACCCAGGCCCCTTTTATAGCCAGACCATTCCCATTCTCTGCACACCAAACACCAACTGCAGTTGGAATTGATTTATTTCAAATAGCTCTGGAATTATCTCTCTCTAACAAAAAACTGCCAATTCAGAGGCGATGTTTAATGACTGTTTTTGTTTCATATTCCCACATGGGGTTCTATTCTTTGTCATTTTCTTCTCTTAAAATCGAGCAGGCTTTGATCCTCCATTGCTCTGCATCGTTAGTTAAGGAACCAGCTTCCTAAAAACCTGCTTCATTTCACTGCAAAGTTGCTCATGGCATTGGATGTGTTTGGGAGGATGGTGATTATTGAACACTGGTGCATTTTGAGGCACTCCAATATCCAGCTGGGAAGAACAGTTGGAAATTTACTGCCACAGGTCTGCTCCACTTGCACCATCCACTGCTGGATCTCCGCAGTGGTTCCATGCAGCGCAGCCCCCTCACAAGGGTGCAGGCTGCCATCCCTGACCCGTGTTAGTTCACTGAGGAATCCTTTCCTAAGTTTTGAAATACCAGAATTTACTACAGCTGTCTCTTACCCACACCTATGGAGATGTGGCCGTTCCCAAATCATTTTGCTTTCCATCTCCCAGGGCGGGCTCAGCAATTTCTAAAGTGTTTCAGAATCCTTTGAGTGAAAAAGTTTAAATGTTTTGGTTTAGATCCTCCAGTTCATGTGTAATATTTATTGCAGACATCAGGGAGAAGGAGAAGTGTGGGCCTGGCAGTGTCAACAGAGGCTTTAGGAGATGCTGTAACATAAAAGTTCATAAGAATGCTCAGAGTAATTTAGTTCTGGATTAAAATATAGCTGGCAGGAGAGATGGGCAATTACCTACTCTTTAATACAGACAGGGAATGCATTCTCCCTCCCAGCTATTATTGTCCATACCTATTATTTCAGAACCACTGGACACGGACGTGCCTCGCTGAGGCACAGCTTCCACAATGAGGTCACCTGCAGCTTGGAAGTACAGCTGTTCCCCTTGCCTTCATTTTTAATTCATGGGCTTGTTGTGGGTGTTAGTTTTTTTTATCTGCTGTTTATTCTGCAAGCCCCTTTTGGGCACATTGATGCCTCCAGCAAGCTTTGTGTGCCAGGGAATTATGGGTCCAGAATTTCTGCAAATCTGCATCCCAGCCAAAGCTTTTGAAAGCTGCTTCTTTTGAATGCCATGCATTCGGCTCACATTCCTTCTTTCCTTTCTGTCTGCCTCTCTCTCTCTTCCTCTTTTTTCTCTCTCTTCGCTCCCTCTCCCTCCTCTTTCTCTCCCTCTCATTCTTCATTTCCCCCCTTCTCCCTGTCCTGCCTCCATCCCCCTTTATCCTCCTTCTCTCTCCTTCTCTTTACCTCCCGTCTCCTCTCCCTTTTCTTTTTCCTCTATCTCACCCAGTGATCCCCTGGTAATGATGAGAAACTGCACTGCACAGTGAACTTGGCTGGGAGGAGGCAGAGGGAGCTTTTCACTCCCTAAAAGATGAGCTAGAAACGTCTCCACAGGGTGGTCAAGACTCTTCACTGCAGCCTGTCTGTGGACTGGTGTCTGCAGGATTCCGGGGACCCTAAATGCCCACTGGAGAAGGTGTTGTGCCATTCAGCCTCTCC
Organism: Donacobius atricapilla; assembly: GCA_013397315.1. NCBI lineage: Eukaryota > Metazoa > Chordata > Aves > Passeriformes > Mimidae > Donacobius > Donacobius atricapilla. Next base: position 681,945 of record WBMY01001227.1, read on the forward strand.
ATCCCGGCCCTGTGATGTCTGGCTCGTCGCTCCATCGACAGGGAGAACATTGCTTCCCTTCTAGTCCTTTTTTCCCCCCACTCCCTATTTTATTTTTAAATATTAAAGCTCTCTGGGTTTCCCCAGTAAATCAGTGTGTGTGTGAAGTGCTGGTTACTTGTAGCTGGAGGCTGTTTTCCCCCTCTGATGGACTGTGAGCATTTTGTCTAAAACCGTCTCTTCTCTCCATCCCTCCTCCCGTCCCTCCTCCCCCGCCAGCCTCAGCGAGCTCAGCTGCACATAATGACATCCAATCTGTTCAGGAAAAGAAAAAAACAGGAGGGGGAGAATATTTCCCTTTGATTTATACAGAAGCTGAGTTGGCAGAGAGCTCAGCTCAGGGGTGGGTGGAAGGGGAACCAAAAAGCAAATTTGTGATGCATGGGCACACTCTCCCCTGGGGTGGTGCCAGCCAGCACAGCAGCCAAAGCCGCCGGAGAAGCTTTGCAGGTTCCGTGTGTGCGCCCAAGGCATCCTCCTTCCCAGCGTATCACCCTCGCCATGCAAACACACCCCCACAGTCTGGGGTTAATTTAATTTTAAAATGACATTAGAGATAACACAGGCCGGCTCATTAGCACCAGACAAAACACACAGATCCCCGCGCAAAGCCAGGCTCAGGCTCAGGGAAAGGTCAGCAGCTCAGGGCTTTGCTCATTCCAGCACTCAGTCCTTGAGCAGGGATCACTTCTTAAGTGAGAAGGACAGGGCTGGGTTCAGGGGGGAAAGGATCATGGATAAAAGGGAAGAGAATCTTGTGCTGCAGTTCAGGTGCTGGAGTGGGATTGTCTGGTGAAAATCCTGATACCAGGTCAAGGAAATCACATAGATTTGTATCCCATCACAGAGGATCTTCCCAAGAACTTTACATCATATCTTTCATTCACTTAACGTATGAAGAGGAATCCAAAGAGGCCCTGGTGCTCTATCTGAATGCTTTGTGAGTGATTGTGAGTGGAAGGGACAGCACAAGGTCGATGCAGGAGGTGTGGGCTGCTTCCATCAAGTCCTGAGCAAGTCCAAGAAACTTCTGTGTCCATAATCTGATATCTGTGCACCCCTTCATTACAATTCTGGGTGTGTCTCATGGACAAAACTGAGAAAAAACAACGAATGCAGCACTAATTTGCCGTGGATAACTCTGTGGGTATGTTCTGCCACCAGGCAGGGCGGTGTGCAGAGAGGAGAAGGTGCTGCAGACCGCAGCTGTGAGTGAGAATGGCTGAGAATGGGGGGTGTTGTACAGGACAGGCCCCGTCCACTCGGATTCACTGCACACATCCCAGCTAAAATGGCATTTCAGGCCATGGGGAGGGATCAGCACTGGCAGGTGAACTGGATGTGAACAGCAGGATCCAGATTGCCGTAGAAATTACCAGGGTCTGCTGCTATTAGGGATTGAACCAGCTGACCTGACAGTAATTAACAGAGAGCTCAGCAGAGGAGGCTCTGTCTCCCTTTGGAGAACCAGCCCCAAAGCCCAGCTCTCCTCCCCGAGCCCCCACCCTGCATCCTCTGACAGGAGAGAACCGTGGGATCTGCAGACATTTGATCCCCAAACCGATGTGGGACCTTGGTGAGAGGCGAGCACGCGTGTGCCCAGGCAGGGGCTGCAGGGACAGAGCAGGCACGGCCGCGTTCCAGCAGGCAGCGTGCACTGCCAGCTCGCTTGTGGCTGGCACAGAGGGGCAGCACCAGGACAGGAACATTGGCTGGGCTTTCCTTGGCTCAGCCCCACCTGCGGACACGAAGCCAAGCAGAGCCAGGGCTCCCAGCCTGCAGCACGCTCAGCTCCCCACAGGCACTGCTGAGCTCCCAGTGAAAAGGCTTCGAGCTGCACTGAGCAGTGGCTGCTCTGGCACAGGAACAGCTTCCCCGGGGTCGTGATCCTGGTGTTTCTGTTCTCAGTGTCTCTGTTCCAAAGGACTCAGCAGATCCCGCTGCATTTCAATATTTAATTCATAATCTCCACACAGATAGGTGAGCGTTCTTATTCTCTAGGTAGGTCACCAGGGCATCCAGAGGTGACACAGTTTATCTAAGATGTAAAGTATGGAATGGAAGCCTGATTTCGTGTCTCCTGGTGATGTTCAGAAATAGCTATTCAACTAATTATGGTTTGAATGGCATATGTAAGGCTCTGGGTCAGGCCCCAAGAACTTGGCCACTCTGCAGGTAAACACCCCCAGCAGATGTTGAGAATTTAGTTCTGGACAGTTCTGGGCATGAAAGCCAGTGGGGCAGGGGATTACACATGACAGACATGAATGCACAGACTGATAAAAGAGAATAACTTAGTCAATTCCATACTATAGGTTCCATTTCATTGTTAGCAATATTGGGATATAAACTAGATTTAAAAAAAGTCAAGGCTGCTGTGCTAGGAGCTAAAACACCCAGATTTGCAGCTGGAATAAATGTACAGGATGAGACAGAGGGTGGGGAAGACACAGATATTCCGAGCTCTGCCCCCAAGGAGATGGAACCAGGCTTCCCTGGGTGTCCAGCCAGGACCACACAGCTTCTCAGCTTCCATCTCAAATCCTCCTTTTCGTTTGTCTCTCTCTAGTGCATTCTGTTGGCTCAGGGTGGTTGGGGGCTGGAGGTGGCTCTAAGCCTGGCTTTGGGGAGCAGAGCAGCCTTGAGCTCAGCACTTACAGTCGCTCACTGCCTCGGCTCCCGTTTCTGCTGGCACCTGTCCTGGGGACACTCTGTCATCTGCAATGTCCTGGGGGACCCCAGCCAGTCCCTGCCAGATGGCCTGTGGCCAGAACTGCTGGAAAACTCAATCACTGAGGCAAAGCCCTTCTATTTTACCCCTCACCACAGGTATCCAGTCTCAGCACCCATTTGGATGCTAACTAAAACCCTGGTCCTAAACTCTTCCCTCTACTCCTCTCCAGTTCTTCCCCCACACAAGATTTCAGTCTTCAGCTCTCCCCTTCAGTTGCAGGGTGAGAAATTAATTTCCTACATAGGTCTGTGTGTGTGTGCATCTATAAATAAACAAACCAATATTCTGGTAACTGAATTGTACCCTCCCCTTCCCTGCCTCAGGAGCATCTTGTTCCCATCTCTCTCCAGCAGAACAGAGAGCCAGAATGAAATGCATGATTCCTAGTAAATACTGTCAGCACAGCAGCTGGGGAGAAGAATATCTGAGGGAAATGCACGAGTGCACTGGCATTTATTTATTTCCTGGGGATATTTATATAGCACAGACCTCAGAGCACAAGTGCACTTGATGTTTCTGTCAGCGAAGGAGGGGAAATGAGATTGGAACACCGGCTGCACCGTGCATTTTTCTGCTCCCAGATCTGCCAGGGATGGCCCCCAAGGCTCTGAAGGTTACTGGGATTGAGTCCTCATGTCCGACTGCTGCGAGTGGGAGGCACCGAGCCACCAAGGCTGGCGCTAGAACGAGATTAACTGCAAGCCCTGATTTCATTATTGCGCTATTTTTTTCTCTAGGAAAAGTCCCTGCAAAAGGGTAGCGTCACCATTTGTCAAAAGCACAGTTTTTTCTTCTTTACTTGCCTTGGCTTCCCTGGGACATTTGCCTGAGCAAACAGTGAGGGAAGCCTAAATGGGGTTTTAATTGTCCAGGACTTGCAGTTTCTGGACTTTCCCAGCTCATTCCTCCCTAATCGCTAAACATCCCCATGCTCCCATTTCCTGTAAACTTTTCGGAGCGTCTCTTTCCACTTCAACTTTCCATGTTCCGAAGAGCCAAGGTCCAGCATCCAGAACCGGGTACGTGACAGCAGCACAGATCCCAGTGCCAAACTGCAGCTCCTTTTCCTGCGCCCCCGGGGCCCAGGGCAAGCTCTGCCCAGGGCAGTCCTCAGGAAAGCAGCACCTGCGGCTGTCACCTCACCTGGGCTCACTCTTGGTGCTCCCAGGGCCCCAGACCGGGCCGGCAGGAAAGCCCTGTGTGTGCCTGGGGAAGAGGGAGAGGGAGGAAGAGGAAGGGCTGGGTTAGTGGTCATGCCAGAGGCTTCCCGACATGCTGCCTTCATCAGAGGGACATGCTGAGTAATTAACAGCCAACAGCGCCAGACAGGGGAGATCTTTGTTCCTGTTTGGAGGCCGAGGGCTACGGGAGAAATTAGGAAGCACGGAGATGGGAGCAATTTGGCACCGTTCCACCAGTACACACTGCTTTATTAATAGGAGCTGCACATGTTCCTGAGCCGTGGAGCCAGGCAGACACGGCAGGGGCTGGCTCCTGGCTGCTGTCAGGCAGTGATTTACCACGGGCCACTCGCTGCCCTGCCACGAGGATGAGATGGAAGCGAACAAGGAACAACTGTCATGAAGTTGTTCCAAGCAGGAATTTATTTGCTAAGAACTGGTCTTTTAGCGTAGCTTGTTCCTAAAGCGGTTCAGACTGAGAGGAGTTCTAGGCAGATGATTTGTCTGCAGGGACATCCCAGTGTTATTAAAATGCTCACTATTCCTTCTTCTGTTCAGGAGCTGCCATTGTGGAAAGAGCACTTCACATCCTACTTGTCTTTTCTTCACAGCTGATGTGCACCCAATTGTTTCTGTAATTGAGATAATCTGTATTCTGCTCTCATTAGATTATTCCCACCCACAAATATTCTTCATATGTTTTCAACCATGAAATGACCGGCTATAACACCAGCTGTCCCAGTGAGCCCACTGGAACTGGTGCTTGCATGAGTAAGGCTTAGAGCACTTGATCCCAAGCTATTTAGACTTTAGTCACTCAGTTGCTGTCTGGTCCTACAGGGAGGAGGGATGACTGTGTACGGCACAGCAAGCCAGGAACATTTGATTCACCATCACAGATTCTTTTGCCCATGTCTGCCTATTTGATTTAAAAATATATACATGCCAAGGGGCTTGATCTGTCTCTTGTGCCCCATTTAGCATCTGCTGAGCGTCCTGGAGCAGCCTGCAGTGTAACACAAGTCACTGGAGGATAGATTTGATAGAGGCAAAAAACAAAGCAATTGATACCCTCAGGCTCCAGAAATCTTCATACTGATTCTTGCTGACTACAGGCAACAAAGCAATTCATGGCAACGTGGTTGAAAGTTCCTTTTATTTCAAAGCTGCTAAACCCTCCCTGGCACTTTAAGTCACTTTTCATAAGGCAAACCCAGTGAGCTTGCTGCGTTCCCAAGATCTCAGCCCCAGGAAGCCTTTAACACGAGTCAAAAGAGACATTAAGCACTGGGGAGGAATCAGGGAGACATATAACAGAAATTCGGGTTTAACATGGGGCTGTGGGGAGCTCAGTAAAGAAAAGGCAATTTTTTGATGTGTTATTTCCCTTCTGTGCTTTTCCCTTTTGGTCAGACCTTCAGCAGAGCTTTTTTCTGTGGAAGTGGCCCACTTTGCCCAATGAATGAAGTGCACTCTGCAGATGGGAGCTGGGGTGTTTGGAAGCGGGTGTTTGGAAAGTGGTAGCCAGATTATTTTATTTTAAGGCTCTATTGCAGCAAAAGGCAGGAAAACAGACAGGGGGAGAGTAGTGAGTGGTTCACTGGCACCGATTGTCTACCACAGCAGGTTCAGCACTTCGATTTGAGTGACTTCTCTCTCCAGATGGTTGGTGGGAGCTGACTACCCAGATCTTTGCATAGCATGCTCCATAATGAAAACGTATGGCATCACTTGCTATCTTTTAAGAGATTTTTTCTTCAGCCCAAGTATAGCTCAGTGTGTTATGGATCCCTTCTCTGCCTGATGCAGAAAAATCAGGTCCCTGTCACCCGCCCAACCAGGGACTAGGAGCTGGGAGTTCCTGTGTTCAAGGCAGACTCACTCAAGCTTTTACAACTGTATAATCCCACGAGAATGAGGAGTAGTCTTCCTGCCACGGGGAAATCGGTAGAATGGCCCCAGTTTTCCAGATCATGTTGCTACTTTGCATGCTTTTGTCTGACCTAAATATTCAGTGTAACTCGTGGCTCATACCACCACACTGATTCTATGGGAACTGAGAAATTCCAGTAATCTAAAGGAAGTATCTCTGTGCCCTCTCACAAAGCACCAGGGATTTGATAAATGGGCTTATAGAGGCACCAGAAATGCTGGATTGACATTTCCAGGTTTTACAGTTGGAAACCACTGCCTGGCTTTCCCAGCAGCACAGAATAATGTTATCTGCCCAACGGTACCTTCTGATTTTGTTTGAATAAGGATCAGCACCACCTTCTTCTGAGTTCTGGTGCCCAAAACAAACGACTTCCCTCAATATTCTAAAACAGAGAAAAAAGTCAAATAGGTCTTGCTCCAATATAAAATACAAGCTGTCATCCACTGCAGCTGGGGGTCAGATAAAACTATCCTGTGCCTCTTTCCATGTATCAGTTCCCAGGGACATTTTGACTGATATCTTGATCGAAGCACCCAGGTCACTATGTCCATGTTCAACAGAGAACTATTTCCATAACTTCTATTTCCGTAAGTTCCATAACTTCATTTTCTGGATACGAAAACCCACAGATCTGCCCTCTTTAATGCGTCTCCAGAGTATTTGAAGTTGTCTAGTGACCTTGTTTGTTTGCTGTTTGGGTTTTTTTGTTCTCAATGGCATCGGGATTTTGCATCTAAATCACAAGGGCAAACCTGGATTTGATTGGATTCTGCTGACTCCTTCCCAGGCAAAAGCAAGTCCAAGCTCCTCAGCAGCCATTCCTGTGCTCTGGTTAAGCTCTGCTTGTCACACACGATATGTGTGACACACTGGACTCTCTTTGTTTCCCCCAACTTTTGATTTTCCATCTGAGGCATGGAGTGAACTGGGAAACACAATCAGTGGGAAGAATATACAGGAAATAGAAGCCATAAACAAAACGGACTGGTTGAGTCTCCCTGAGGTCTGGAGTGCAGTTGTTGAAACAAAGCACTGGTGACCCCGAAAGATCTGAAGCTGAACAGAATCCTTTCAAGATGGAAATGTGGGACAAAGATGGCAGAGATGAGTTGGTAATAGCCTCATCTTTTCTTTTGTAGGCTCTATTCCAGATGGAGCTTTAAAATAAGGGCAGCATGTCGGACCCACAAAAGGGCAGGGCTCAGAGTTAGGAAACCTTCATCCACTGTGAGACTCATGGTGGGATTTTGTCTTCCTAAACCTGGAAAATTGCCTTTTAAAGATCCAAACAGTCAGAGCCGGAGGCATCTTACCAGAATAATTCAGCTGCCATTTCAGGACTAATAAATACAAACCTTGATATTCTATTTCTGGGGCATATAAAAAGAAGAAAATACCTGATGTTAATATCTGAGATAGGCTTCAAAAGAGACACTGTTCTTCCTGGTCACAAAAATCAGTAATCCTCTGTAAGTGTCCAGATTTCAGCAACCAGAAGCTCCAGCCTTCACCCGTTAGCAGGAGGGAAACAGGGAAATAGTGTTATTCTCACAGCAGGGTATAACGAGGGGATATTACACGTATTTCTCAATGAGGGATCCTTGGTTTTGAACTCTGGAAAATCTGCATGCTTCTCACAGATGTTAAAAAGAAAAGGATTGGATTCTGCTTCATGGTGTAGGTGCTAAGCCATCTTGAAAATGTTGGCATCACCACTAAATGCCAAAGTTCACCGCACCTAGTTAAATTCAGCTTTTTACTACAGGGTGGTCAAACACTGCAACCGGTTTCTCAGGCAGAGTGTGGAGTCTCCATCCTTGGATACGTCCAAAATCCAACAGGACATGGCACCAGCAAAGTCCTGACCCTACCTGAGCAAGGTGTTGGACCAGGAGATCCCAACCCCAAAGATTCTGTGATAAACCCCATCCTTGTTTTGTGTCATAATGAGAATTTCTGTGTGACTCAAAAATTCTTCCGTTCTAAGAATTTGAGAGCCTTAACATAATTTAAGTGGGAGCCAGATCAAGTTCCAAGATGTCAGGGTGGCAGAAAGCTCTTTATCTCATAAAGCTCCTGGGCACCTTTTACTGGAATTAACTCTGGGCTTTTTCCCTTCAGATATTCTCCAGCCTTTGCAAAGGAAACTGCAGTAACAAATCAGATTCTGCAGTACAGCATTTTAAGTCCTGAAGCAAAATTCAGCAGTTTTAGAGGGACAGCATAAAAGGGAATGGGGCGGGAGAAGTGGGGTGGGAAGTATTTATAATCCCTTTAATATTTTAAAATTTAATTATATCCAAATTGGGTTAGCGAGACTGACAAGAATACTGCATCTAAAGCATGGAGCCCAGAGGCAGCATTGGAAAATGAGAGGAGAAATTAATAATAAAAAACTCCTATTGCTTCAAGGCAGCAGACTGGAACACTGACATTCCATTACTCCGTCTGTCTGCTGAATTCATTTAGCATCTGTGGCCTAAATAGGCTAGTTTTAAAGAGGCATGCTCCAGTTTTCATGTTGGCAGGGGGTGGGGGCTGTCAGAGGACTTTCCTTCCTTGAAATCCATCTCGGGAAGGCACATCAGGCTGTGGTTAATAGGGGAGAGTCCCTCTGACCTCCCAGAAGTTGTAGCTAAGTGATATCTTGGAGTGTTCTGTAAAGCCTTCCAGAGTGGGGGCTGCAGCACTGGGGGCACTGCAGATCCATTTCCCAGGGCACGGGGATGCTGAGCATGGAATTGCAGCCCGGGGTTTAACTCTGCGAAGGCACCAGCTCAGCCCTCACTGAAGTCCTGCCATTCCCAGCAGCCCTGAATTCAAAGGTGTATCAAAGGGAATACCCCAGAATTAACAGGGCAGGTTGGGAAATGATCTCCTTCCCCTTCTCTGAACCCCCAGCAGTGCCCAGCAGCCCCTGCCACAGCCTGTGCCCCCCAGAACCCTCAGTTCTCCCTGGGGATGCTCCTTCCAGCTGCCAGCTCCATGCCAAGCTTTGGGAAGGGCACGGACAGCCCCTGGGGCAGGGTGCCTGGTGCCCAGGAACCCACACTGGAGGCCAGGAGAGCCCAGGCTGGGGAGAAGGGAATGATTCTCCAACTTACTCCACAGAAACCTGCAAGTGTTTCACTTTTGGGGTATTTTCTGAAACATCTGGATACCAGGAGGATAAAAGGTACCAGCGTAACCTCCCAGTAAGATCAATTGTTTAAAGCTTTCTGTGTATTTCCAGTCTTCTTGGCTTCCTTCCCAAGCTTATAGAAACAGGTCTGTGACTTTCCTTGGAGTAGAATATAATGTATTCTGTGTAGTTCTGTTTTTTCTGTTTCCATTTTATGCAAATAAACTTTTATTCCCTCTCCCCTGATTTATCATCTTCAAGGTCTTTGTGTAAATTATGCAGAAAGGAAAACCATGGATTTTATGGAAAGTCGTATAGAAGCTGTTAAAATTGGCCTCTTCTCCTCCTCCTCCACATTGTTTTTTGCTCTCAGTACGGATTGTATCAAAAGTTTTAATCGAGTTTAATGGAGATTACCCAACAGACAGAGACATGATAAAATATTTTACAGATGCAGCCGAGCATGAAACACAGCCGTGCTTTTTGATTTCAAGCATGTAGGATCTTACCCAGCAAGATTCTCCCAGCTACCTGCAAAATCCAAGTTTTCTGAAGTGTTGGCTAGTGGAGAATGACTTCCCCCAGGAAGGGAAGAGGGAAGGTGGGACCCTCTGCCTTCTTCACATCACGTGCTGGGAGAAAGAGCTCATGAACTGCCCAGAGTTGCTGTCAAAGAGATGCTGCTGATTTCTCAGAAAATTTGTTAATATTTTGGACATGAAGAGAATCTTGCCTATTGTCATCCAGCTGTAACCAACACTGACACAGGCACTCTCCACCGAAACAAGTCTTGCCCTAAAAATGTAGCCAGTTTTAATCCTTTCACTGGCATTTTTTTTCTATCACTGAATACCATCATTGTCTTCTTCTCTGGTCACCTTCTGCTTGATTCCACAGTCACTGAAGTCAGATCTAAATTGGTTTAAGCGTGTGTAAATACTGCATTTATGCTCCCTGATATCATTCACAGCCTCCACCTTGGCTGCTCCCAAAAACAGGTACTCTGTAAACTTCCTTGCTTTATCCTGAATTTGTTGTTTATGCTTCCAGGAGGGCCATCCCCTTTTTGTTTTTGCAGTTCAACAGAATTGAAAGTAAATACCTGGCTTGCATCTTCCCGAGCACATGTGCTGCAGGGAAATCTAACCACTGGAGAGCTGCTTTTAAAGAGTTGTGTTATTCCTTCTTCCTCCCATTAGGCAGCAGTCCAGCCAAATTTACCTTTGCTTTGACTTAAACATATTTCTTTTCTAGTCTTTTTCTACAGCAACAGTCTGGCCTTAGGCAAATCTCCTGGGAGACTTGGTTAAAATGCACCTGTGCTACACAGGCAAACAGATATTGCAGAGTTGCTGTTGCTCTCTCTTGGCCAACACTGTAATATTTCACTGGGACTCTTACGGGATTCGTCTCCATCACAAAGGAAATGTCCCGTAGCGTTGAAAGAGGACTTAATTTCAGTTATCATTATTTCATAGAATGAGAACTGTACAGTTATAAATCACCAGAGGATTTTCTGCAGTTTTCATCGAATTTTTTCTGCTTTAGGCTCACAACTGTTTCTTCCAACTCACAGCCGTTTCTGCTAAGCTTCCTCCCTTCTTTAACTGCTCACTTCTGCCTTTCCTTTTTTCTCTATGGAGATAAGTCCCAATTAGACCACTGCCCAAATATGCCAGGTTGCTCATCACCTTTTTCCCTTTGTTTATGTATCTTCGTGGAAGTATCTGCCTTGAGAACACACAATTCTGTAATCACGTCAAAACTGACAGGAATAAACCCATCTTTGATGAGCATCTGCAGATTCCTGTTTGAGATGCGTTTATTAATGGCAATAGTAAATCATTGGTTGGTGTGATTTCACTTTTATTAAACTTGCATTTGACAGGTTCCATCTCTTTAAGAACTTTCCTTCAGGGAGTAGCTTAGCTCCTTTTTCTGAAGACAAGCAACGCCCTCCCCCAGGTTGTTTCTTGACTGAAGTAATTGCTGTGACTCCTCAGGCCCCAGACAACCAACAGATAATTAGTTCCAATTAAGTTCTCTCACAGGTGCTTACGAAATTGCCATTTGGAAGCAGCAGGTTCTCCTGGAAGGTGAACTGAATAGTGGGGAAGGGAGCACCAAAGATCAGAGGCAAAGGAGGATCAGTCCTGCTGCGGTGTTGTTTCTGGCTTTAGCAGGGGTATGTACCAAGTATGTTTTTATTTTTTACTTTTAGACCTGGAGTTGCTCAGTGTGGGTCCTCGTTGGGCGTCTTTGACTCTTTAAAAAAGAAAAGAAAAAAAAAAGGGCAAGTCAGAAGTAACTTTAAAATGGCCACTGTGTGAGAGCTGTGCTGAGGAAAGGCAGGGAACAGGGAGCACCAGAGATTTGCCATGGAGGCAGGAGCGGCCCTGGGGGTTCCCTGTGCTCTCCCTGCACAATCTGTGTGCCTCGGGTCAGGGGGCTTGAGTCTCACCGGGACTTCTCACTGGTACAGTTTTCGGGATCTTAAAGCTGCTTCTCAGCCAGAGAAGAATCATGTCCGTAACCTTCTGTAGCCTGTTGCTTTATGTGGGAGTCAGGATGGACTTATAAAACTTATATTAAAAGACAAAAAGCTTCTATGAACCTGACATGTGACTAAAAGCCCAAAAAGAGCTGCAGATTTTAATTTAATTCCTGTCTCAGGTTTAATTTAATCCCTGTTCTTTCCTTTGCCTGCCTTAGTGGTGGTGTGTGTTGTGCTACTGTTGAATTGTGTTCTGGTACTTTTATTTAACCAAAATACAGTTGCAGGGTGCAATGGGTGCAGCTCTGTGCCTGCACCCGGCTCTGGTTGCTCTAAATTCCAGTTTCTGGCCAAACTTTGAGTCAAGATAATGCTTTTTATTGTAGACTGAAGAAAGCAAGTGTATGTAAAACACCAGAAATGTTAACCTCCTCTTCAAACAGTGCCAGCATCGTTCACCTGCTCTGGTAGTGCTGCAGTTTAGACCCTCCCCAAAAGGTTTCCCCTCACCCAGCTGGGGAGAGTCTCGGCTGCATTGGCACTAATTAATTAATGATTGAGGGAGCTGTTCCACCTGGGCTGTGGAGCCAGGAGGAGGAAACGCCCTTGAAGAGGCTCTCTGGCTTGGGCATCTGTGACCCTACAAGGCCCCTTGGAGCTCTCGGGGGCTGCCGCAGCACTTTGGGCTGTGCAGGTATTTTGTAGGCTGTGTCAATAAATGGACACCTTTTGGTGGATCAGGAAGCTCTGTATTTCATGGATTCAAGTGTTCTTCTGTCTTTTTGTCAACCAAAACCTCCATCAAACTTTCCATGGTAGCAGTTAGAGACTCATCATGAATATGCGTGTCCCAATTTACTGACTTGCTTAAAATGTGAGTGCGCTTGAACCTGCTCCTTCCTTTGGCATGACAGACTTTGCTCAGGCAAGGAGAGGCATATTTTGATTAGTGTGCAACACTTTGTTCCACCTTATATTTTCTATTTGCTATAGCATGAAAAATGAGAAATTATGTTTAAATAACAGGTAATATTTACTAGTTTCCACCTTCTCTCTATTAATCTAGAAACTTGATTACTGGGAGTCGAAGTATGTGGGCTTCAGTGGCAGAGGGGGGAAAAAGTATATCACAATCTATTATTAGCCCAGAAGAAAATCACTAGTTTTCCTTTTTTATTCCTATCTTTTTTAGCCCAGGAATTTCTAGTGATACAACTCAGCCACTTCTCATCCCAACCGTGTGTAGATCTTTGGGCCTTCAACCAACCCCTTCCCTCAGCCTGCAGAATTCTGAGCTTTATTCACAAAATGGCACTGGCCTGAATACAAAGTGCCACACTTTATGTGGGAGGAAGAAGACAGGAAAAATGTTGTGGCAGGTGGCTTTAAATAAATAAGACTCAAACAAGCTCTGCTTGGAAGTGCTCAGAGCTCAGGAATGCTCAAAGCAGGCCCTGCAAACCTGCCTGGGAGAAGGTCAGTTGCAATTATCATATGGTTTTGCAATTTTTTGCCTGGATGTTATTACAACCAACACTGTGTGCATTTACATCCTAGGAGATACATAAACTAACCTCTAAATACCACCCCGAGCCCCTAATTATAAACCCAGATCTAGGGAATGTACCATAGACCCGTACATTAAATATAATGCACCTGAGACCAGGACTTGGCTTTCAAGCTAGAGTTTTACTTAAGTTTTTCACTGCCTGGATTATAATTTTAGTGATGTGAATAAGAGACTGTGCAGATGCTAACCAGATGCTAATATCCAACTGTAGTTCCACATGTTTCCATGTAATAACTAAGTGTTACTATGGTGATAACAGATTCACTGGAGGTTTGATTTAATAAAGCAGGATTGCATGTTAGTGTCTGTGCAGTTGCCATAGTTTTAGCCAAACAATCGTGCTGCTTCAGTCTGAATTGATGGTGTTGCCACTGCGCTGAGTTTCCCTTGTAAATCTGTTTTTCAGGAATAAATTTGCTATGTAAGCAGGTTATACTATACTGCTTTAATTGATCCCTCTTCCTCCAAATGGCAAAAAAGCATGGTTTTAAATATGAGCACAAAAGCCATTTTGCTTAGAGGTGGGGGTTCTTTTCCCTTCCCTCTTGTTTTTTTTTTTTTTTTAATGCTGCATTTCGCTTCAGATTTAAAGATCTTTAAGCCAACTGCCCAAGGCTTGCCAAGGGAGCCAGAGGAGTCAGAATAAGCAAAGAATCTAAGTTGGCTTTCACATGAGAACACCTGTGTTTGCAAGTGACAGCAAAGGATGTTCAGTTTATTGCCACCCATCCCAGAAATGGAGCGATAGGGGCTTGAGTGTTATTATTTTAAGCTTATAAAGTGAGTCTGATAGGTCCTGATGGCCAAGTTCTGCAGTTCCCCACTCAGCAGGTCGGTGTTGCTGGTTTAACACACACCAGAACCATGAGCACTTCTGTCCTCGCCCTTTGGTTCTGACTTTCCTGGCTGTGCATCCTGCCTGAGCATTCCCAGATCCATGGGGCTGCTGCCTGCCCTGTGAGAAGAGAAGGCAAGAGAGTTTCCACTCCCAGGAAAGCTGGGTCCAAGTGAGTCCATTTCTTCCCAGACCCCAGGACTGTTGCTTCTCCAGCTGGTGGAAAGGTCTGTGGTTGTTTCTGAGGTTTTAACCCTCTGAGGCTCCACTTCCTTGCACTCCACAGCTCCCTGACAGGAGGGTACAGGCAGGCAGGGGTCAGGCTCTGCTCCCAGGGAAGAAAGGACAGCACAAGGGGAAACAGCCTCAAGCTGCGCTAGGAGAGGCTCAGGTTGGACATTAGGAGGAATTTCTGCATGGAAAGGGTGCTCAGGCCTCAGAAGGGGCTGCCCAGGGAGGTTTGGAGTGCCCATCCCTGGAGGTGTCCAGGGAAGGGCTGGAGGTGGCACTCAGTGCTCTGGGCTGGGGACAAGGTGAGGGTCAGTCAGGGGCTGGGCTCAATGATCTTGGAGGTCTTTTCCAACCTCAGTAATTCTGTGATTCCATCCATGTGCTGCTTGACCTGGAGAGCAGCGTGTCGGGCAGAGCTGGGAACTCGAACTCATCTGCTTTCTACAAGGCCATGAGGAGCTTTTGGCTTCTGTTACATCTTAATAATAGAAATAATAATAACAATAATTAATAACTCTAATGATAGTGATAACCTTCCAGCTGAACATGTGCAATTTGTATTGCCTCAGCATTATTCCCAGGCAGAGCTTCATTGATATTCAGCGCATCGGCGTGTCTGTCACTGCTCCGTGCACTTTGGGTCTGGAATCCTCAGGGAGCCTCACAGCTGTCAAATTGACTTCCATCATTTCTCTCCGAGCTGAGAGACAAATTATCCAGCCAGCCATCAGCCTAGGCTTTGCAATCGAACTTGCAATCTCTAAGTGATAAAATGCTGCCTCCCAGGTCAGACAAACAGTCCGGCTGTGAGGGGGGTTGAGCTGGCTGAGAGTGTTGATGCTGTTTGTTGGTGTCCCTTCATATTTTTTTTTTCAGAAGCTGCTATTGGGCTGCCTTTTTTTTTTTTTTTTTTTTTTTTTTTTTTTTTTTTTTATATATATTTTTTGTTTCTTTACAT